>OX638130.1:63823166-64435666 GCA_951804985.1 Dryomyza anilis
AGCCCCAGTCCAGGCTTGAACCGGGGACCTTTCGGCTCGCAGTCCAACGCACTAACCACTGAGCTACCGCGGCTATAGTGTTCACCAAAAATGTTCCCCATAAAAAACTAAGAAGGGTCTTTAAACAACATAAACTCCTTAGACCCACCCAGTAAAAAATATATAGATAATAATATATGTTTCATAGAAAATTTATTTAAAAATATTGTTTACTCTCGTAGGCTGATACTGCTTCTCAAATATCTCAAAATATTGCAAAAAGTTGCACACAAAAAATACAAATATTTTAGCTAACCTATTAGGCCACGTTTTTGTATAGGTTTGAGCTTGAAGGACATTGAAGTTTTTTTTTTAAACTATATTAGTATATGATATTCAAAAGAATAAAAGAATAAAAAAAAACTTAATTCTATACTTGTAATCATTTTAAAAATATTACTATTTTAATTAGGGTATTTATTTTACTTGTGTTTTACAATTTCAGAATCAGTACAGCTTAGAAGTTGCAGAAAATATGAGAACATTATCCAAATTTCACATAATATTTGTAAAATATGATTCAATTAATTGACTTTATGACTGCATATTTCCAAATTTTAAAAACCTACTTTTTTAAAATAGGTTTTTTCCGCACCTGTACCACTGAGCGCCGTTTGTAACACCAAGAAGGAAGCATTTCCGGTATGGAAAAGTATATACACGGTGATCCGCTTTGGGGTTCAAATATTTTAGGGACTGATTCCTTGGTTAATTTCATGAAAAAGATAATCATTTCAGATAAAGATAATCGATAATAGTTTCTAAGAAAATTATAACATTGAAGATTTTTCGAATAATTTTTATCTACCTTTTTTTAATACTTGAATGTATCATACTGTAATTAACAATTTCTTCATACACTATTTTTATCTCGCACTTTCCCTTTTCCTTGCGGAGCCCTTCTTGTAGTGCTCTCAAAATTCTGAAATTCCTAAAAATTCAATTTTATTATAAAAACAATATCTATTTTTTAAAGAATACTATTTTATGTATTTGTTTTACAAAATTTTCATTCAAAATAGTTGTTAAAAAGTGTTCTTCGTTAGACAGTATACAAATCAAAATTTATTGGTAAAAAAAAAGCACCTTCCCACCAACACGTTGTCGCTTCGGGTTAATATGGTCCAAATTTAAAAGGTTAGTTAAATAAATATCACAGGAATCGTCGAATTGTAATGTCCCATTTCCATGGTTAACAAGATCACAAGATCTAGCAATGCTAGATTTTTTCTTCATGCTTCCCAATGAAGGAATTGGTTTCTTCAACTGAAATAATTACTGTGAATGATTTAAACCAAGGATAACAGTAGCAGCAAATAAAATAAAACATGACTTGCGAACAATGAATGATAAAAGTCTAATTCTAAAACAAGCTTTTGCTTGTATTCAGGCTCACATAGAAAACTTTAAAGAGCTATTCTAAATGAAAATTTTGTAAAATAAATACAAAAATTTGAATTCTTTAAAAACCAAATACTGTTTTTAATAATCAAATTGTATTTTAAGGAATTTGAGAATTTTGAAAGCACTACAAGAAGTGCTTCGCAAGATAAACGGTGCAAAATAAAAAAGGGTATGAAGAAATTGTTTACTACACTAAGATACATTCGAATATTAAAAAAGATAAACAAAATACTAGATAAAAATTTCGAGAAAAACGGAAGTTTATAAAAAAAAGTTGAAATAACATTTTCATTTTTGTACTTTGATGAGAAAAATCTCCTAGCGCACCACATAAAATGCAAATATTAAAATGATCCTAGAAACTATGATCGATTATCTTTAAAATCAATGCAATATTTTTACTCTGGGCTATAAATTGTAGAAGTTATAAATATGTGTACAATTGTATACATTTTTGTAAATTAAATTTTGAAAACACCCTGTATTGTTGTAAGTCAACATAGTGTGTTTTGGTAAGTCACTATACGTTGATATTATAAACGTATCGTGACCTATTTACGCGATGACTATTTCATGCAGTTATCGTTACGTTGCAGTAAAGTGCAACGTAGGACATATGTGTCATAGTCAAGCAAGCCAATGAACTACACACAGAAAAAAAGTGTGTAAATATAACTAAAATGTTAATCAATCCAATTAATTTTTAATTGAAACTCAGCCGATGTAACTTTTAGTAGCATTGAATCCCATATTCGTAATAATGAGAATATGTTAATTGGAAAAACATTAATTAATTTTTTTGTCATATTTATTATATTTTTATTGGGTATTTTTAAATCATAAATTAATTAATTAATTAGTAACATCAATTAAAAATTTCATTCGATAGAAATTGGATCAATTAAATATTATGTTAAATTAAATAAAATATTTGTCGAATAGATAACATAAAATAAATATTAAATAAGTATTTATGCTGTTTGATATGCTTTGTAAAATTCTTTCAACCTAACGAATGTTTTGCCGAAGTCAGTTTTCATAACTTCTACAGGTGGGCCAATTAATTGAGTCAAACATAAAATTTGATATTCGCTTTTTAATGATTCAATATGCAACAAAATGAGCATCATAAGCTGTTTGTTCAAATTCTTGACCTCAAAAATGAATTGAGCCCTTTAATGCTTTAATAACATAAAATATACTAAATAATGTAATATCCTGTTTTAAAATCGCAACGTAGAAGAAAATAATATTAGAAGAAACTGAACGACGCCGCCGACGCACGAGACGCATAAACAAAAAACAAAATGAAATACAGAAGAAAAAAAAACAGTGTTGCAAAATGAATAAATCAAAAGTAACAAATAAAAGTAGTTAATACTATTAAAGATTTAGTTGTATTGAAATTATATTCAATTAATTCCTATTAATATTTTAATTAAAAAATGTGTAAATACAATTAATTAATTAGTAAATACATTCATATTTTTAATTGGAATACGATTTTGTTTCTATTAATATCAATTGTTATATATACGTACAATATTTTTTTATGTGTAGCAACAGTATGAGCGAAGCTGGGTAAAACCAGCAGCAGCATGATTGGCTAAGGGCCTTTTCCCTTACGGAAGCAAATAGTGAGTGGAATTTGCGCACGGCACTCAGCCGGAACATTTAGATTTGAAGCATGCCTTCTTATAATAGTTTAAGTGAGATTTTAAGTTAGTGGTAAATCAGTAGTTCAGTAGTAGACAATAATGTTAATATTAAAATATAACTTTAGAGTAAATAAAAGTATGTCTTAAAAGAAAAGACTTGTTTGAATTATTTCGGTTAATAAAAATGGAACTTCGACGTTGGACATTCTCTGGTAGGACATCATGGGTAATTATAAAAGGAACGTTGCGACATTTGGCTTCACGCCTAAGCAACGGACATTTTAATTACAACATTTGGCGCAGCCGGTTTTCGAACCATACATCAACTCCCAAGGGACGAGAAGGACTGGATGGAGATTAATATTGGAAGAAATAAATATTTAAGATCAGGGAAAATATTTTTTACATTTGTGAGTATTGTGAAAAATAGTGAAAAAAAATGTGAGCGGTAAAAAAATAACATTTTGTAAATTTGTGATATAAAAAAAAGAGACATGTTTGAGAGTTGTAATAAGTAAAAATCATGGGATTATGAAAATTGACATTTAAAAAATGAAAAAACAATTGAACATTTTGAAATTAATTGTGGAATAAAATAAACTGTGAAATAAAATTGAGAAATGAATAACATAAATGATATAATTTGATAAATCAGAAAATTAAATAAGTAAACTAAATGTTTTATAAAATTGTTTAATTGATATATTAAAGCACATTTTAAAAGTAATAGTGAAACAATATAGAATAGTTTGAGTCATTAAATGATAATAATTAATATAATTGTGAATTTAAATAAATTGAATAACATAAGAATTTTGTTACAGTAATGTTTTCATAATGTTGCGAAATTAATTAAAAAACAAAACTGGAAAATTTTAACCAAATTAAATGCAATAAATAAATTAATTCAATATTCATAAATTATATGTTGATATGATTTGGAAATATAGATTAAAAAGTTTATATAATGAAACATAAAAATGAGATAAACAATGTTGTAAAAAATTTAATAGATAAATTAAAAAATGGTTAAAAGTTTATTTAATATGAAACTAGTAAAAACAAAATAAATAATTTAATTAAGAAAGGCATAGTTAATTATATGATTAAGTAAATGGAAAAATAAGAAACACTAATAATGGGTACTGAAAATGTATTGAAACGCGTTCATTACGTTATTCCTTACTTTTCTGGGGCGGAATCTCCATTATTAGAAACAGAATTATATAAATTTATTGAATGTTGTGAAACAGCAAAGTTAAAAATTAAAGAATCAGATAGTGAGGAATTTATAAAATGTGTTAGGTTACGTTTGGAGGGAGATGCATATAAATTAGTGAGGACAAAACAGTTTCAAAAAATAGAAGAATTATATGAGTTGTTAGAAAATACGTACTTAAAAGAAATTTCTTTAGATTCAGTACTAAAAGAGATTAAAAAAAGCTTATCAAAATAGTAAAGAGAGTTTGAGAGCGAGATTAGATGAGTTGCAATCCATGGCTTTGGAAATTGCAAGTAAAAAATACAGTAAAAAGATAAGCGAAGATGACGTATTCAGTTTGGAATTACAGAGTTCAGTGTTGATCTCTTTTAAAGTAGGGGTGAGGGATCGAACGATAAAAGTTGTACTGTTGGGTAGTAAGTCAGAAACATTAGATACATTGTTGGAAGAAGCTTTAAATGTGCAGGCTCTTATGCAGCGAAGTCCAAGGTCGGAAGAGGATGAATATAATTATATAGAAAAAACTAAATTAGAAAACACTCAGTCGGAAAATAAATTACAACATATAAATAATAATAAAAGTAACTATAAAAGGAGTGTTCCAACATGTTCATATTGTAGTAAATTTGGGCATACTAGGGACGATTGTATTAGTAGGAAAAATACGCCGTTTTGCTACAAATGTGGAGCTTATGGTCACGAATCTAATTGGATATGTGCTAATAATAATATTGGCAATTTTGTTAATAAGGATAATAAGATGTATAACGGGAAAAATAATACAAGTAATATGAAATATTCATGGAGGGATACACAGGAGCATAAAATATATAATTGCCACGCAAAAAGAAAATTTGAATCAGCAGGAAATAATAATTATAATCAGGATACACAAGGGGCTCAGTCTAGGCCAGAAAACTGGAGACTCCATAATAATAGTAAGATAGGGCCGATAGAGTTAGGAATGGTAGATCGGACGTCGGAAGAGACTGTGGTTGAATTTACTACTCCATTAAATTTCCGTAGAACAGAGGAGACCAATGAATTAAAATATGAATTAATGGAAGAAGAAGGTGATCGCATAATATGCAGTGGACATGGAGATAGCTCGGTTTTAACTAATGTAAGTGACGTTTTCATTGAAGTACCTTGCGAGGCAGCTAAAAATGGAAGACTTATTTTACTAGTAGACTCAGGAGCTGATGCCAGTATAGTAAAAGAAAATGCAATGACAAGTTTACCAGACTTTAACGAGAGTATACAAAAGGATTTAAAGGGAGCTTTTGGTGGGTGCGTTAGAACATTAGGTTCCACCAAAATCCAACATAGGAACATAAGGCGCTTAAGTTTAATGTTACACGCAGTGTCACTTGAACAAGGAGTACCAGCTGACGGAATAATCGGACGTGACAATTTATGGAATTGATCTGTAATAAATGCGATAGACAAAACAATAACATTCTTTGATAAACATAAAAATCATATTATAAAACTACCCATGAAATCACAGACAGAAATACAGAATATTTTTTTTAATCAACAAATTAAAATTCAAGCGAGAACCGCAAAGATAGTATCATTACATTCAAAAACAAAAATTCCAATCGTATTAATACATAAACAGGAAATTTTTCCAGGAGTATATTTGGGCGAAAGCATATCGAATGTTAGCAAAAATAGAGTTTATGTTTCAGTTTTAAATGCTACAGAAAAAGAAATTATAATAGACAGTACTTTTAAACAAAAATTTTTGAATTTTAATCAGTATAAAGAATCGGATACCAATAATTCTACAATAAACAGCATAAATTCAGTAAATATTCAAACAGAATTAACCAATTATTAGAGGAAATGAAAATTGATGAGACTTTAAATAAAGACGAAATTACATCTTTACAAAATCTGTGTATTTCTTATCATGATGTTTTTCATTTAGATGACGATGAATTAACATACACGCCAGCGCTTAAACATGAAATAACTACACAGTGGAACCAAACGCCAATTAATCAGAAACAATATAAGCTACCCCACACACATAGGGAAGAAATTAATAGACAGGTAGGAAAAATGTTAGATGACGGCATTATATCGCCGAGTACCTCACCTTGGAATTCACCGTTATTGTTGGTACCAAAAAAGAGTGGTAAAGAAGGTAGCAAAAAATGGAGATTAGTAATAGATTTTCGTAAACTAAATGATGTAACAGTTAAACAAGTATTTCCGATTCCTCGGATAGACGAGATATTAGATCAGTTAGGACATAGTTGATATTTTTCAACCTTAGATTTAGCAAGCGGTTATCATCAGGTTTTAGTAGAAGAAAGAGATAAAGAAAAAACAGCTTTTAGTACAGGACTGGGTCATTTCGAATTTAACAGAATGCCATTTGGCTTAACAGGTGCACCAGCGACCTTCCAAAGAATAATGAACCACATATTAACAGGTTTACATGGTATCGATTGCTTTGTTTACCTTGATGATATAGTGGTGTACGGAAAGAATTTAGCTGAACATGAGCTTAAGTTGAGTAGAGTATTGCAGAAATTAAGGGAACACAATTTAAAATTAAATTCAGAAAAATGTCAGTTTTTACGTCGCGAAGTTATATATTTAGGACATAAATGTTCGGAACTAGGGGCGCTGCCAGACCCTTCTAAGGTCGAATGCGTAAAAAATATTCCGGTGCCAAGAAATAAAAAAGAAGTACAAGCGTTTTTGGGATTAATTAATTATTATAGAAAATTCATAGGCAATATGGCGAAATTATCATTACCAATTAATAATTTACTTAGGAAAGATGTTAAATTCACATGGACTGACGATTGTCAAAATTCATTTATTAAACTCAAAGAATCAATAATTTCGCCACCAATTCTCGCATATCCAGACTTTACAAAACCTTTTTTACTTACAACGCGACCGACCAATCGCATTTGCTAGTAGAACATTAAATGGAGCAGAAAAAAATTACTCCACCATTGAAAGGGAATTTTTAGCTATAGTCTGGGCAACGAAAAATTTTAGAGCTTATCTTCTAGGACGACATTTTCAAATTTATACAGATCATCAACCATTACCTAGCACAGCAAATCTCAAAGATCAGACATCAAGGTTAGCCCGTTTCAGGCATAAATTATCAGAATATGATTACGAAATATCTTACAAACCAGGTAAACAGAATTTGAACGCAGATGCTTTAAGTAGAATTCCACATCCAGAACCAGATATTACTGAGGTCCAAACACGGTCTAAGACCACACAGAATAAATTAGATAATCAAATTTCAAAAACCATACAACAAGTGAGCACGCCAGTACTGGATGAAATAACAACAGACACCAAGAACGAATTAAACTCAAGCCTACTATTAACTGACCCAGAGGAAATTAAAACTCTTATAAAAGACTTTCATGACTCAGCATTAGGGGGTCACCAGGACGCAGTGAAAACATATTTTAGAATCAGAAAACAATTTAAGTGGAAAAGAAACAAATAAAAGATTACGTTAAGAATTGTCAAAAATGCCAAGTAAATAAAAGTTCTAGGCTTACTAAAATGCCAATGGTTTTAACTGATATGCCTGTACGACCATTCGATAAAGTATACATGGATCTTGTAGGTATTTTACCGGAAACTATATCTGGAAATAAATATATATTAACTTTTCAAGATGATTTTTCAAAATACATGTGCTGCGTAGCCATACCGGATGCAGAAGCGAACACAGTAGCAAAAGCATTTTACGACGAAATCATTACACGTCATAATATACCGAAAGTATTAGTAACGGACAATGGTTCAAATTTCGTCTCAAAACTATTTTCAGATACTTGTAAATTATTAGGAATTAAAAAGTTACATATTACGCCATATCATCCACAAGCTAATGGGTCTTTAGAAAGAAGCCATCGTCCGTTAGCAGAATATCTAAGGAATTTTTCAAAAGAAGATGGGTTAAACTGGGACCAATGGTTAAATTCAGCAATGCATGTGCACAATAACACAGTGCATATGTCCACGGGGCAAACTCCTTTCCGTACTTTATATGGGTACGACTTTGATATGCCAACAAATCTAAAGCGAAAATGTTCACCAGTATATAATACCGATGATTACAACAAGTTATTAAAATACCAAATTCAACGCACACACGAAATCGTGAGAGAGAATCAAGAAAAAGCAAAAGAAAAATCTAAACAAATCTATGATAGCACATTACACCCAAAAATATTTAGCGTAGGCGATAAAATTTTGTTAAAGAATCAGAATAGAAAGAATAAATTTTCACCTATTTGGGTAGGACCGTACGAGGTACTTTCGATAGTAAGTCCTGTAACGACAATGATTTCTATCAAAGGTAAAGGTAAAAAATTCCATAACAACTTATTAAAAGCATACAATTTTGAAGAAAATATAACGAAATAAATAACGTGACAAACAGTTCATGATGATCATAATACATAATGTAGATCATGTTAAAAGCATAATACTGCAAACAATGGTGAATGGAATAAATTACGCATATATAAATTTTTTTTTTTTTGGAATAGATGTTTAATATTACTGAAATAAATTAGTGCATGAGGAAATAGCGGTGACTAGCATTGAATCATGTACTAACAAATGTTTTATAAGGAAAATAGATAAAGGAGTAAAGTAATTTAAGATATTATGAGTAAGAAAATATCAAAGGTTAATAACAGTTAATAATGAATAAGGTGATAAGCATGAGTATATTAGATGAGCTATAAAATAGTAAAATAAAATTTAAATTGTCACTACAATTGAGATAGGTTATAATGTATACTGAAAAAAAAAAATAAGAAAAAAGACGAAAATTAATATGAATATGAAAGATAATAATAAACGGATAGCATGTGCGAGACGGTGTGGAGAGGAGTCAAGGGAAAGTGCATAGTAGCCCAATGGGTTTAAATATAATGCATACCAAGAGTAAAGGAGTAAAAAATGAATTATAAGAACATGATTAAATTCGGAAATTAGTGCACGAATAAATAGCTAAATATTACTTATTGAAAATGACTAGCATTGATTCCTAATGAATTTGTATAATGAATAATTAGGTTATAACAATAGTAGACACTCAAGATTTTAAAAGTATAAATAAACATGTAGTAAAATAATAGTAACTTACACACACATATATAAAATATACACGTAATTCAATATTCTAATATAAGATAACGTAAATGGAAATAAGTTATAGAGGATGTTAAAAATAAATTATGTATAGAATTTAAAGATTTTATAATGTAAAGTAATAATAGTATTTAGTTAATGATCCTGGTTCTGGAAATGGACAAGACGTACACGAAGAGACGAAGAAGTAACAAATAGACGAAGGGAAAACGAAGAATTACAAAATAGAGAAATACAATTCAGGAGCGTCAACGATGATCGTTTAGTTTTTTTGGGAAAAGGTCTGAAATGGTAATGTTATGTAATGACATATGAAACAACATGTGAGAGTTATGGTGCGGACGACAACAATTGGACGTCAATCAGATGATTTATTAAGAGAAAGAAGGAGCTACACTATAAATATGGAGGTAGAAATTTGACAAATATGCAAAGTTGCGACTATTGTACCATAATGAGACAACAACAGTTTACATCTTTACATACATATAATTAAAAAAAATGTCAATTTTATAGCACAAAACAACACTCTAATATTATAAGTTGAAGGAGCTTTTTCATATACACTTAATTAGCTGTGAATGCGAACCTGTACTAAAACAAAAAAGTCAAATGAACACGACAACATCAATGTATAATTAAAAGATACTAATTCCTGATCGATAGAAGAACTCGCTAGAGGAAGACAAGTTATAATAAGATCCAGAAATATGCGATTACAAAATTATTCATTTTAAAATCCGCTCTCAACAAATTACGATTAACTTGGCAGAAAAACAAAGCAATATCGAAGACGAAAAAATTAAATAATATCGACGACAAGAAGTTTTCAAGCAATTAACATCAAGACGAAGAACATCAGCTATTGTCCATTTTATACAGGGAAGGTGAGAAGAAATCGAGAGTTGAAATGCAGTCAACATAATATACACGAGTAACAGAACCAGCGATCGCAGCAGTTTATGACATGTTAATGTTATTAAAATATTATAAATATGTAAAAGAAAATGAATGTAAGTTGAAGTGGAAATATAATAAAGTTAAAGTAAAATGAAGAAAATTTAAGTAAAATGAGAACAAATTAAAATTACAAAAAAGTAACAATAAATTTGATTAAATAAAAATAAAGTAAACTAGAGAAAAATAAGGAAAAATGGAAGTAGAATATAGTAAAAGTAAAAGTGAACAAATATTAAAAACTTCAACAATATAAATAAGAAAGAAAGTTAAAGAAATATTATTTAAATAAAAGTATATTAATAAATTCGTTGCCAAATCGTTGCCAAAAATTAAGCATAATGTCTGATATGTATAATTAAAAATAACAACTGAACAACACAAAACGCAGCAAGTGCAAAGCGGTAACGTGATCAACTAGTGTTTTGTCCACTGCAACGATCTGTGCATTGTAACTGTTGTTTAGTAATTAGGTTATTAACCTCCAAATACATTATATTTTCAAATAATATAGTATGTCGTTGCCCATTTAAATTATATTGATGAACAAGAAAAAACTATTATTAAGTTTATTTATATACATATTTTCATATTTCATGCAGTTATCGTTACGTTGCAGTAAAGTGCAACGTAGGACATATGTGTCATAGTCAAGCAAGCCAATGAACTAGCAACAGTATGAGCGAAGCTGGGTAAAACCAGCAGCAGCATGATTGGCTAAGGGCCTTTTCCCTTACGGAAGCAAATAGTGAGTGGAATTTGCGCACGGCACTCTGCCGGAACATTTAGATTTGAAACATGCCTTCTTATAATAGTTTAAGTGAGATTTTAAGTTAGTGGTAAATCAGTAGTTCAGTAGTAGACAATAATGTTAATATTAAAATATAACTTTAGAGTAAATAAAAGTATGTCTTAAAAGAAAAGACTTGTTTGAATTATTTCGGTTAATAAAAATGAAACTTCGACGTTGGACATTCTCTGGTAGGACATCATGGGTAATTATAAAAGGAACGTTGTGACATTTGGCTTCACGCCTAAGCAACGGACATTTTAATTACAACAGTATATCATATGGTGTTCCAAATAGACCCTAACTCTAGAACTATTTTTTTCATGAGATGAACCAAGGAATCAGTCCATAAAATATTTGCATCCTAAAGCGGACCACCCTGTATATTCTGAGTCGATTAAGCGATGTCCGTCTGTCCTTATGTCTGTCTGTTGAAATCACGATTACAGAAAAAGTGGAAGAGCTAGATCAATGAAACTTTAGATTACTTATATATCTAAGCTGTTTGAACAAGAAAATTGGCATGATCTATTGTGACCTGAGAACCGACCACTTGTGTTCAAATACCTCATATAAAATTAACATCTACAAAGGAATTTCACTTTGTACGGTCTTACGTAAACTTTCATAGTCAAATATATAATATATTTATGCTCAAATATTTCACATTGACGCTATCTCGCGAAACGACTTGTGGTTACCCAAAAAAAAATTAATCGAAATTCGGTATATCTAACCATTTGTACATATGGGTATCAAATGAAAGGTAATTCTTCAGCGATTGTAAGTTTTAAGTTATCTTGAAAACAGCAGCAATTTGCACCAAAATTTCACAATTTCAAAAAATTCCTTTGAAATGAAAATCTGTTAATTTTTCAAACTTAAAAAATATATATATAAAGTTCCATGTATACGTTAATAAAAATATTGTATCGCTGGATTGTGTACAAAATAAAACACACTTATATTTGGTAGCCGCGGTAACTCAGTGGTTAGTGCGTTGGACTGCGAGCCGAAAGGTCCCGGGTTCAAGCCTGGACTAGGGCTAACAACATCTTAACATAGAAACATTTCTCTATACCGCGCTACCTCTCGACAGTAAATGGCAAACCTACGAGAGTAAACATTGCCTATGAAAAGCTCTCACCCGCCGTTCGGATTCGGCAATAAACTGTAGGTCCCCTACTTTGAGTACAAATATAACACGCACAGCTCAAAATGGAGAGGGAGCTCGGCCTAAGTTCTTATAGAACTGTAGTGACAAACTATTATTATTATTATATTTGGTTTTAACTAGTATTATTTCAACTAGAATTAATTAACATTATTTATTTAAATAACAACTTAAAGAATAATCACTTATATCAACTGCTGAATTTCTATAATTTAGCTTAACAGTGTTCACTCACGAAACGCACTATTTCACAATCAAATCACAACTGAAGTGCTGCCCCTCAGATGCGGCTCTCTTATATACTGCATACATCAATTCGACAAGTTTCGACATGTTTCGAGAACCTTCTACTCGTTTCGTGAATGCTACATGCTATTTGAGACATGTTTCGAGAACCTTCTACTCGTTTTGTGAATGCTACATGCTATTTGCATCTCATTCACACTCATGTGCGAGGGAAAAAAGTTCTAAAATCCAGAAGGAATCAAGAAGTATACGGAGTGATATACAGCTAATCCGAAAATTTCTTAATTTCAAGAAATGGATTTTCTTAGTTGTCAAAAAAATAAATAAGTAGAATCATTCTTGGATTCAGTTAAGTCAGTCGTCTGTCGATAAAAGCAATTAATTCGAAGCTAACATAAAATAAAAAAAATATAGTCGAGTTAATTTATTGTTTATTGAGAACTTTATTACCTACTACTATAAAGAACATTTTTATTATTTATATCAAGGACCCGTGCTTCGTGGACTTTTTTTATTAGTTTTATAAATGTAGTAACCAAAAACAGCTTTGGGACGAAAATGTAACATCAAACCACTCGAGAAAGTGCAACGGGCGTGTTGTCTCGGCATTTCAGGTGCGATGTCTACCACTTGAGACTATTCTAAACATACGCCCAATACAAATTCAAGTTAAATATAAGGCCGCGGTCGCAGCGGCTCGACTAAACATCCTTGGGGGATGTCTCAATTCCGAGATATTAACCAATCACCAAACCATAATTAACTCAATTCCTAATACTGTTTCTACAGGTAATTGGAACTGCGACCGCATCCCGGAGGAAACCAATCAGGGAGGAATGGGACAACGGTCAGGTACTGTCTAGCAATCATGGGATCCATCTCTACACTGACGGATCAAAACTAAACGGTTACACTGGAGCGGGCTTTTTCTGTGAAGCCTTTTCTGCAAAAGAAAGCCTTCGTCTGCATGACCACAACACCGTCTTTCAGTCGGAAGTAGTGGCTATAACAGAAAAGGCTAAATTTATACAAAGCACTCACTGTGTAGACAAGTGTATTAAAATTTTCTCAGACAGCCAAGCTGCCATTAGAGCTTTATCCACGGACAAGGTGAAATCCAGAGTGGTTCTACAATGTAAAGAGGCCCTTGCTGATCTCTTGCTTGTTAACACTGTTGACATTATCTGGGTCCCAGGACACTGTAGCATTGAGGGGAACGAAATATAATTGGCGAGAAATGGATCAGAAATGGACACAATCTCAGTCATAACCGGCAGACCTTTCCAATTTCTAAAAAACGAGAGGAGCTCATGGGCTTATCGACTTCACAAAAAATCATGGGAAGAATCGAGCGTGGGCCAAGCAACTAAATGGCTATGGGGCCCCCCGAACAAATCCAAAACAAACAAAATTCTAACGCTTAATAAAAAGGAGTTAAAACAATACACAGGCATCCTCACGGGCCATAATGAGCTAAGAGGTCATCTTTTCAAATTGGGAAGAGTCGACTCTTACTTCTGCAAGGCCTGTGAGGAAGAGACAGAGACGCTTGAACACTACTTGTGCCACTGCCCGGCATTTTCCAGACTTAGATTCATCCACTTTGGAGCTCCGCTTATTTCATCATTGAACCAACTGGAAAGTACTAAGAAAATTTGTCAAATCCACTGAATTTCTAAACTCCACTGAGTAGCATAACAGCTACAACATATTACAGACGACTCATGATCCGAGGGGTCACAACGGGCCTACTTTATGGCCTAGGTGTACTCTGTTCGATGCACAGAGGGGTTTTCCCCCCTCCTTCAATCAATCAATCAATCAATCATCAATCAATCAACCAAAAACCAAACTAATTCTTCGCTAAAACCACTTTTCTCAGACTGTGCTTCCCCGTAGAATTCTTTCCCGTAGAATTCTTCCCCGTAGAGTTTTTCCATGTAGAAGTTTTAGTGTGGTGAGATTCGGTGCGGTGAGTAGTGAAATTTAGTGTGGTAAATTTTAGTGTGGTCAGTTTTAGTGTGGTGAATTTTAGTGTGGTGAGTTTCAATGTAGTGAGTTTTAGTGTGTTGAGTTTTAGTGTGGTAAGTTTTAGTGTGGTGAATTTTAGTGTGGTGCATTTAGTGTGGTAAATTTTAGTGTGGTGAGTTTAAGTGTAGTGAATTTTATTGTGGTGTGTTTTAGTGTGGTGAGTTTAAGTGTAGTAAATTTTATTGTTGTGTGTTTTAGTGTGATGAGTTTTAGTGTGGTGAATTTTAGTGTGGTGAGTTTTAATGTGCTGAGTTTTAGTGTCCTAAGTTTTAGTGTGGTAAGTTTTAGTGTGGTGAATTTTAGTGTGGTTGATTTTGTTTTCTATCTTTTTTTTATTTTTCTGTTGTTTTAAAGTTATTGCTTAAGTTTTGTACTTTTACTTTTGTTTTTGTGTTTGATTTTTGCTTTTGTTTTTGTGTTTTTGCTTTTGTATATTTTTTTGTATTTGTGTTTTTTGTTTCATCTTCTTAGCTTGTGTATGTGCCGAGTTATGTCGTTTTGAAAGTTTAATTAGTGGGAGGTGCCACGCCCCTTTGTCCAATCCAATACCATATATAGCCTATGAGAACCTCCGGACTCCATGGTATCCTGGTGCAAAATTTCAATTAAATCGGTTTAGCGGTTTAGTCGTGATGCTGGAACAAACAGACAGACATACCGACAGACGGACCAAGAGTTTTATATATATAGATATGCATTTTTGTATATTAAATGACTTCTTTGAATACTTAATGTAATGTAATAGAATTGTTTATTTTATTTTATTTTTATTATTCAGCCCAATCGAGAAACGCATCGGGAGACATTTCCGACGGAATTGACAAAAAAGAAATCGAGCAACTCACAGTTATCCGACGTATACTCGAAAATGTTCATCGGAAACAAATTAATCGAGTTTCCCGCCGTGTGAACATTTACTGTCAAATTTGCTCACATTTTATTTTTATGTGAAAACATGAAATTTTACATTTTTAGTAATTGATTGCAGAAATATAATAGTTTAAACTGTGCAAATAGTTAACAATAATTTATTTCGACTGCTTGGATTGCTATGAAAATTTAACTATTTCAGTACCTACTGTCGTTAGCATTTAAAAAATAAATTAAAATTACATTCGTCTTGTATTTGCAGTCATTTTAAAATGTCAAATAGAGTACGTTCAATCAATAAAATTGAAAACAAATTTAATTTTTATTTCGAAATTTGGCATTTAATATCGAAATTAAGAGGAAAAATATGTTGCGTTGTTTTATAAATGTTTCCCGTTCCTCGGAAAACTTGATTAGATTTTATATTCCGTCGGAAGAAGAACAATTCGACGAGCTTCCGTTCATCGGGAACCTCGATTGGGCTGATTATTATTTAATTTAATCTCTGTATATTATTCTGAAACCGTTTACTTGCCTTATACACTTACTCCTCTTCTGTTGCCTCTTCTGTTGGTTATGTGTAAACCCTCCGCTTTTTACCCATAAGAATTGTACAGTGTATTTATATAACAATGGAATGAAATCAACTTGGTATTTATGCAAAATTGAACCTAAATTTATGTTTACGAACTGAAACCATATCAATATTCATAGGAAAAATGGTTTTTTCTATTTATATCTTTAACATTCATACATACACAGATGATTGCTTGTTTGGCTGTGCTTTGTTGTTCTATTCGTGAAAACACACACATGCAAACATTGTACTTAGTTACTTTTTTGATACCTAAGAACGTTATGTCTGAATATGTATTAAAATTTGGCTTAGTTACTTTCAACAGACAGACAGGCAGACTAACAAACA
The DNA here is from genome assembly GCA_951804985.1 of Dryomyza anilis. Classification (NCBI taxonomy): domain Eukaryota; kingdom Metazoa; phylum Arthropoda; class Insecta; order Diptera; family Dryomyzidae; genus Dryomyza; species Dryomyza anilis. The sequence goes on from OX638130.1 coordinate 63,839,646, forward strand.
GATGGCGACCTCGCAAAACAAAGCACACAGGCAGAGCAATATCGATGAAAACAACAACAATACATGAACATGTGTTCTTTTTGCGATGAATACAGCAACAATTTTGCGTGTTGTTTCTGATTTTTAATAATCAATAAATTAGCTTCTTAGTTGAATAAAGTACTCTGAATCGTCTTGCGTCTCATCTATACTTATTCATTGCTTGCACAATGGGACAAATTACATCTTTTCGTACACTTCCCTCCACCGTAATCTGTTCGTCCCGAACAGATGTTAATTCTCTCTCTCTCTACACGGAGCCAACCTTTCTAAATGTCACAACGGGCCTACTTTATGGCCTAGGTGTACTCTGTTCGATGCACAGAGGGGTTTTCCCCCCTCCTTCAATCAATCAATCAATCATCAATCAATCAACCAAAAACCAAACTAATTCTTCGCTAAAACCACTTTTCTCAGACTGTGCTTCCCCGTAGAATTCTTTCCCGTAGAATTCTTCCCCGTAGAGTTTTTCCATGTAGAAGTTTTAGTGTGGTGAGATTCGGTGCGGTGAGTAGTGAAATTTAGTGTGGTAAATTTTAGTGTGGTGAATTTTAGTGTGGTGAGTTTCAATGTAGTGAGTTTTAGTGTGTTGAGTTTTAGTGTGGTAAGTTTTAGTGTGGTGAATTTTAGTGTGGTGCATTTAGTGTGGTAAATTTTAGTGTGGTGAGTTTAAGTGTAGTGAATTTTATTGTGGTGTGTTTTAGTGTGGTGAGTTTAAGTGTAGTAAATTTTATTGTTGTGTGTTTTAGTGTGATGAGTTTTAGTGTGGTGAATTTTAGTGTGGTGAGTTTCAATGTGCTGAGTTTTAGTGTCCTAAGTTTTAGTGTGGTAAGTTTTAGTGTGGTGAATTTTAGTGTGGTTGATTTTGTTTTCTATATTTTTTTTATTTTTCTGTTGTTTTTAAGTTATTGCTTAAGTTTTGTACTTTTACTTTTGTTTTTGTGTTTGATTTTTGCTTTTGTTTTTGTGTTTTTGCTTTTGTATATTTTTTTGTATTTGTGTTTTTTGTTTCATCTTCTTAGCTTGTGTATGTGCCGAGTTATGTCGTTTTGAAAGTTTAGTTAGTGGGAGGTGCCACGCCCCTTTGTCCAATCCAATACCATATATAGCCTATGAGAACCTCCGGACTCCATAGTATCCTGGTGCAAAATTTCAGTTAAATCGGTTTAGCGGTTTAGTCGTGATGCTGGAACAAACAGACAGACATACCGACAGACGGACCAAGAGTTTTATATATATAGATATGCATTTTTGTATATTAAATGACTTCTTTGAATACTTAATGTAATGTAATAGAATTGTTTATTTTATTTTATTTTTATTATTCAGCCCAATTGAGAAACGCATCGGGAGACATTTCCGACGGAATTGACAAAAAAGAAATCGAGCAACTCACAGTTATCCGACGTATACTCGAAAATGTTCATCGGAAACAAATTAATCGAGTTTCCCGCCGTGTGAACATTTACTGTCAAATTTGCTCACATTTTATTTTTATGTGAAAACATGAAATTTTACATTTTTAGTAATTGATTGCAGAAATATAATAGTTTAAACTGTGCAAATAGTTAACAATAATTTATTTCGACTGCTTGGATTGCTATGAAAATTTAACTATTTCAGTACCTACTGTCGTTAGCATTTAAAAAATAAATTAAAATTACATTCGTCTTGTATTTGCAGTCATTTTAAAATGTCAAATAGAGTACGTTCAATCAATAAAATTGAAAACAAATTTAATTTTTATTTCGAAATTTGGCATTTAATATCGAAATTAAGAGGAAAAATATGTTGCGTTGTTTTATAAATGTTTCCCGTTCCTCGGAAAACTTGATTAGATTTTATATTCCGTCGGAAGAAGAACAATTCGACGAGCTTCCGTTCATCGGGAACCTCGATTGGGCTAATTATTATTTAATTTAATCTCTGTATATTATTCTGAAACCGTTTACTTGCCTTATACACTTACTCCTCTTCTGTTGCCTCTTCTGTTGGTTATGTGTAAACCCTCCGCTTTTTACCCATAAGAATTGTACAGTGTATTTATATAACAATGGAATGAAATCAACTTGGTATTTATGCAAAATTGAACCTAAATTTATGTTTACGAACTGAAACCATATCAATATTCGTAGGAAAAATGGTTTTTTCTATTTATATCTTTAACATTCATACATACACAGATGATTGCTTGTTTGGCTGTGCTTTGTTGTTCTATTCGTGAAAACACACACATGCAAACATTGTACTTAGTTACTTTTTTGATACCTAAGAACGTTATGTCTGAATATGTAGTAAAATTTGGCTTAGTTACTTTCAACAGACAGACAGGTAGACTAACAAACAGATGGCGACCTCTCAAAACAAAGCACACAGGCAGAGCAATATAGATGAAAACAACAACAATACATGAACATGTGTTCTTTTTGCGATGAATACAGCAACAATTTTGCGTGTTGTTTCTGATTTTTAATAATCAATAAATTAGCTTCTTAGTTGAATAAAGTACTCTGAATCGTCTTGCGTCTCATTCATTGCTTGCACAATGGGACAAATTACATCTTTTCGTACACTTCCCTCCAACGTAATCTGTTCGTCCCGAACAGATGTTAATTCTCTCTCTCTACACGGAGCCAACCTTTCTAAATGTACTACTTTAGTTTTTCGTCTAACGCCTGCAGTATTCTGAATCCGATACAGGGGCCGGATTCCGCAAATATGAAAAAATATTGTGTACACAAAATGAAAAAAATCACTACAGACGAGAGTTTACACGGTTGGTTTTCATGCGATTCCATAACATCAAATGAACACTGCACTATGGGACAGAAGCTTAGTCTAGCTCGCCGAAAATCGGAAATTAAAGTTAGTTGCAGAAAGTTTAAAAATATGTCATTTTATTAATAAATTATGAGAATCGTAAAATAATTTAACTTAATTTTGTTATTTTAATATGTCAGTTTTGTCGTTTCTGTCATTATAGTTGACAAAACTGGCTCATATTTGGTATGGTAATTAAGAATTGTGATATGTACCATAATACCTAATATTATCAGTATATCTCTTACAATGGTCAAGTTATATAGTTTAAGAAGAATAGTAAGTATGCGTGGCAGTTGGCCAATAACGCCCATATTAAGAATGGTCATATGCAATTACAGTATGTATCTAAATAACAATTATAAACAAAATATCTCATTCCAAACAAAAGTTATAGTCATTTTACCATTTCAATTATATGACAGGTGGGCGTGCCAATGGACCAATCTTGTTCATTTTCAAATTGAAATCTATTTATAGTCCATGTATGCTTAGTTAAAAGTTTCGTTAAGATTTGCGCAATCCTGTATTTACGGCAAACTAGAATTGACTTCTGTCCCACAGTGCACTGTTGTGCTGAATGTTTTTTTTGAAAGCTGTCAAAATAAAATAAATATTTTGAATTTGAAAAATTTACATCTTATCCATAGAAAAAAAAAATGGATTTAATTTTAAGATTAAATTTTTTATAACGATTGAGACGCACAAGAAGGTCTGTAGATAAATATATAAATTATGAAAATCTATGATTTATACTTAATTATAGGAAGTACCTTATTGTCGGAAGAAGAAATTTACGAGGAACACAGAATTTATTTGAAATTAATGAGGAACCATTTATAGAGATATATAGATTACCGAAACATATTGCAATTGATTTCCTCAATTATATATTCCATGCCTCGGTCGAATTACAGCAATGCCTGCTCACATAAGATTTTTATGTGCCTTGCGATTTTTTGCTAGTGGAAGTTACCAGCGCAAGTTTGGACAGGATTTTATGTCTTCGTTATTGCAGAGCTCAGTAAGCCATTGCATACATGAATTTTTTCCAGGAGATGTCGAACAAAACCGTATTAAACAAGATTTTTGCCCTAAAAAAGAAATTGAACCCACCGAATATTGCCGTAAAGGAGGCCATTCTATAAATGTTCTCATAATCTGCGATTCCAACAACCTTATTCAATACATTAACGCAAAATTTCCAGGAACTTCCCATGATGCGTATATATGGAGCCGCTCATTCGCCCAAAATTATTTTAAAGATATGTATATTCAAGGAAGGCGTGGATTTCCTCTTCAACCTTGGCTTATGACGCCCATTAACTCAACGTCCAATGAAGCCGAACGCAGATATACTGTTGGGCACAGAAGGACTCGGTGTATTGTAGAACGGTGTATTGGCTTTTATAAGAGTAGATGTCGGTGTTTATTAAGTAAAAGATCTTTGTGTTATGATCCATCCAGGCAGAATTGTTAAAGCGTGCGCTGTTTTCCATAACATATTAATAAAAGAAAATGTGCCATTTTCTGAAAGCATTTCAGATGTAAACAATGATGTTGATCAACGAATAGTTCTGAGCAACTGTAACGAAATTTTTGAAAATTTGACATGAAAAAAATATAAAAAAATGTGACACCCTACATCTGTATCAAATTTAAATTTATAATATCGTTTGGACGCAGCTATAGTAGTAAATAAATTTAACATTTTATTTTAATGAATGGCTATTTTTCGTGATGAATATGAATTGAGAAAATTTTTAAAAATATGCCTTTATGGATCGCATCTTCATAATAACAAAGTAACAGAGAATGAATGGCAATTCAAAATGAATGCATTCATTTTTGTCAAATAAATGGGAATTCAAACGCTTGAATTCCCAATCAGATGGCCTTCAAAATGAATGCATTCATCAAAGAATGCATTAATTTCAGTCTGAATTCTTTTTTGGCAAAAAAGATTTCAGAAAACAATGAATGCATTCATTTTTTGGCATTCATTTGTTTTTGTAATTTGTCAGAAAAATAAGGGTTACAATATTAAAGTCGTAAAATCCCGCATTTTTTGGAATTTTAGTTGTTATTGACATTTTAATGAAAATATAGCATTGCTATTGGAAAATTATGAGAGTATATTTTATTAAAATCTGCGTTTTCACAAATATGTGAACAATTACAATGAATTCGACAACTTTGTGGCAAACATTTTCGGGAATTAACTAAAAGCTCTTATTTGTCATCGACACACATACGGCAAATTCCGCGAAACCCAAATTTCGTATTTTGAAGCAGCGCAGCGTCAACAGTGTGAATTTTTGTTTAGTGGTGAAGTACTAAAAAGAAAGTACTTAATAATACTAATTATTTATATAATGGCATTTATTAAACAATTTAAATAAATTTATTTATTGTACTTATTATTCTAAAATTGTGCGTACGTATAGTGTTTTGAAAAAGAATACAAAATTGTCAAATTAAATTACATGTCAATGGGATTGTTTTTTTTTAATTTCTTATTGGCAAATAATTACCATATTTTAATATTTATTAAGGGTGTGTGAGAGTTCAAATTGCTGACTAAGCTAAACTTTGTCGGTAATGCAGCGTTTACTTTTCAATTTAGCTAACTTTCGAGCAAACTAAATTGGAAGACTTCAAACAGACATATGAAAATCGTTTGGAACACATTTCACATCACCGTCTCTATTTTATTACATTAAAAAAAAAAAATATTAAAATATAAGGACTGCGTAGAATAAAATTACATTTCTTCCCATAATGTGCTATTGCAAGATTCAAATTAAAAAAAATTGATCATAGTAGCTCTGAATTAAATGGCAGAAAATAATTTGTGTCAGTTATAGTCAATGCAAAATTTATTTAACGCGAAAATGGCAAACGAAGTGGAAGTGCGAGAAAATATTATTAAAATTTTTCAAAAACAACCTAGTTGGTCTTTCAAAAAAATTGCCAAGGAGGTAGGGGCTAACCCTAAGAACATTTCTCGCGTTATCAATCGCTTTAAGGAAGACCTGAGTATTGATCAGAAAAAAGGTTCTGGTAAAAAAAAGGTCCACATGATCGTGAAAAGTCGAAGAAGGTTGAGAATATTTTAAAGAAAGATCCAAGCATATCCGGAAGGAAATTGGCGAGAAAGGCTCAGAATCTTTCGTGCGCAGGACTAAGAAAGAAGCTGGGCTGAAGACGTACAAGGTCCAAAAAGTTCCGGATAGAAATGCCGTCAAGAATGAAACCGCAAAACAACGAGCTAAAAAACTGAACCAAGATTTTTTTTTTAAATTCGATTGCTGCATAATGGACGACGAAACTTATGTTTTAGCGGACTTTTCTCAGCTACCTGGGCAGGAATTTTATACAGCCGATTCTCGAGGAAATGTCGCTGAAAAATTCAAATTAAAAAAAATGACAAAATTCCCAAAGAAATTCCTTGTTTGGCAGGCAATTTGCAGTTGTGGAAAAAGGAGCAGCTCATTCGTGACATCGGGTACAATTAATAGCGAAATATATGTGAAGGAATGCTTGCAAAAGAGATTGCTTTCATTTTTACGCCAACATGAAGTGTTCACATTTTTTTGGCCTGACCTCGATTCATGTCACTACAGCAAAACGGTCTTAGAGTGGATCCAACAAAATGCAGTGATTTTGGTGCCTAGAGAAGCCAATCCACCAAACTGTCCAGAACTCAGGCCGATTGAGAGATACTGGGCTTTAGTAAAAAGGGAGATGAAGACAACAAAAAAAGTGGCCAAAGACCTTCAAGACTTTAAAAGAAAGTGGTCTTCAGCAGCTGTGAGGGTGTCGGACACTACCACTACAACATTAATGGAAGGGGTTCCGGAAAAATTAAAACTTTTTAATAAAAAATATTAATTTCTGGATTTTTATATTTTTTTTTTAATCTAAAAATAATTTGCAAAATAAAATATTTTATTCTATAAAAATTCGATTACTAGATTTCTAGATTTTTTCATTTTTTTAGCGAACAATTTTATTCGACGCAGTCCTTAGATATTATTTACATAAAAAGAAGATTTCTGACATCGGTTTGGGTTATTATACCCTTTGGTTATTTACCCTTTGGGTTATTATACCCTTATATATTGTTAGAATTTACCTATAAACATGTGGTCGAAAAATAGGCGTGATACGCCCACTTTTTTTTCATTATTTCCCGGGTTTTCATAGTGGAAATTTGATCCGTAAATTATTAAAATCAAATCTATGAAATATTATCCTTTCAAAATTTTAAATATTGGCGTGGTCCGCCCAATTATATTTTTCATATTTTTTTTTAGTTGTTTATACTTTATATACATTTTTTAAATTATGGGGATATAAGACGTAAATTTCTGATATATGTATAATATTCTGAGGGTGGGGAGGTTCAGCATAATTAAAAACTTTAAAATTAAGGTATGCAATTAAATATCCCACATTAATATCCCCACCAAAGGTGTAGAGTATTCTATAGTCGGGCCCGACCGACTATAAAAATCCGGCCCAAGTGACCGAACTTACCCATGTGACCTAACTTTCCCAACTCGTTTTTATTTTATTTTACACATTATGCCCCTTTCAGTTGGTCCGGCATTTTTTTTTTGTTTCTACAAAAGTACAAACTTAACGTTTTCCCAACGTTCTTCGCAACAATTTGATCTTTGCGTTTCCTGGAATTGTCATCAATGTTTTCGACTATTACTATGCGTAATTCGGGCGCGCTCCAGTTCAGCGCGAGAAGTCCACGACTTATTTCGTGGAATTGTTGCGACCTAACATTTTTGCAATAATCGTTAATTTACGCAATGTCGATTCAGTTGGAAAACTATTTTCCCCTAACTCTAGAACAATTTTTTTCATGAAATGAACCAAGGAATCAGTCCATAAAATATTTGCATTCTAAATCGGCCCACCTTGTATATTCTGAGTCGATTTAGCGATGTCCGTCTATCCGTCTGTCTGTCCGTCTGTCCGTCTGTCCTTCTGTCTGTTGAAATCACGATTACAGAAAAAGTGGAAGAGCTAGATCAATAAAACTTTAGATTTAGATTACTTATATATCTAGGCTGTTTGAACAAGAAAATTGGCATGATCTATTGTGACCTGAGAACCGACCACTTATGTTCAAATACCTCATATAAAATTAACATCTACAAAGGAATTTCACTTTGTACGATCTTACGTAAACTTTCTTAGTCAAATATATACTAAATTTATGCTCAAATATTTCACAATAACGCTTTCTCGCGAAACGACTTGTGGTTACCCAAAAAAAAAAAATTAATCGAAATTCGGTATATCTAACCATTTGTACATATGGGTATCAAATGAAAGGTAATTCTTCAGCGATTGCAAGTTTTGAGTTATCTTGAAAACAGCAGCAATTTGCACCAAAATTTCACAATTTCAAAAAATTCCTTAGAAATGAAAATTTGTTAATTTATCAAACTTAAAAAATATATATATAAAGTTCCATGTATACGTTAATAAAAATATTGTTACGAAAATTCAGTCTACGGAAAACTGTTCTACAAGTTCGTATCGCTGGATTGTGTACAAAATAAAACACACTTATATTTGGTAGCCGCGGTAACTCAGTGGTTAGTGCGTTGGACTGCCAGCTGAAAGGTCTCCGGTTCAAGCCTGGACTAGGACTAACAACATCTTTTCATAGAAACATTTTTCTATACCGCGCTACCTCTCATCAGTATATGGCAAACCTACGAGAGTAAACATTGCCTATGAAAAGCTCTCACCCGCCGTTCGAATTCGACAATAAACTGTAGGTCCCCTACTTTGAGTACAAATATAACACGCACAGCTCAAAATAGAGAGGGAGCTCGGCCTAAGTTCTTATAGAACTGTAGTGTCAAACTATTATTATTATATTTTATTTTAACTAGTATTATTTCAACTAGAATTAATTAACATTATTTATTTAAATAACAACTTACTCACGAAACGCACTATTTTACTATCAAATCACAACTGAAGTGCTGCGCCTTCTACTCGTTTCGTGAATGCTTCATGCTATTTGCGACATGTTTCGAGAATCTTCTACTCGTTTTGTGAATGATACATGCTATTTGCATCTCATTCGCACTCATGTGCGAGGGAAAAAAGTTCCAAAATCCAGAAGGAATCAAGAAGTATACGGAGTGATATACAGCTAAACCGAAAATTTCTTAATTTCAAGAAATGGATTTTCTTAGTTGTAAAAAAAGGAGAATTATGCTTGGATTCAGTTAATTATTTCTTAGGTATCAAAACAAGTAACAAAGTAGAATAAGTCTTGAATTCAGTTATTAATTTCTTAGGCATCAAAAATATTGTTGTTGTTTTCGTTCTAAAATTTAATGAACACGTGTTCATATGATTGTTGTCTATTCGATCTTGCTTTGTCTCTATTATTTTTTGTTTTACTTTGTCCGTCTGTCAACCCCAACTGTTTGTTCGTGTGTCCGTCTGTCGATATGTTGAAAGTAACTAAAAGCAATTATTTCGAAGCTAACATAAAATAAAAACCAGTTGGGAAGGTTAGATCACATGGGAAATTTTAAAGTAGGTGTAATTATGATAGTTAGGATTATTAAAATTATAGTCGGTCTAAGCCGACTATAAATACCCTACACATATGTGTGGTTACCATTCAAAGTGATATATAGGTCACCAGGATATACGAATCCTGAAAATAACTACAAACATTCAATCGCTGAAGAATTTCCATTCAGTTGATACCCATATTTACAAATGGGTAGGTGTACCGAATTTCGATTTTTTTTTGTGAACCACAAGTTTTTTCGCCGGAAAACATTATTATCATGTATTTGAGCATGATATCAATATATATTTGACCAAAAAAGTTTACCTAAGCACGTATACATAAAAATTGATCTTTATATGTACATTTTATATGAGGTATTTGAACATAAGTGGTCGGATGATAGGTCACAATGGACCGATCTCGCCAATTTTTTCGCACATACAGCGTATATTAGTAATCTAAGTTATAAGTTTCATTTATCTAGCTCTTCAATTTTAAAAGTAGTAGGGATTTCAACAGACAGACAGACAGACGGACATCGCTAGATGTCAGGAGGTCATGCTGATCAAGAATATATATACTTTTCCATACCGGAGATGCTTCCTTCTGGGTGTACCAAACGGCGTACCAAACTGAATATACCCTCACTATTAGTGTAGGGTATAAAAATATAGTCGAGTTAATTTATTGTTTATTTAGAACTTTATTACCTATATGCATTTTTGTATATTAAATGACTTCTTTGAATACTTAATGTAATGTAATTGAATTGTTTATTTTATTTTTATTATTATTATTATTTAATTTAATCTCTGTATATTATTCTGAAACCGTTTGCCTCTTCTGTTGGTTATGTGTAAAGCTTCCGCACTTTACCCATAAGCATTGTATAGTGTATTTAGATAACAATGGAATGAAATCAACTTGGTATTTTAGCAAAATTTAACCCAAATTTATGTTTACGAACTGAAACCATACCAATATTCGTAGGAAAAATCGCAAAACGAAGCATACAGACAGAGCAATATCGATGAAAACAACAACAATACATGAACATGTGTTCTTTTTGCGATGAATACAGCAACAATTTTGCGTATTCTTTTTGATTTTTAATAATCAATAAAATAGCTTCTGAAAATCCAGTTGAATAAAGTTTGTTTACTTTTTTTGACAACTAAGTAATTTGCTTTCCTGATATCCAGATGACAAATTCTTGAATTTTAGTAGTATTTTATTGATATTAGTCAAATTCTACTATTTTTCTTTCTAACCGAATTCTTCTCGAGTTTTGGAATTTTATTTCCCTCCGTGTATGCGCTGATCTTCCATCTCTTTCTCGCACACTGCCTCAGTGCGCTGTCTCTTTCTAACACATTGCTTCAGTACGCTGAATCGTCTTGCGTCTCATCTATACTTATTCATTGCTTGCACAATGGGACAAATTACATCTTTTCGTACACTGCCCTCCACCGTAATCTGTTCGTCCCGAACAGATGTTAATCCTCTCTCTCTCTACACGGAGCCAACCTTTCTAAATGTACTACTTTATTTTTTCGTCTAACGCCTGCAGTATTCTGAATCCGATACAGGGGCCGGATTCCGCAAATATGAAAAAATATTGTGTACACAAAATGAAAAAAATCACTACAGACGAGAGTTTACACGGTTGGTTTTCATGCGATTCCATAACATCAAATGAACACTGCACTATGGGACAGAAGCTTAGTCTAGCTCGCCGAAAATCGGAAATTAAAGTTAGTTGCAGAAAGTTTAAAAATATATCATTTTATTAGTAAATTATGAGAATCGTAAAATAATTTAACTTAATTTTGTTATTTTAATATGTCAGTTTTGTCGTTTCTGTCATTATAGTTGACAAAACTGGCTCATATTTGGTATGGTAATTAAGAATTGTGATATGTACCATAATACCTAATATTATCAGTATATCTCTTACGATGGTCAAGTTATATAGTTTAAGAAGAATAGTAAGTATGCGTGGCAGTTGGCCAATAACGCCCATATTAAGAATGGTCATATGCAATTACAGTATGTATCTAAATAACAATTATAATCAAACTATTTCATTCCAAACAAAAGTTATAGTCATTTTACCATTTCAATTATATGACAGGTGGGCGTGCCAATGGACCAATCTTGTTCATTTTCAAATTGAAATCTATTCATAGTCCATGTATGCTTAGTTTAAAGTTTCGTTACGATTTGCGCAATCCTGTATTTACGGCAAGCTAGAATTGACTTCTGTCCCACAGTGCACTGTTGTGCTGAATGTTTTTTTTGAAAGCTGTCAAAATAAAATAAATATTTTGAAATTGAAAAATTTACATCTTTTCAGCCATAGAAAAAAAAATGGATTTAATTTTAAGATTAAATTTTTACGACGATTGAGACGCACAAGAAGGTCTGTAGATAAATATATAAATTATGAAAATCTATGATTTATACTTTATTATAGGAAGTACCTTATTGTCGGAAGAAGAAATTTACGAGATACACAGAATTTATTTGAAATTAATGAGGAACGATTTATAGAGATATATATGCCCCTTTCAGTTGGTCCGGCATTTTTTAAAATGTTTTTTTTTGTTTCTACAAAAGTACAAACTTAACGTTTTCCCAACGTTCTTCGCAACAATTTGATCTTTGTGTTTCCTGGAATTGTCATCAATGTTTTCGACTATTGCTATGAGTAATTAGGGCGCGCTCAAGTTCAGCGCGCGAAGGCCACGAACTTATTTCGTGGAATTGTTGCGACCTAACATTTTTTCAATAATCGTTAATTTACGCAATGTCGATTCAGTTGGAAAAGTATTTTCCTGCAACAAATCACATTCACCGTTTTCCTTTTGTCTTTTGTTGCAAGAAATATCCAAAAATGACACAGTATACTTGGGAAAAAACTGTATTAAAAAATGTAATACCCTTTAGCATGATAGTGACGATATGTATATGTATATATTTTAATTACGCAAAAACAAAATATTTCTTTATACATAATTAGTAATAAGTAATAATTTTTAGTACTTCGCTACTAAACAAAAATGCGCAACATCAATAACAACAAAAATTCCTGAAAATGCGGGATTTTACGACTTTAATATTGTAACACTTATTTTTCTTACAAATTACAAAAACAAATGAATGCCAAAAAATGAATGCATTCATTGTTTTTTTAAATCTTTTTTGCCAAAAAAAGAATTCAGACTGAAATGAATGCATTATTTGATGAATGCATTCGTTTTGAAGGCCATCTGATTGGGAATTCAAGCGTTTGAATTCCCATTCTTTTGACAAAAATGAATGCATTCATTTTGAATTCCCATTCTTTTCAATTTTTTAGATGAATGCATTCCCAAAAGAACGCATTCTTTAATAACTGTGATGAAGGTAACTAAATACTTTTAACAACAAAATTTAATAATTTTGGAGATCTTTAACAGGGTTGGGCGAGATTGTCTACAAATTTAGATTGTATAATACACTGTGGTGCATAACTATAGCCGAACCATTTTTTTATGCGATTCTCTGCTTCCAAGAAATATTTTTAAAAACAAACAAAAGTAGTTAAAAGCTCTTGCAAAAAAAAAACTATTTCTTGATAGAAATTCTCCAATTATCTTCGTTTTTGTAACCGTGGTAAATAAAAGTTTGTTTTCATAGTGGTGCATAACTATAGACTCATTTTAATTAATAGCACAAAATGACACATTATTGTAAGTTAGACTTAATTTATATTTTTTGAATATTGAGTATTGCCTTCTTGATTATGAATATGCTCAAAAATTCTTTTTGTCATGCTATTAACTAAGCTTATTCGCACATTTTCACCAATTGACTCCCAAGATTCAATCACATCCATTATTAAACGTGAAATTTTTTCGCATTGCTTGTTTTCAACAAATATTTTTCGGAAAATCATTCCTGAGATATTTTCTATTGGATTCAGGTCTTTGGAGTAGGCTGGCCAATGCAAAACCTTCACGTTATACGATTCTAGCCATGAGCTTTATTATTTTGCTGCAATGTCATATTTTCAGTATTATTTCTCTCTAAATACGAAGGAGGTTAGTTCTCAACATCGATGTGTATTTTCCAGAGTTCATACTCCTGTATAGGAATGCTAACTTTAGTATACCATTAACACAAAATAAATATTACAAATAATCTTACAAAATGAATCGATTATTCTGTAACACTATTTTTTCCGATGAGAAAACGTTTAATTTGGACGGTCAGGATGGTTTAAATTTCTATTGGAGTAACCACACTACTTTTCGAAAAGAAACTTTAGCGGCGGTTCTTTTATCGTTTTGGGAACATTTTGTGTTTATGGATTGCTAGAGTTATCATTCCCATACACGAGTATGAACTCTGGGGAATACAAATCGATGTTGAGAACTAACCTCCTTCCGTATTTAGTGAGAAATAATACTGAAAATATGACACATTACTTTTCGAAAAGAAACTTTAGCGGCGGTTCTTTTATGGTTTTGGAAACATTTTGTGTTTATGGATTGTTAGAGTTAACATTTCCATCCACGAGTATGAACTCTGGGGAATACAAATCGATGTTGAGAACTAACCTCCTTCCGTATTTAGTGAGAAATAATACTGAAAATATGACATTGCAGCAAAATAATGCTATTTTACTTAGATAAGGGCAATGAGACTAGCTCATGACTAGAATCGTATAACGTGAAGGTTTTGCATTGACCCGCCTACTCCACAGACCTGAATCCAATAGAAAATATCTCAGGAATGATTTTCCGAAAAATATTTGTTGAAAACAAGCAATGCGAAAAAAATTTCACGTTTAAAAATGGATGAGATTGAATCTTGGGAGTCAATTGGTGAAAATGTTCGAATAAGCTTAGTTAATAGCATGACAAAAAGAATTTTTGAGCATATTCATAATCAAGAAGGCAATACTCAATATTAAAATAATATAAGTTAAGTCTAACTTACAATAATGTGTCATTTTGTGCTATTTATTAAAATGCGTCTATAGTTATGCACCACTATGAAAACAAACTTTTATTTACCACGGTTACAAAAACAAACATAATTGGAGAATTTCTATCAAGAAATAGTTTTTTTTTGCATGAGCTTATAACCACTTTTGTTTGTTTTTAAAAATATTTTTTGGAAGCAGAGAATCGCATAAAAAATGGTGCGGCTATAGTTATGCACCACAGTGTATAATGCATTAAGCACTTTGTATTTGATGTCGCCCTGCTCTTATAATTCCTTTCATATTTTTTAGCGACAAAATTAACTCTTTCAGTAATTTGTTACCTTATGGTAAGCTGTTACCATATGGTAACAAATTATATGGTAACAAATTTCAAAAGCATTTTTAAATACTCATTGCTATAATATTTCGAATTAAATAAGTTAACTGATAGTTTGTGATATCTGTTATATTGCAAAACATACATTTAGTTAATGATAAACTGTGAGGTGATATTTTTGGCAAAATAAGAAAAATTGCATATTCATGTGTTAATCAATTTTTAGTATTTCTTATATTTTAAATATATGGTAATATATACATGAGTATTTATTTTTTCTTAAATAATAGTGTATTCAGAGTCGAATAGATTAATTTGAATATTTGTTTTAAAATTAAACGATTTAAAACAATATAATAAAATAATAAATAATATAATAATAAAAAATAATAAAAATGTAATGATGTATTTTATTATTTACCTTAATCAAAACTAACAATTGTATGCATAGATTCAAGACTCATAACGCTACAAATACTAATTATTATTTTTATTTTTATGTTTAAAAAAATGTACTTATTGAACAAAATTGAATTTATTTAGGCAATATTGTATACATAGTCTACATTATCTACGTAATTGTCTACATTGTCTATATAGTCTACACATTGTCTACACACAAATGTAGACAATCCCGAAATACACGAAATTACGCAACCTTGATCTTTAATTATATTAGAAAAAATTGCATTTAGGAGGGTAGAAGTCTAAAAAAAAGTGATGTCACTCATCGAAGGTGACCTCGGAGGTCAATTCAACTTATGGGACAAATGTGTTAATCGCTGAGACATTTTCAACTGTTCATGGTCGGACGTAAAATAACAAAGTTATAATGAAAAAACGATTTTGGCGGTTTTAGGTGGATTCCAAAAAAAAATCCTTTTTGTTTTTGACACTTTTACGAAATAATCTTTCATTTTAGGGGCGGACTTAAAAAAAAAAATTGTATGGAGACCAACCCGGCCTAATAACCATTGCTCCGCTAAAGTGTGAACTGAAGAGTCGTTGGAAAACCTAAAATACAAACTTACCAGGTACCCGTTTCGATAAGTTTCGTTGAACCTCTAACATTTTTAGATTAGGAGAACACAATTAAGAGAATTCAAAATGTCTGATTGGCAAATATTGCTTATTTTCTCTAAAATGATTTTAGTGCTTTTTGGAGATAAATTTTAAGCATTACAGAAAGTTGTAATCGATCTACAGGATCGAAACACTAAATATCATTCCGAAAAACATATCCCGCCACCGATTTTTAAAGAAGTTGAATTTGTTCTGATAAGAAATGTTGATTCAACAATAGGGACGAATAAAAAATTTGTTCTGAAGTTTAAAGGGCCATATAAGATACATAAAATTCTTACGAACGACAGGTATGTTGTTCGTGACATCGATAATTTCCAAGTTAGTCAAATTTCGTATGATGGCGTAATAGAGGTTTCACATATAAAAAGGTGGGTAGATTGGCGAGGATCAGGTGTGTGTTTGTTAGATTCAGGGATAATTTATTCTTTTAAAGCCAAATAATAAATACAAATTATGAATGTCCACTCAAATACTGACATTACCTTTTTTGTGAAATATTGTAGAAATATTGTAAATTTTGTATTTTGTATTTGTATATTTAAGCAATTAGTACAACAAGTTTGGGTTCTTTTGAAGTACAACATGGAGAAAAACATTTATCGTCAACTTAACAATTTTTATAATTAAATTTAGATTAAAATAATAAGAGAGAAAATATAATGACATTGTTTTGAGAATTAAATTATAAATAAACAAAATTAACATTAATAAATTTAACATTGAACTTAATATTAAGTGAATAGAGAATAAGAAAAATAGAAGAGGAAAGTATTAAAAGAGACATATAGGTAAAAAGAAATATAGGCCTAAAAGTTAATAGAAGGTTGGTTCGGCAAATAAGTAATACAAATAAAAATTATTAAGGGTGCTTAGAAAAATATGATAAAATGGAAAGCTTAAAGCTATTAGTACTGACAATAGATTTTATATTTAACGGGAGCGAATTCCAGAGTTTTATGGCGTTGATGAAAAACAGTCTTTTAGAGTGCAAATAAGTATATTTTGGTATTATTAAGTTACAACATCTACTAGAAACACTGAGACGTAGCTTTTCATAGATATAAGATGGGGTCTTACAGTTAATTAACTTGTGTAAAAAGATACAATTCCTTGCGTCCAAATAGTTTGTAATGCTACAACCCAAAATATCTTTACTTTTTTTTCGATATATGTTCTAAACGTCTAAAATCATAAACAAATCTAGCAGCATCATTAAATGAAACTAGTAATTTATGCGATGAGTGTGAGTCAAGTTTACTATATGGGCCATTCCACACCAAATCGACAAAAAAAAGTCAAATTTGAGATTTTACCTTTTCGATCTTAATGAACTTTTGGCAACTGATAAAGGGTATCGAGACATGCACTAAACAATTTTTTTTATTTTTTCCGACCACTACTTCCAGAGATACAGTGGCTCAAAGTTGGAAAAAAAGTGGCAAAAATCACTTTTGTACTGTTGTTCATATTTAAATATCTCTTGAACTAGAAATGCTAGAAACTCCGTTAATGGCTCGTTTTAAAGCTAATAGAACAAGCTTTTAGAAAAATTAAGTTGTAATTTCCAAACGGTAACATGTGGCCCGTGGTCATTATCCACTGAAAAAAATCCTAAGTTTTCGTCAATTTATTGTTAATGTTCATGCAAAATTTCAAGATGGTATTTTGATTGCATCATGGTCGATATTATCCTTAGAGATAGGTAAAATATATGATTTATTAGCATTAAGGCACAGACCATTTTCCAATGCCCAATTGTCAATTGCAACAAGATCTTCATTTAATCTACAACATAAATCTTCAACTAGCCCAATACGATTCGACGAATACAATTGTATGTCATCTGCATAAGCATGCATTTTCATGTCGCAACACACGGAGAAAATGTCATTGATAAACATACACCCAGAAAAAAATACTATATAAATAATAGTATTTTACTATTAAAAATATTCAATAAATTATTATTTTAATCGGAAAATACCATTAAATACTAGAAAATACCATGACATTACCATTGAGTTTATATGAAAATGTTTATTTTTTGTATACTATTAAATCAATAATTATCCTATTGACCAATTTTAATGGGATTTGAGGGAAATTTTTTCTGGGTGTACTAAAAAGCAGAGGCCCAAGGATAGATCCTTGAGGCACTCCGGCTTTAATAATATTGAAATCATAAAAAAACTGTTTATTTTAACTCTTTGCTTTCTGCACTCAAAAGTCTAATAAACATAGTAGAGTAATATCACCAATATCATATGACATGCGTATATCATCAAGAATTTTGAGCATAGCAGTCGCTCATCTATGTCCAGACCGGAATCCAGATTGATACGGTGTTAGTAATTTAAATTTATCTAGGTGCTGATTAATTTGCTTAGCCATAAGAGACTCACAAACTTTTGAAAGTGATGACAGAATACTAATGGGTCTAAAATCGTTCATATTACATGCATGGGTGACCTTTGCTATTGGAATTACTGTGGCTACTTTCCATGAGTTAGAAAAACATGATGTAGTAAAATAATGATTAATGATGTGTGTCAGTGGACCATAATGAATGGTAATATTAATTTGATAAAACGTAAGGGAATACCATCATCTATTTAATATTCATTATAGTAATGATTACATCATTCTCAACAACATTTTTAAATGCAAATTGGTCAACCTCGGGGTACTTAAATGCATTACTTTGTAAATTTACATTACCAGTCAAGTTGTTGGATAGAAAAACGTATTTAATTGGGGTCGATATTTACACTCAGCGTTATCTTTACTACAAACACCAAATTGACGAATAATTTTCCAGAGTAATTTAGAAGGAAGCGAGCAGTTAAGTTTACGATAATAATTTTTTTTCTTAGACTGCCTAATTATTGATACAGCCGTACAGAGCTCTCAATTATCACTACAACGATGCTTCTTCCATTTAGAATATAGTTTGTTTCTTTTCTTAATTGCTAAAAGGATATTTGAGGTATACCAAGGACAGAGTTTATTATCAACAATCATGGTACGAAGCGGGACAAAACTATCAAACATTTTATAAACGTTGGAGACAAAAACATTAAGTTTATCGTCAACAGACTTATAATTCCAACAATCATTCCAACAAATACACGACATGTTTTTATACAACATTGAATAATTAATAGTCTTGTAGTCACGATACGACACAGTCAAAGATCTAGAATTTGAACAAACATTAAGATTAAGAGTACAATATGTAGATCATGGTCAGATATACAGGAAATTTTGTCAAAAAACAACAATAAAGAAGCGTCAAGTAAGCTAGGAGTCACATTAGGAGCAAAACGCGTCGTAGAATTTATAATTGTCATTCCAGCCGTAGTATCTTTGTCATGAAAATTCTCAGAAATACCGTCTTTAGTAATCAAGTTTATATTAAAGTCAACACAAATAGAGAAAATGTCAAAATCAGTAACACGTTTACATAGATTACAGAAAAAAGGTTGAATACTAAAACATTTGTTGGGATTGTAGACGCAAGAAACAAGTATTTTGATATCACGATCAGTTATTTGCACATTAATAAATTCGATGCCAGACCCGCAAGATTTGCTTACTAGTCTTGTATTGAGGTAAGATTTACAATAAATAGAAACCCCACCTCCCCTTTTACCAATCCTGTCATTTCTGAATAGTCTATAATTGGCTATGTCAAATTAGCTATTAGATATGTCATGATTAAGCCATGTCTCAGAAATACAAATAATATCAACTTTAGAGTTTTCGAATACATATTTAATGTAGTCAAGTTTTGATGAGTTTAAACTTCTCGCATTAAAATGAACAATTGATAGTCCATCATATTGTTTGCTAAATATATCTATTAAAAGTTTATTGTTATCATCAGCGCTACTGGATAGTAGTAGGATAGATTATGCATACTGTTAAAGATATTTATATAATTGTTGTACGATTTTCTTTATCGATCGAATCGATTTATAGTCAGGATGGACGAGTTATAATAGGATTTAAATATAATATATAAGTAGTAGAATAAGTATCAGAATAAGTAGTAGAATACTTATTTTTATTATGTTATGGCAACACTGTCTTTTTGACAGAAGATGATGTAGAAGAAAATGACGCAAGTGTGAAGTTAACAATTTTTTTTCAGCGACTATTTTCACAATTGGCAAAAAGTTGACGGATTCTGAGGTTTCTCTGGATTTGTGGACAAAGAAGCAGGATACTCATAGCAAATGATACATGGATCGACAGGTATTATCAATATCTATCAATTAGGATCATGTGAATTATTAACTTTAGCCGACAGACCCAGTTTAAAGTGCCAAAAAGCAGTGGACATGCAGCTAAACATGGTTGTTGGCAATAATGCTTCCAAGGCTCATCATAAAAATTGCTGGGTTCAGTTCGGAATGTATACACCTGGCCATACAAACATTTTTCTTCAACTCGTTCTAGATCCGCCACAATTCAGTAAATCCTCTGGCATATTTTTTTGAAGGTTAATGATAGAACCACTTTCAATGGTCGTTGGTTAATGCTCATTAAAGGATCACATTTTAAAGTAAGCATTCTAAATCCAAATTTTAAGCTATTTCCAAAAATATATAACTTTTTATACTCTAGCTGTTTTAGAATAGTAGACACCATCGTTGGCCATTAAAGGAGGAAAAGGGTTGTTGAAACACGTTTGAGGAGTTGTTAGGCAAAATATGTCCAGATATGCATTACTTATATAGCAGTTTATTTATAATTAATATAACCTTATCAAAATTGTAATTATAATTTTTAAAGGATCATCCGAATCAAAAGGGGAGAAGACAACGAAAGACCCCTTGAAATAGTTGTTGAAAACAATTTCAGGAGTTCTTGGACATAATGTGTCCTGGAATCATTTTTCTTGGTAAGCAGTTTAATTCTAATTCAAAATACCTTTCCAAAACAGTAATCTAGGACCATCGGTTCCAAAAAGGGAGATGCCTTCGATGGACGTACCATGATGAAAATGGTATTTATTCAAAAATAAATAAGTAAGCCTCAAAAATAAATGTCTTAGGATTCGTTGATTTGTGGTAATACTGGACGGAATAAAATTAAAATATTTGCACTGCCTTATAGGTAATATAATCCTGAATTGAGTCTAATTCTTTTTAAGGTGCTCCTTGAGGCGATGTAGCCAACAACCGCTATTAGCTGCAAGGCCTCTCATCTTGGCTAGTTTAAACTCATCTAACGGCTAAAATAAATACTATACAAAGATGACAGTACTTTTATCGAGTAGGTATTGAGTTTACCATTCGATCCATGCACGGTTAACAATGAGTATCGTACTCGTTCGTCCAAAATTGCTCCAAATCCTTCAATTTCTTGATATTTTTGTCCAGCTGTTAAAGTGGAACGAGTCGAATTGAAAAAGTTGTTAACTTCACGCACATGGAAATGACACAGAAGAAAAAAGAACGCAACGTGAACAGGTCGCAGCTAAATAAAAATTGTTGTCGCAGCCAAATAAAAATTGTTCAAATCAATATTGTTTTGCAAAAAAAATAAATGAGACACAAGACAAGCAATGTGTTAGAAAGAGACGGAAGTTCATTCAGCGCACTGAGGCAATGTGCGAGAAAGAGATAGAAGATCAGCGCGTTAACAACACATAAGTGCGAATGAGATGCCAATAGCATGCGTCATTCACGAAATGCCAATAGCATGCGTCATTCACGAAACAAGAAGGTTCTCGAAACAAGTCGAAGCGTGTCGAACTGATGCCTGCAGTATATAAGGCCGTCGCATCTGAAGCACTGCACTACAGTTGCACTACTAGTGCGTCTCGTGAGTGAACATTGTTAAGCTAAATTGTATAAATTCAGCAGTTGATATAAGTGATTATTTTTAGGTTGTTATTTAAATAAATAAAGTTAATTAATGTTAGTTGAAATAATGCTAGTTAAAACCAAATATTAGTGTGTTTTTATTGTGTACACAATCCAGTGATACGAACTCGTAGAACAGTTTTCCGTAGACAATATAATAGTTTGGCACTACAGTCCTATAAGAACTTAGGCCGCTCTCTGTCACCATTTTGAGCTGTGCGTGTTAGGCCGCTCTCTCTTTGTACTCAAAGTGGGGGTACCTACAGTTTATTGCCGGGGACATTCTGTTATATATAAATGAAAATGTACTCACAGAAAAATTCTTTTTTGGCATGAGGTTAATTGAACCAACGTTTCAGTGCTGCAACCGAAATACATTTGTTATAACCTCATGGCATTAAAATGAACGTACATTATTTTTCTACAACCGAAATGTTAGTCCGCGCAACTGCACGTTCGGTTGCCGTAACCTCATGAATGCATTTTTCATTCTGCCAAAATTGACATTCGTGCATTTGTTACGGGGATTGAGTAAGTTGTTGTATCAACAAAATAAATGACAAACGGCAACCTCAAGTCTATCAGCAGTTCGGTTGCCAGTTTCTTGCCAACAATTATGCAGAAATAAATAAACGTCAAAAATTTTTCACATGTGGCAAACAATGGGAAATTTATCAATTAAGTAAAAATGCGAAATAAATATACAAATATGAATAAAATAATATATTTATTCAATACAAACTGCTCATTAGCTAGTGATATATAATATAAATAAAAATATGTGACCAATGAAAAAGTTTTTTTTTATTGGTTATGAGAAAATAAATAATAAATGCATGCAGATGCATATATCATTTCATAGTTTTTTTTTCAGGGAGCGGAAATTATATTGTGTGCGCGCAAATTTTACTCAATTATAATACATATAGAATACATAAGTTTTATATCATAAATAACTATGTTGTAATAAAATTTCAATTGGAGGTTTGGATAACCTCATGCTCACCAATGTGGAGGTTGTCGCAACCTCATGATCACCGATTTGGGGGTTACCATAACCTCATGTTCACGAATTAGTAGGTTGGTACAACTGAATTAAAGGTTGTTGCAACTACTTTATCAGTTGTTGCCGCATCGAATGGTTCGGTAGGGCAATTTAGTTGGTTGCCGCAACAAATCAGTTCTCTGTGTGTACCTGTAATAACATGATTATCAAGTCACTTATAAAATAATTCTCGTTGGAATATTTCTTTCAATTTATTATATTAAATAAAAAGTATAATTTTCATTTCTAGAATTTATTTGCATTCATGTTGCTGATTGTTGATGCATGTTTTTTGTGATCCTTGTTATGAATGTCCACATGCAAATATTAATTATATTATCAGAATCTGTAGGTAATTTATTTTTAATCGTTATCTGTGTTAATCTTCAAATGTTTTGAACTTCTATTTAATTATTTTTTCATGTGACAGTGTCACATTCTTAATTTTTTTTTTTTTAAATCTATTTTTATTAACAAGAAGAATATCTTAGCATTAAAAATGATGTTGTTACTCAACATGTGTTTGAATTAATAAGAATCTGGTTGCAACAACAGGAATGTTTTTATAACACAAATATTTTTTAAGAGAAATTTAACAAAGTTGATCTTTTTAATAAAAGTAATTTGGAAATATATACATTATAAGGGTAGATATAACGGTTTTATGACAAGTCCTTTTAAAAAATTTCTATTTTCTGAAATAATGTTGTCCTGCACGGGCAAAAAATAAGTAAGGTTATAAAATGTTAAGAACTAATTAGTCTTTCAAATTGCATACCTACATTATTACGTAGGGCTTTGAAAACTGCAAATAAAAACTTAAATAAAAATAAAATTAAAAAATACGAAAATTTGATGAAACACAATGTTAATTAATATTAATATTGCACAAATATGTAATGTTAATATGTAAGTGTTTGGTATCATTGAAAAGATGATATCCAGGGAATATATGTGGTGAATATAAAGGTAATCTGTATATAGTTTATAAACACTTTTTTTTTAAAGAAGAAAAATAAAAAAAAAAATTAAAAAAAAAACTTTAAATTTGATTGAATATATCTTAATTACTATTAACCTTATAGTCATGAAACTTTTACTTACAATAGTTTTATGTACTTATGCTTTATTAAAACATTTTTAGGAATATATATATATATTATAAAATGAGATATAACTGTTTTAATATAAGTCCCATTAAAAACTGAGTATTTTTGGAAAAAATGCTTACTTAATCAGCTTACTTTAAATGTGACTTTTGACTTTGAAAACTTTTCTGCAGGTGGTCAAATTAAAAAAAAAATTAAAAACTTGAAGTTTGACCAGTGTTGCCAGATTGGTTAAATATATTTTCGATAAGTTTTATCATTTAGAAGATTCTTAGTAATGTTATTTATCAAAAATATACATGTTACTGAAGAGATTTGCGTAAAAGTCCAATTTTTCAAAAAAATTAAAAAATGGAAAATAAAAAAAAAATCGAATTTACAATTTTATATTTACTAAACCACAACAGTTTTCAGTTTATGATTTATGTGTTAATTGTTTATAAAAGTCCCATACAAATATTTTGATTACATTATAAAAAGAACAATATATGGGTGTGTGCGAGTTAGACTAAATTGCTGACTAAACTAAATTTTGTCGGTAATGCAGTGGTAAATTTTTCAATTTAACAAGTATTTGAGCAAACTAAATTGAACTAAATTAGAAGACAGCAAACATACATTTGATAATTGATTTATACTTTAACAATTACCGGTTAACGAATGACAATCGAATAAAAACCCGTACAATTTAGTTTAGTCAGCAATTTAGTCGAACTCGCACACACCCTATGTATAAATATGTAAAGTAAAGTCTGCAAAAATTAAAAAAAAAATCATGTTCCAGTCTATATCGTTAATACTAATCAAGATATTTTCTCATGTAAACACATTTTCTTTAGATCTCAGTGTAAGCTTTTCATAAACAAAAGAATTTTAATCGGATAACTTTTGGATTTTTTACAAGTTTTGAAAAATTGTTCATGAAAAACTGTACTGATATTTATCTCCATTACCATTAAAGATACAAATTTTAAAACTTAAGTTCACGCTGTACAAAACTTTTTAAATTTTTAAAATCGGTTGAGTGGTTCCGAAAATACTGAATTTCACCCGATTTATGAGCGTTTGGGCACACTGTGCGCTGTAAAATGTTGGTCATTCTAAATAACAGTTTTTGTGCACTCAGATATTGGAAATTTACATTAATCTTTTACAAACAATAATGTTATTTTGTTTAAATTATTATTGGCAACCCTTTCGCCTTGTTACATTGTTCTTTAATCTGCTCTTAAATTTTTAATGTTTTATAGTGTTTATCGCGCTTTATAATTAAAAACAGTGCTTCTTAATAAAGCAGTGCTTCAGTGTTTTTATTAAAAATGTTAATGAAAAACATTATCTATTCTTTACCAAGGATTGAAACCGTAACCGAAACCGATATCTATTTAAAACCGTTTCATTTTTAAAACCGAAACCGTAACCGAAACCGTTATACGAAAATCAGAAATAAACCGATATCCAAAACCGATATAAACGGTTTCGGTTTTATACCGGTTTAAAACGGTTTTTAAAAAAGTATAAAAAGAAACAGAAAAACATATTTTATTTTATATAGAAGATCTTAAGTAAAATTTCATTAATTAAAATTTGGAGTTCCCAAAAATAAACATTTTTGGTTGTACAAAAATTCACATGTTGTTTTTTGAGAAACGATATTTCCAAAAACAACGGTATTTGGTCTAAAACTTTTTTTTGTTTCATTAATCGAATTAACAACAAAACAGAGCAACTCCAAGCAAATTTTTTACGTTAAAAAAATGATTCAAATTTTAATAATATTGGTTTTTTCTTTATTTTATTAGTAAAATATATAGGGGAGCTTGGGGTAAGTGGGACAAGTTTTGAAAAGTTAATTTGAATATTTTTTATATTATTTTAAAGGATCTATTAAATAGAATACTATTTATAAGTCTTTTAATGAATTTTTGACTGATGTTTCAAAACAGCTCAATTTCGGTAATGCAAGAAAAATGTAAAAAAAGTTTCAAATTATTAACATCTCAGTAACTATATGAGGAAATACGATAAATGAAGTGCAAGTTCGACAAGTTTAAACATTTCAAGTATAAGGCAGATATTTGTTTACATTAGTGATGATTAAAAATTTATTGTTCTTGCATTTTTTTGAACGAGAACAAGATCGAGATTTTGCAAAAAAAAAAAGAACAAGAGCGTTTTTTTATGATTTTAATGTATTTATTATGTTTTTAAGGTAATAATGATATACAAAATAATTCATGATATTACTAAATATTGAACAACAAGTAATAATGGAAAGCGTGCAAAATATTTATGAACGTGAACATTAATGAAGATGTGTGTTTTTTTGTTTTTGTCAATTCTAAAGAATATAAGCATCTTAAAAATAAGGCCTGTGAAGCACTTTTGAAGCGATAAATTGCTTTAAAAGTGCTTCAAAAGTCGCTTCAAAAAGATAAAACAGACAAAACAATGTTTTTTCTCTTTTCTTCGCTACGCTAGTTCGTACATCGATTGTGCATATGCACTGTGCTATGCAAATTTTTATTTATATTTTACTTTTATATATATTTTTTTTGTTAATTGTAAAATCATGAAGTAATAAAAAATAATATATGAACATTTTACAGTGTGATATATTTAGCTGATATATTGCTTTTTCCACAAATCCGCTGATTCGTTTGAAAGTGCAACAACAACAAAAATGCGAAGCATCCAAGCTTTTGAAAGAATTTTTGGCGGGAAATTTTTTGTACCACAAAGAGAACTCGTTGTTGTTGCCAACTAGAGAGCTGTACTAGATACATATATGTAGTGTGGTGCCATGCGTCTGTCTGTGTCATGCGTCTGTCTGTTTGTCATGCGTCTGTTTGTTGCCATGCGATGATACAGGATAGCAACGAAGAATTTTCGTTGTGAAAGTGTGTGTATAAGAATCGTAATCGTTATTGTTGTATTCTCTTCTTTCTGTTAGTATTCGCTTTGTAGCGTTTGAGTTTGTGTTCGCATGGTGTTCGCAAAGAAAAATGTTACTATGCAGTTTGAGTTCTATTGACATACGGATTTTTATTCTGTGACGAAAACAGAAATATGCCTATACGAAATATTCCTTATATTTATTGTACATGTATATCGTATAATGTATATCGTCGTTGTAGAACGAAAAGTCACCAAACACATTTTTATGAAAAACTTAATTTTCGAGTTGATTTATATTATAAAAAGTAATTGATGCATTTTTAAAGTTGAAATATCAACTAATAGATTTACATTTTCTTATTAATTGACAGATACATAAATAAGTTTGTAAAAAATATTTAGCATTTTGAAAATGTATTTGTGACTTATCGTTCATTTTATTATGGCCTTGAGATTTTGAATTGTCTCGTCAACATCACTTGATTTATACAATTATTTTTTATTAGTTAATTCTTGTTAAAACATAATCCAACTTTTTATGTTTTGGTTTTTTTATAGTAAAATGTTGAAGAAATTTTAAATAAGTACAATTATTGTTCAAATTCTATTCGTTTTTATAATTAATATGCAGTTTAAGATATTTGTCTTCGATCTTTTATTTAAAATTTAAAATATTAAGATTACCATTTCTTGCCTTGCTCTTGCAAATGATCATCACTAGTATACATATATTGCAGTTCACAGAATTGTTGAAATTTAATTTCTTTGGCTTTTATGGATGAAAATTGTACAAAATTCTTCTTCTTTGCAATTCAGATCATATCTCAGATGAAGTCAAAATGTTGCTTTTCATTGGTTTGTGGTCACGAAATTTTAAATTAAATTTTTTTCATGGCGTAATCAATTAAATAATTCATATAACACAATATTTTTACTAAAATAACAACAAACATTGTTTAAATTACGTTTCACACTTTACCCCAGTATCATAATTTGAACATAATTTAGCACCATATAAAAAAATATAAAATTATTACATAAACAATTCTGTGCATTATTTTTTGACATTATTTATACAAAGACTTTCTGCGATTTTTAATTTTCTGTTGTTTACTATTCTTTTGACATTTTACCTTCATAAAACGACTGCCTAGTTTATGAACTCTTTCTGTGCTTCTTAAACTGTTATCTTTATATCAATTTATTTAAACCATTGCATACTTTTGGGGTCATCTAGATTTAATAACTATTTCAAAAATGATTTGCTCTATTCCAAATTGCAATGAACAAAGTGAGACTTTGCAATTTGTTAATTGCTGGTTATGCGACAACTTTGCTCATGCCAAGTGCGCAGGGTTACCTGGTCGCGTAATTGACATTTTAAAGGATAACAAAGGCTTCCGTTGGTCTAGTAGTAAATGTAGACCGGCAGACATCGATTTATATAAAAAAACTAGGAAAGGATTTAGTGAAATTAACAAGGAACTGTCTTCTCTAACGGCTAAATTCCAGCATTATGAATCACTTTTCAATGATTTTAAATGCATGGATGAACTCTCCGAAAAGGAAGAGGACATTGAGGAACAAACAAAAGCTCACTGCTACTGAATCATTGCCAGAAATTTCTAACCAAATAGAAATTGAAATAACTCCCTCCACATCAGTTAATACTTTCCCTGACCCTGTAGGTTTGCCTGATAACCGTTATATCTAGGATGAAAACATCTTTTAAAATAATTGTCCCTGAAACAGTTTCGGCTTTTCCTGCGACATTATAGTTTTTACTGAAACTTGGCTTCGCGGAAATGTCTTAAATACAGAAATTCGTTGCAATGACTACCAAAATTTTTAGGAAAGACCGACATTATAAGGTGGTGGAGTTTTAATTGCAACCCGTTCTTCCTTAATGACAGAACTAATCAATGTTCCTGATACTGATAACTTAGAATTTGTTTGTGTTTTAGTAAAATTTGATTTTCATAACATTTTCATTACTTGTTCTTACATACCTCCATGCTCTGATTCTGAAATATATGCCAACCACGTTAAAGCAATTGAAACCATTCAGGATAAACTTAAGCCAGACGACTCCATAATTGTATTAGGTGACTTTAATTTACCTAATGTTATTTGGAATATCGCTGATGACATTCCTTATTTAATTCCTTCTTCCAGCACAAACTGGATTAATGAATTTTTGGGCAACCTTATGGAACTATCACTTTACCAAATTAACAATATTTTAAATAAATATAAAAATAAATATTTAAATAAATTGATCTTACATTTGTGGATAATATATTTCTTGCATCCATAAATCGTACCCTGGATAACATCTTATTTGACATCCAGAAAACAGAGAGTGTTATTTAAGGAAGCTACATCAAGGTATATTTCGGTTTCGTCAGGTGTTCCCCAAGGAAGTCATATTGGCCCAATATTATTTATCTTATTTATAAAAGACCTACCGTCAGTTATAAAACACTGTAGAATTTTAATGCAGATGATGTAAAATTATTCCATTCATTTAACGATGTAGTACAGCAATCTTGCATTCAAGAAGATCTAAATACGTAAGAAGATTGGTGTACTTATAACCACCTTAACCTTAATCTCAAGAAATGTAAGCAAATGACCTACTCTCGTAGATGCCCTATTAATATAAGTTATAGCATTTCTGTAATTAATTTAGATACAGTTTCAACCTTTGACGACTTAGGAGTATCAATGGACCTTAAGCTTCGTTTTCATCTACACATTAATAAAATGACAAATAAAGCTAAAGGTGTTTTAGGATTTATAAAACGCTGGTCTATAGAGTTTGACGATCCATTATATACATAATGACACTATTGAATCTGTTCAAAACAATTTTTATTATTTTCACTTCGAAACCTCAATTGGAATCCGGAACACCTACCACCTTATGAAAATCGACTAAAATTACTAAATCTTCAAACTCTTAAAAGCAGACGAACAATGCTTGGAGTCATATTTGTATTTAAATTAATTAATGGTAGCATAGAATCGCCTAATCCAGGAAAAGACCCTAGAAAAGCAGATCGACACCTACCACCTATTAGTCGACTATAAAGCCGCCTTCGACACTCCGATAAGGAACGATTATACGCCGCAATGTCTGTGTTCGGTATACCTGCGAAACTTATAAGGCTTTGCAGGATGACCCTGAGCAACACACGTTGCTCAGTGAGAATAGGAAAAGACCTCTCCGAGCCATTTCATACCGAACGAGGTTTCAGACAGGGTGACTCCCTATCGTGCGACTTAAGGCCTGTGAAGCACTTTTGAAGCGATAAATTGCTTTAAAAGTGCTTCAAAAGTCGCTTCAAAAAGATAAAACAGACAAAACAATGTTTTTTCTCTTTTCTTCGCTACGCTAGTTCGTACATCGATTGTGCATATGCACTGTGCTATGCAAATTTTTATTTATATTTTACTTTTATATATATTTTTTTTGTTAATTGTAAAATCATGAAGTAATAAAAAATAATATATGAACATTTTACAGTGTGATATATTTAGCTGATATATTGCTTTTTCCACAAATCCGCTGATTCGTTTGAAAGTGCAACAACAACAAAAATGCGAAGCATCCAAGCTTTTGAAAGAATTTTTGGCGGGAAATTTTTTGTACCACAAAGAGAACTCGTTGTTGTTGCCAACTAGAGAGCTGTACTAGATACATATATGTAGTGTGGTGCCATGCGTCTGTCTGTGTCATGCGTCTGTCTGTTTGTCATGCGTCTGTTTGTTGCCATGCGATGATACAGGATAGCAACGAAGAATTTTCGTTGTGAAAGTGTGTGTATAAGAATCGTAATCGTTATTGTTGTATTCTCTTCTTTCTGTTAGTATTCGCTTTGTAGCGTTTGAGTTTGTGTTCGCATGGTGTTCGCAAAGAAAAATGTTACTATGCAGTTTGAGTTCTATTGACATACGGATTTTTATTCTGTGACGAAAACAGAAATATGCCTATACGAAATATTCCTTATATTTATTGTACATGTATATCGTATAATGTATATCGTCGTTGTAGAACGAAAAGTCACCAAACACATTTTTATGAAAAACTTAATTTTCGAGTTGATTTATATTATAAAAAGTAATTGATGCATTTTTAAAGTTGAAATATCAACTAATAGATTTACATTTTCTTATTAATTGACAGATACATAAATAAGTTTGTAAAAAATATTTAGCATTTTGAAAATGTATTTGTGACTTATCGTTCATTTTATTATGGCCTTGAGATTTTGAATTGTCTCGTCAACATCACTTGATTTATACAATTATTTTTTATTAGTTAATTCTTGTTAAAACATAATCCAACTTTTTATGTTTTGGTTTTTTTATAGTAAAATGTTGAAGAAATTTTAAATAAGTACAATTATTGTTCAAATTCTATTCGTTTTTATAATTAATATGCAGTTTAAGATATTTGTCTTCGATCTTTTATTTAAAATTTAAAATATTAAGATTACCATTTCTTGCCTTGCTCTTGCAAATGATCATCACTAGTATACATATATTGCAGTTCACAGAATTGTTGAAATTTAATTTCTTTGGCTTTTATGGATGAAAATTGTACAAAATTCTTCTTCTTTGCAATTCAGATCATATCTCAGATGAAGTCAAAATGTTGCTTTTCATTGGTTTGTGGTCACGAAATTTTAAATTAAATTTTTTTCATGGCGTAATCAATTAAATAATTCATATAACACAATATTTTTACTAAAATAACAACAAACATTGTTTAAATTACGTTTCACACTTTACCCCAGTATCATAATTTGAACATAATTTAGCACCATATAAAAAAATATAAAATTATTACATAAACAATTCTGTGCATTATTTTTTGACATTATTTATACAAAGACTTTCTGCGATTTTTAATTTTCTGTTGTTTACTATTCTTTTGACATTTTACCTTCATAAAACGACTGCCTAGTTTATGAACTCTTTCTGTGCTTCTTAAACTGTTATCTTTATATCAATTTATTTAAACCATTGCATACTTTTGGGGTCATCTAGATTTAATAACTATTTCAAAAATGATTTGCTCTATTCCAAATTGCAATGAACAAAGTGAGACTTTGCAATTTGTTAATTGCTGGTTATGCGACAACTTTGCTCATGCCAAGTGCGCAGGGTTACCTGGTCGCGTAATTGACATTTTAAAGGATAACAAAGGCTTCCGTTGGTCTAGTAGTAAATGTAGACCGGCAGACATCGATTTATATAAAAAAACTAGGAAAGGATTTAGTGAAATTAACAAGGAACTGTCTTCTCTAACGGCTAAATTCCAGCATTATGAATCACTTTTCAATGATTTTAAATGCATGGATGAACTCTCCGAAAAGGAAGAGGACATTGAGGAACAAACAAAAGCTCACTGCTACTGAATCATTGCCAGAAATTTCTAACCAAATAGAAATTGAAATAACTCCCTCCACATCAGTTAATACTTTCCCTGACCCTGTAGGTTTGCCTGATAACCGTTATATCTAGGATGAAAACATCTTTTAAAATAATTGTCCCTGAAACAGTTTCGGCTTTTCCTGCGACATTATAGTTTTTACTGAAACTTGGCTTCGCGGAAATGTCTTAAATACAGAAATTCGTTGCAATGACTACCAAAATTTTTAGGAAAGACCGACATTATAAGGTGGTGGAGTTTTAATTGCAACCCGTTCTTCCTTAATGACAGAACTAATCAATGTTCCTGATACTGATAACTTAGAATTTGTTTGTGTTTTAGTAAAATTTGATTTTCATAACATTTTCATTACTTGTTCTTACATACCTCCATGCTCTGATTCTGAAATATATGCCAACCACGTTAAAGCAATTGAAACCATTCAGGATAAACTTAAGCCAGACGACTCCATAATTGTATTAGGTGACTTTAATTTACCTAATGTTATTTGGAATATCGCTGATGACATTCCTTATTTAATTCCTTCTTCCAGCACAAACTGGATTAATGAATTTTTGGGCAACCTTATGGAACTATCACTTTACCAAATTAACAATATTTTAAATAAATATAAAAATAAATATTTAAATAAATTGATCTTACATTTGTGGATAATATATTTCTTGCATCCATAAATCGTACCCTGGATAACATCTTATTTGACATCCAGAAAACAGAGAGTGTTATTTAAGGAAGCTACATCAAGGTATATTTCGGTTTCGTCAGGTGTTCCCCAAGGAAGTCATATTGGCCCAATATTATTTATCTTATTTATAAAAGACCTACCGTCAGTTATAAAACACTGTAGAATTTTAATGCAGATGATGTAAAATTATTCCATTCATTTAACGATGTAGTACAGCAATCTTGCATTCAAGAAGATCTAAATACGTAAGAAGATTGGTGTACTTATAACCACCTTAACCTTAATCTCAAGAAATGTAAGCAAATGACCTACTCTCGTAGATGCCCTATTAATATAAGTTATAGCATTTCTGTAATTAATTTAGATACAGTTTCAACCTTTGACGACTTAGGAGTATCAATGGACCTTAAGCTTCGTTTTCATCTACACATTAATAAAATGACAAATAAAGCTAAAGGTGTTTTAGGATTTATAAAACGCTGGTCTATAGAGTTTGACGATCCATTATATACATAATGACACTATTGAATCTGTTCAAAACAATTTTTATTATTTTCACTTCGAAACCTCAATTGGAATCCGGAACACCTACCACCTTATGAAAATCGACTAAAATTACTAAATCTTCAAACTCTTAAAAGCAGACGAACAATGCTTGGAGTCATATTTGTATTTAAATTAATTAATGGTAGCATAGAATCGCCTAATCCAGGAAAAGACCCTAGAAAAGCAGATCGACACCTACCACCTATTAGTCGACTATAAAGCCGCCTTCGACACTCCGATAAGGAACGATTATACGCCGCAATGTCTGTGTTCGGTATACCTGCGAAACTTATAAGGCTTTGCAGGATGACCCTGAGCAACACACGTTGCTCAGTGAGAATAGGAAAAGACCTCTCCGAGCCATTTCATACCGAACGAGGTTTCAGACAGGGTGACTCCCTATCGTGCGACTTTTTTAACTTATTGAACTCCGTCAAAGCGGCACTATCCTCAACAAAAGTGTCATGCTGCTCGCATATGCCGACGATATTGATATCATTAGCAGGAGCACACGAGCAGTCAGCGCAGCATTCTCCAGATTGGAGAAAGAGTCGCGTCGAATGGGTCTAGCGGTGAACGAGGACAAGACGAAGTTCCTTGTGTCAACAAGCAAAAAAGAGTCCGTGCGTCTTGGACAAAAAGCTGATTTTGACACCCACAAGTTCGACATTGTGAAGGACTTCGTCTATCTGGGATCCAGCGTAAACAGCAACAACGACGTCAGCCTGGAGATCAAACGGAGAATAACTCTTGCCAACAGGTGCTACTTTGGGCTCAGTAGGCAATTGAGAAGCAGAGCCCTCTCTCGCCGGACAAAAATAACGCTCTACAAGTCACTCATCATGCCCGTCCTACTTTATGGTGCAGAAACATGGACGCTGGCCACCACCGATGAGAGAGTACTGGGAGCGTTCGAGAGAAAGATTCTCCGTAAAATCTTTGGCCCTATCTGCTTTGCTAACGAGTATCGAATCAGGATGAACCACGAGCTGTATGAGTTATTCGACGACATTGACATAGTTAAGCGCATCAAGATCCAGCGGCTTCGCTGGCTAGGTCATGTCGAACGAATGGATGAAAACACTCCAGCCAAGAAGGTGCTTGAATCGAAACTCGAAGGTGGACAGCGTAGAAGAGGGCGTCCAAATCTGCGTTGGAAAGACCAAGTTGAGGACAACCTGGCAACGCTTGGTATTTCTAACTGGCGTCAGCGCGCGCAAAGCAGATCCGACTGGCGCGGCCTCATCTCAGCGGCCAAAACCAGATCCACGGTTGTAAGGGCCATTTAAGTAAGTAAGTAAGTAAGCATAGAATCAGGTTATTTACTTCAAAATATATATCTAAATTGTCCTACAAGGTAAACCAGACAATATATTCCGATAAAATTGGGCATATGTAGCTCTAACTACTCTTTAAATGATCCGTTCCGTCGGATATGGAATTAGTTTAATGAATTATATTTTATTTTTATCTTGACTCGATTGACGTAGTAAAAAATAATATCGTTCAATTCTTCTTAAACTGCTTTTACCAACTTTCAGACTTTTCAAACAAAAAAATAGTTTTGTGAACAAAGGTATCTCAAAATTTTCAATGACAAAAAGTCAACGTTTTGAGATATTTCAAATTATTAAAAATGTTGAGAATTTTTACATCTTTTGCATTTGTGTTTAACATTTATTTATTAGAATATTTTATTGGAAAATGCTACCCAATTTTATTATAGAAGGTTTTTAATAAAATCTCGATCATATTATATCAATACGATATCAAATAAAGTTTTTTTTTTCATAAGTGAAACAACAGTTTTCATCAAGTAAACTTTATATCAGTATTTTTATGAAGGTTGGAATGTTGCCTTATGTGGATTTAAAATTAGGATTACCCTAGCCGACCCTGATCAGGATCATTTAAGGTGGCCTTTGGTAGGGATGCCTTATAGTGTTCTGATCAGGGACGGATAAGAAATAAGGCTAACATTAACCAATTTCCACTCGGGTATATTTCCCTAATTAAAGGTTTAAATATAAAATAAAAGAAAATGCATATAGAGTTATAATACTATATATTAAAAGGAATTAAAGTATGTCCTACAATGGATTCTCGCTTCTGCGAGATAACAGGCAGTTGCAACAGCACCGGTTATAAACCACGATGTGCTGCGAAGATCAAACCAGTCAAACCAATTGCGCCACATCGCCAGGTTAAAATATCAATAGTGTCTGCGTATGAATCAAAATATATTAATATTTCATAAACGTATTGGTAAACCTTGGCCACTTACATTGTATATCAGCTAATCGTGCAATTCTTAGTATGGTTCGTCACAACGTTCCAGCACAAAACTAATGCTGCCTTCGATGGTTTTCCGTGCATTAGACCTGCAGAATTCCGTGTTGGAACCTGCAGAAATATATTAATTGATTTTTTTGTTTGTTTATTCAAGCGAAAAACAATGATCTCACTTATTGTGCGAATGCAGTGGTATAAAGCAGCAGATCACTGGACCTGCAATTGTAGTGTGCCAGATCTTCATTCTCTGGCCCGGAGGCCTTTTGCTTGCTGTCACTAGAGTCCCTGACTGACACGGCTGCGAACAGTGAGTTGGTCGGTGTGCCTCTTTTTATTTCGAGAAACATGAATATGGGTGTGTGACACATCTGTAAACAAAAATAATGTTTATATATTTATAAGAAAATTAAATACTTACCAAATTTTTGCAACGCACAATGGGGAAAAAATAAAATTTTCTTGTTGACATTTAATTTATCACGTCACTGGGTTGCCACTGCTAATTTTGTGTAGTGAATTTCGTCTCAAGTTTTTTTTAACTTCGAAAACAAACGTTGGAATCACATTCATTTATTCGGTTTGATCATGACTTTAAATCCACACTGGTTGTAAAAGACATTTCTTCTTATCGAACCTTAAACTCATTGCTTATTGGGTATAGCTAATTTAAATGCCTACATATTTTTAATTTTATTCTAACGTGTTTCGAATAAAAATTTTGTATTATTGCACATACACTTATCTTAAAAATGATATGTCACACTTATATTTTAGTGTGACATATAATTTTATAGATTCTAAACTCGTTAGAATAAAATTAGAAAAATTTCGACAGTTAAAATTACTATAGTAAGAAAAAGTCAAAATTTGTTTGTGCTTGGCAATCCATGAAACTGTAACAGTTAACTACATATTAATAATTTTAAAAATCAAAATGATTCTAGTAAATGATTCTAAATTAAGTAAAAAATAAAATATAGTGATATATATTTTATACTTGACGCAATAATAATGTTAATGCAAATGGTTGTTAAAAGTTACAAAATTTCCTTTAAGCTCTTTGCGCAACATCATTGCTTTAAAGGTTTGTTCTTACCCAACCCAATAAGCAATGAGTTTAAGGTTCGATAAATTTGGAGAATTTTCTTTTACAACCAGTGTGGATGTAAAGTCATGATCAAGCCGAAGAAATAAATGTTATTCCACCGTTGGTTTCGAAGTTAAAAACTTGACATGAAATTCACTACACAAAATTACTCAGTGGTAACCCAGTGACCAGGGGCGGCCTTTTTTCCAATTTTTTCTAAAATGCGCCCCAAAAATTTATTTTGTGCCCTTTTTTATATTTTCTTATCAAATACAGTGAATAATGAATTATACACAACTGTAGTTCTTTAAACCAACTTTTTTTCCTTAAATCAACAGTTTTATTTCCTTAAACATGAAAAAATATAGGATGCGAACGGATCTGTGATACCCTAGAAAAATCGAAATCCGGTGCACCTACATATTTGGTCATATAGGTACTCAAATGAAAGGTAATAATGCAACATTTGTAATTATATGGTCATTTTTATGATAGCGATTAGAATTTGTAATTATGTAAAAAATAAAAAAAACAGCCCAACAATTAATTATAATATTTCGTTGGAAAGTTATATCAAGGAAACGCTGCAGGCGACATTTTTTTAGAAATAATGGTGTAATCAAGGATTGAAACCGTAACCGATATCCGTTTAAAACCGTTTCATTTTTAAAACCGTTATACGAAAATCAAAAATAAACCGATATCCAAAACCAAAATAAACGGTTTCGGTTTTATACCGGTTTAAAACGGTTTTTAAAAAAGTATAAAAAAACAGAAAAACATATTTTATTTTATATAGAAGATCTTAAATATAGGGCATGTTTAAATGTCATTTAATAAAATTTGGAGTTCCCAAAATAAAAATGTTGTACAAAAATTAAAATGTTGTTTTTTGAGAAACAATATTACCAAAAAATTATTGAATTATTTTAAAGGATCTGATTTTATTAATATAAAAAACATTTTATTATTTATATGAGGGGCTCGAGCTTAGCTGTTGAAGTTTGTTATTGGTTTTATAAATGTGGTAACCAAATAATAATTCTCCGCCAAAACAACTTTTCTCAAAGACAATTCTTTCTCAGACTGCGTTTCTCCGTAGAAACATAAACTATTAACCACATTATTTAATTTGTCCCTTAAGACAGGTATATTTCCGGATATATGGAAGGAATCATTTATTATTCCCCTGTTTAAAAGTGGTAGTAGATCTAACGTTGGAAATTACAGAGGTATTTCAAAACTAAATGCTATTCCTAAATTATTTGAAAAAATTCTAACCGATCAGCTCACACATAGTTTGCTATCAATTGTTTCACCGTATCAGCTTGGATTCTTGAAAGGTAGATCAACATGTATTAATCTGTTAGAGTTCACACTACAGTCATAAATGGCTTTAATTGTGGATTACAAACAGATGTAGTATACACAGATTTTAGCAAAGCTTTCGATAGTGTTAATCACGAATTACTTTTAATAAAACTAGATCTATTGGAATTTCCAAAATGTCTCCAAAACTGGATAAAATCTTATTTGACATCCAGAAATAGAGTGTGTTATTTAAGGAAGCTACATCAAGGTATATTTTGGTTTCGTCAGGTGTTCCCCAAGGAAGTCATCTTGGCCCAATATTATTTATCTTATTTATAAAAGACCTACCGTCAGTTATAAAACACCGTAGAATTTTAATGTATGCAGATGATGTCAAATTATTCCATTCATTTAACGATGCAGTACAGCAATCTTGCATTCAAGAAGATCTAAATACGGAAGAAGATTGGTGTACTTATAACCACCTTAACCTTTATCTCATGAAATGTAAGCAAATGACCTACTCTTGTAGATGCCCTATTTATATAAGTTATAGCATTTCTGGAATTAATTTAGATACAGTTTCAACCTTTGACGACTTAGGCGTATCAATGGACCCTAATCTTCGTTTTCATCTACACATTAATAAAATGACAAATAAAGCCAAAGGTGTTTTAGGATTTATAAAACGCTGGTCTAAAGAGTTTGACGATCCATATACGACGAAATTGCTTTATACCTCACTTGTACGTCCCATTTTGGCATATGCATCCATTGTTTGGAACCCACATTATAATATACATAATGACACTATTGAATCAGTTCAAAACAATTTTTAATATTTTCACTTCGAAACCTCAATTGGAATCCGGTACACCTACCACCTTATGAAAATCGACTAAAATTACTAAATCTTCCAACTCTTAAAAGCAGACGAACAATGCTTGGAGTCATATTTGTATTTAAATTAATTAATGGTAGCATAGAATCAAGTTATTTACTTCAAAATATATCTCTAAATTGTCCTACAAGGCAAACCAGACAATATATTCCGATAAAATTGGGCATATGTAGCTCTAACTACACTTTAAATGATCCGTTCCGTCGGATATGCAATTAGTTTAATGAATTATATTTCCTTTTTTATCTTTCTGACTCGATTGACGTAGTAAAAAATAATATCGTTCAATTCTTCTTAAACTGCTTTTACCAACTTTCAGACTTTTCAAACAAATAAATAGTTTTGTGAACAAAGGTATCTCAAAATTTTCAATGACAAAAAGTCAACGTTTTGAGATATTTCAAATTATTAACAATGTTGAGAATTTTTACATCTTTTGCATTTGTGTTTAACATTTATTTATTAGAATATTTTATTGGAAAATCCTACCCAATTTTATTATAGAAGGTTTTTAATAAAATCTCGATCATATTATATCAATACGATATCAAATAAAGTTTTTTTTTCATAAGTGAAACAACAGTTTTCATCAAGTAAACTTTATATCAGTATTTTTATGAAGGTTGGAATGTTGCATTATGTGGATTTAAAATTAGGATTACCCTAGCCGACCCTGATCAGTATCATTTCAGGTGGCCTTTGGTAGGGATGCCTTATAGTGTTCTGATCAGGGACGGATAAGAAATAAGGCTAACATTAACCAATTTCCACTCGGGTATATTTCCCTAATTAAAGGTTTAAATATAAAATAAAAGAAAATGCATATAGAGTTATAATACTATATATTAAAAGGAATTAAAGTATGTCCTACA
The DNA here is from genome assembly GCA_951804985.1 of Dryomyza anilis. Lineage (NCBI taxonomy): Eukaryota > Metazoa > Arthropoda > Insecta > Diptera > Dryomyzidae > Dryomyza > Dryomyza anilis. Next base: position 63,879,548 of record OX638130.1, read on the forward strand.
ATGGATTCTCGCTTCTGCGAGATAACAGGCAGCTGCAACAGCACCGGTTATAAACCACGATGTGCTGCGAAGATCAAACCAGTCAAACCAATTGCGCCACATCGCCAGGTTAAAATATCAATAGTGTCTGCGTATGAATCAAAATATATTAATATTTCATAAACGTATTGGTAAACCTTGGCCACTTACATTGTATATCAGCTAATCGTGCAATTCTTAGTATGGTTCGTCACAACGTTCCAGCACAAAACTAATGCTGCCTTCGATGGTTTTCCGTGCATTAGACCTGCAGAATTCCGTGTTGGGACCTGCAGAAATATATTAATTGATTTTTTTGTTTGTTTATTCAAGCGAAAAATAATGATCTCACTTATTGTGCGAATGCAGTGGTATAAAGCAGTAGATCACTGGGCCTGCAATTGTAGTGTGCCAGATCTTCATTCTCTGGCCCGGAGGCCTTTTGCTTGCTGTCACTAGAGTCCCTGACTGACACGGCTGCGAACAGTGAGTTGGTCGGTGTGCCTCTTTTTATTTCGAGAAACATGAATATGGGTGTGTGACACATCTGTAAACAAAAATAATGTTTATATATTTATAAGAAAATTAAATACTTACCAAATTTTTGCAACGCACAATGGGGAAAAAATAAAATTTTCTTGTTGACATTTAATTTATCACGTCACTGGGTTGCCACTGCTAATTTTGTGTAGTGAATTTCGTCTCAACTTTTTTTAACTTCGAAAACCAACGTTGGAATCACATTCATTTATTCGGTTTGATCATGACTTTAAATCCACACTGGTTGTAAAAGACATTTCTTCTTATCGAACCTTAAACTCAATGCCTACATTTTTTTAATTTTATTCTTACGTGTTTCGAATAAAAATTTTGTATTATTGCACATACACTTATCTTAAAAATGATATGTCACACTTATATTTTAGTGTGACATATAATTTTATAGATTCTAAACTCGTTAGAATAAAATAAGAAAAATTTCGACAGTTAAAATTACTATAGTAAGAAAAAGTCAAAATTTGTTTGTGCTTGGCAATCCATGAAACTGTAACAGTTAACTAAATATTAATAATTTTAAAAATCAAAATGATTCTAGTAAATGATTCTAAATTAAGTAAAAAATAAAATATAGTGATATATATTTTATACTTGAAGCAATAATAATGTTAATGCAAATGGTTGTTAAAAGTTACAAAATTTCCTTTAAGCTCTTTGCGCAACATCATTGCTTTAAAGGTTTGTTCTTACCCAACCCAATAAGCAATGAGTTTAAGGTTCGATAAATTTGGAGAATTTTCTTTTACAACCAGTGTGGATGTAAAGTCATGATCAAGCCGAAGAAATAAATGTTATTCCAACGTTGGTTTTCGAAGTTAAAAACTTGACATGAAATTCACTACACAAAATTACTCAGTGGTAACCCAGTGACCAGGGGCGGCCTTTTTTCCAATTTTTTCTAAAATGCGCCCCAAAAATTTATTTTGTGCCCTTTTTCATATTTTTTTATCAAATACAGTGAATAATGAATTATACACAACTGTAGTTCTTTAAACCACCTTTTTTTTAAATCAACAGTTTTATTTCCTTAAACATGAAAGAATATAGGGTGCGAACGGATCTGTGATACCCTAGAAAAATCGAAATCCGGTGCACCTACATATTTGGTCATATAGGTACTCAAATGAAAGGTAATAATGCAACATTTGTAATTACATGGTCATTTTTATGATAGCGATTAGAATTTGTAATTATGTAAAAAATAAAAAAACAGCCCAACAATTAATTATAATATTTCGTTGGAAAATTATATCGAGGAAGCGCCGCAGGCGAAATTTTTTTAGAAATAATAGTGTAATCAAGGATTGAAACCGTAACCGATATCCGTTTAAAACCGTTATACGAAAATCAGAAATAAACCGATATCCAAAACCAAAATAAATGGTTTCGGTTTTATACCGGTTTAAAACGGTTTTTAAAAAAGTATAAAAAAAAACAGAAAAACATATTTTATTTTATATAGAAGACCTTAAATATAGGGCATGTTTAAATGTCATTTAATAAAATATGGAGTTCCCAAAATAAAAATGTTGTACAATAATTAAAATGTTGTTTTTTGAGAAACAATATTACCAAAAAATTATTGAATTATTTTAAAGGATCTTTTCAATATAATACCATTTAAAGGGTCCTTTAATTGATTTTTGTGTGATTTTTCAAAACAGCTCAATTTTGGAAATATATATTAAGAACTAGCTGGACCCGTGCACGACTCGTGCCAAGATTTTCTGAATTCAAAGATATGGAGCGATTTTATTAATATAAAAAACATTTTATTATTTATATGAGGGGCTCGAGCTTAGCTGTTGAAGTTTTTTATTGGTTTTATAAATGTGGTAACCAAATAATAATTCTCCGCCAAAACAACTTTTCTCAAAGACAATTATTTCTCAGACTGCGCCTTTCCGTAGAAACATAAACCATTAACCACATTATTTAATTTGTCCCTTAAGACAGGTATATTTCCGGATATATGGAAGGAATCATTTATTATTCCCCTGTTTAAAAGTGGTAGTAGATCTAACGTTGGAAATTACAGAGGTATTTCAAAACTAAGTGCTATTCCTAAATTATTTGAAAAAATTCTAACCGATCAGTTCACACATAGTTTGCTATCAATTGTTTCACCGTATCAGCTTGGATTCTTGAAAGGTAGATTAACATGTATTAATCTGTTAGAGTTCACAACTACAGTCATAAATGGCTTTAATTGTGGATTACAAACAGATGTAGTATACACAGATTTTAGCAAAGCTTTCGATAGTCTTAATCACGAATTACTTTTAATAAAACTAGATCTATTGGAATTTTCAAAATGTCTCCTAAACTGGATAAAATCTTATTTGACATCCAGAAAACAGAGAGTGTTATTTAAGGAAGCTACATCAAGGTATATTTCGGTTTCGTCAGGTGTTCCCCAAGGAAGTCATCTTGGCCCAATATTATTTATCTTATTTATAAAAGACCTACCGTCAGTTATAAAACACTGTAGAATTTTAATGTATGCAGATGATGTCAAATTATTCCATTCATTTAACAGCAATCTTGCATTCAAGAAGATCTAAATAGGTTAGAAGATTGGTGTACTTATAACCACCTTAACCTTAATCTCAAGAAATGTAAGCAAATGACCTACTCTCGTAGATGCCCTATTTATATAAGTTATAGCATTTCTGGAATTAATTTAGAAACAGTTTCAACCTTTGACGATTTAGGAGTATCTATGGACCCTAAGCTTCGTTTTCATCTACACATTAATAAAATGACAAATAAAGCTAAAGGTGTTTTAGGATTTATAAAACGCTGGTCTAAAGAGTTTGACGATCCATATACGACGAAATTGCTTTATACCTCACTTGTACGTCCTATTTTGGCATATGCATCCATTGTTTGGAACCCACATTATAATATACATAATGACACGTTCGTATTATTTTCACTTCGAAACCTCAATTGGAATCCGGAACACCTACCACCTTATGAAAATCGACTAAAATTACTAAATCTTCCAACTCTTAAAAGCAGACGAACAATGCTTGGAGTCATATCTGTATTTAAATTAATTAATGGTAACATAGAATCAAGTTATTTACTTCAAAATATATATCTAAATTGTCCTACAAGGCAAACCAGACAATATATTCCGATAAAATTGGGCATATGTAGCTCTAACTACTCTTTAAATGATCCCTTCCGTCGGATATGCTATTAGTTTAATGAATTATATTTTCTTTTTTATCTTTCTGACTCGATTGACATAGTAAAAAATAATATCGTTTAATTCTTCTTAAACTGCTTTTACCAACTTTCAGAATTTTCAAACAAAAAAATAGTTTTGTGAACAAAGGTATCTCAAAATTTTCAATGACAAAAAGTCAACGTTTTGAGATATTTCAAATTATTAAAAATGTTGATAATTTTTATATCTTTTGCATTTGTGTTTAACATTTATTTATTAAAATATTTTATTGGAAAATGCTACCCAATTTTATTATAGAAGGTTTTTAATAAAATCTCGATCATATTATATCAATACGATATAAAATAAAGTTTTTTTTTTTCATAAGTGACACAACAGTTTTCATCAAGTAAACTTTATATCAGTATTTTTATGAAGGTTGGAATGTTGCCTTATGTGGATTTAAAATTAGGATTACCCTAGCCGACCCTGATCAGTATTCAGGTGGCCTTTGGTAGGGATGCCTTATAGTGTTCTGATCAGGGACGGATAAGAAATAAGGCTAACATTAACCAATTTCCACTCGGGTATATTTCCCTAATTAAAGGTTTAAATATAAAATAAAAGAAAATGCATATAGAGTTATAATACTATATATTAAAAGGAATTAAAGTATGTCCTACAATAGATTCTCGCTTCTGCGAGATAACAGGCAGCTGCAACAGCACCGGTGGCAGTGTACAGGAACTTCTTGTATAAACCACGATGTGCTGCGAAGATCAAACCAGTCAAACCAATTGCGCTACATCGCCAGATTAAAATATCAATAGTGTCTGCGTATGAATCAAAATATATTAATATTTCATAAATGTATTGGTAAACCTTGGCCACTTACATTGTATATCAGCTAATCGTGCAATTCTTAGTATGGTTCGTCACAACGTTCCAGCACAAAACTAATGCTGCCTTCGATGGTTTTCCGTGCAATAGAATTCAGGGATGACTTCGTGTTGGGACCTGCAGAAATATATTAATTGATTTTTTTGTTTGTTTATTCAAGCGAAAAATAATGATCTCACTTATTGTGCGAATGCAGTGGTATAAAGCAGCAGATCACTGGGCATGCAATTGTAGTGTGCCAGATCTTTATTCTCTGGCACGGAGGCCTTTTGCTTGCTGTCACTAGAGTCCCTGACTGACACGGCTGCGAACAGTGAGTTGGTCGGTGTGCCTCTTTTTATTTCGAGAAACATGAATATGGATGTGTGACACATCTGTAAACAAAAATAATTTTTATATATTTATAAGAAAATTAAATACTTACCAAATTTTTGCAACGCACAATGGGGAAAAAATAAAATTTTCTTGTTGACATTTAATTTATCACGTCACTGGGTTGCCACTGCTAATTTTGTGTAGTGAATTTCGTCTCAACTTTTTTTAACTTCGAAAACCAACGTTGGAATCACATTCATTTATTCGGTTTGATCATGACTTTAAATCCACACTGGTTGTAAAAGACATTTCTTCTTATCGAACCTTAAACTCAATGCCTACATTTTTTTAATTTTATTCTTACGTGTTTCGAATAAAAATTTTGTATTATTGCACATACACTTATCTTAAAAATGATATGTCACACTTATATTTTAGTGTGACATATAATTTTATAGATTCTAAACTCGTTAGAATAAAATAAGAAAAATTTCGACAGTTAAAATTACTATAGTAAGAAAAAGTCAAAATTTGTTTGTGCTTGGCAATCCATGAAACTGTAACAGTTAACTAAATATTAATAATTTTAAAAATCAAAATGATTCTAGTAAATGATTCTAAATTAAGTAAAAAATAAAATATAGTGATATATATTTTATACTTGAAGCAATAATAATGTTAATGCAAATGGTTGTTAAAAGTTACAAAATTTCCTTTAAGCTCTTTGCGCAACATCATTGCTTTAAAGGTTTGTTCTTACCCAACCCAATAAGCAATGAGTTTAAGGTTCGATAAATTTGGAGAATTTTCTTTTACAACCAGTGTGGATGTAAAGTCATGATCAAGCCGAAGAAATAAATGTTATTCCAACGTTGGTTTTCGAAGTTAAAAACTTGACATGAAATTCACTACACAAAATTACTCAGTGGTAACCCAGTGACCAGGGGCGGCCTTTTTTCCAATTTTTTCTAAAATGCGCCCCAAAAATTTATTTTGTGCCCTTTTTCATATTTTTTTATCAAATACAGTGAATAATGAATTATACACAACTGTAGTTCTTTAAACCACCTTTTTTTTAAATCAACAGTTTTATTTCCTTAAACATGAAAGAATATAGGGTGCGAACGGATCTGTGATACCCTAGAAAAATCGAAATCCGGTGCACCTACATATTTGGTCATATAGGTACTCAAATGAAAGGTAATAATGCAACATTTGTAATTACATGGTCATTTTTATGATAGCGATTAGAATTTGTAATTATGTAAAAAATAAAAAAACAGCCCAACAATTAATTATAATATTTCGTTGGAAAATTATATCGAGGAAGCGCCGCAGGCGAAATTTTTTTAGAAATAATAGTGTAATCAAGGATTGAAACCGTAACCGATATCCGTTTAAAACCGTTATACGAAAATCAGAAATAAACCGATATCCAAAACCAAAATAAATGGTTTCGGTTTTATACCGGTTTAAAACGGTTTTTAAAAAAGTATAAAAAAAAACAGAAAAACATATTTTATTTTATATAGAAGATCTTAAATATAGGGCATGTTTAAATGTCATTTAATAAAATATGGAGTTCCCAAAATAAAAATGTTGTACAATAATTAAAATGTTGTTTTTTGAGAAACAATATTACCAAAAAATTATTGAATTATTTTAAAGGATCTTTTCAATATAATACCATTTAAAGGGTCCTTTAATTGATTTTTGTGTGATTTTTCAAAACAGCTCAATTTTGGAAATATATATTAAGAACTAGCTGGACCCGTGCACGACTCGTGCCAAGATTTTCTGAATTCAAAGATATGGAGCGATTTTATTAATATAAAAAACATTTTATTATTTATATGAGGGGCTCGAGCTTAGCTGTTGAAGTTTTTTATTGGTTTTATAAATGTGGTAACCAAATAATAATTCTCCGCCAAAACAACTTTTCTCAAAGACAATTATTTCTCAGACTGCGCCTTTCCGTAGAAACATAAACCATTAACCACATTATTTAATTTGTCCCTTAAGACAGGTATATTTCCGGATATATGGAAGGAATCATTTATTATTCCCCTGTTTAAAAGTGGTAGTAGATCTAACGTTGGAAATTACAGAGGTATTTCAAAACTAAGTGCTATTCCTAAATTATTTGAAAAAATTCTAACCGATCAGTTCACACATAGTTTGCTATCAATTGTTTCACCGTATCAGCTTGGATTCTTGAAAGGTAGATTAACATGTATTAATCTGTTAGAGTTCACAACTACAGTCATAAATGGCTTTAATTGTGGATTACAAACAGATGTAGTATACACAGATTTTAGCAAAGCTTTCGATAGTCTTAATCACGAATTACTTTTAATAAAACTAGATCTATTGGAATTTTCAAAATGTCTCCTAAACTGGATAAAATCTTATTTGACATCCAGAAAACAGAGAGTGTTATTTAAGGAAGCTACATCAAGGTATATTTCGGTTTCGTCAGGTGTTCCCCAAGGAAGTCATCTTGGCCCAATATTATTTATCTTATTTATAAAAGACCTACCGTCAGTTATAAAACACTGTAGAATTTTAATGTATGCAGATGATGTCAAATTATTCCATTCATTTAACAGCAATCTTGCATTCAAGAAGATCTAAATAGGTTAGAAGATTGGTGTACTTATAACCACCTTAACCTTAATCTCAAGAAATGTAAGCAAATGACCTACTCTCGTAGATGCCCTATTTATATAAGTTATAGCATTTCTGGAATTAATTTAGAAACAGTTTCAACCTTTGACGATTTAGGAGTATCTATGGACCCTAAGCTTCGTTTTCATCTACACATTAATAAAATGACAAATAAAGCTAAAGGTGTTTTAGGATTTATAAAACGCTGGTCTAAAGAGTTTGACGATCCATATACGACGAAATTGCTTTATACCTCACTTGTACGTCCTATTTTGGCATATGCATCCATTGTTTGGAACCCACATTATAATATACATAATGACACGTTCGTATTATTTTCACTTCGAAACCTCAATTGGAATCCGGAACACCTACCACCTTATGAAAATCGACTAAAATTACTAAATCTTCCAACTCTTAAAAGCAGACGAACAATGCTTGGAGTCATATCTGTATTTAAATTAATTAATGGTAACATAGAATCAAGTTATTTACTTCAAAATATATATCTAAATTGTCCTACAAGGCAAACCAGGCAATATATTCCGATAAAATTGGGCATATGTAGCTCTAACTACTCTTTAAATGATCCGTTCCGTCGGATATGCAATTAGTTTAATGAATTATATTTTCTTTTTTATCTTTCTGACTCGATTGACATAGTAAAAAATAATATCGTTTAATTCTTCTTAAACTGCTTTTACCAACTTTCAGAATTTTCAAACAAAAAAATAGTTTTGTGAACAAAGGTATCTCAAAATTTTCAATGACAAAAAGTCAACGTTTTGAGATATTTCAAATTATTAAAAATGTTGATAATTTTTATATCTTTTGCATTTGTGTTTAACATTTATTTATTAAAATATTTTATTGGAAAATGCTACCCAATTTTATTATAGAAGGTTTTTAATAAAATCTCGATCATATTATATCAATACGATATAAAATAAAGTTTTTTTTTTTCATAAGTGACACAACAGTTTTCATCAAGTAAACTTTATATCAGTATTTTTATGAAGGTTGGAATGTTGCCTTATGTGGATTTAAAATTAGGATTACCCTAGCCGACCCTGATCAGTATCAATTCAGGTGGCCTTTGGTAGGGATGCCTTATAGTGTTCTGATCAGGGACGGATAAGAAATAAGGCTAACATTAACCAATTTCCACTCGGGTATATTTCCCTAATTAAAGGTTTAAATATAAAATAAAAGAAAATGCATATAGAGTTATAATACTATATATTAAAAGGAATTAAAGTATGTCCTACAATAGATTCTCGCTTCTGCGAGATAACAGGCAGCTGCAACAGCACCGGTGGCAGTGTACAGGAACTTCTTGTATAAACCACGATGTGCTGCGAAGATCAAACCAGTCAAACCAATTGCGCTACATCGCCAGGTTAAAATATCAATAGTGTCTGCGTATGAATCAAAATATATTAATATTTCATAAATGTATTGGTAAACCTTGGCCACTTACATTGTATATCAGCTAATCGTGCAATTCTTAGTATGGTTCGTCACAACGTTCCAGCACAAAACTAATGCTGCCTTCGATGGTTTTCCGTGCAATAGAATTCAGGGATGACTTCGTGTTGGGACCTGCAGAAATATATTAATTGATTTTTTTGTTTGTTTATTCAAGCGAAAAATAATGATCTCACTTATTGTGCGAATGCAGTGGTATAAAGCAGCAGATCACTGGGCATGCAATTGTAGTGTGCCAGATCTTTATTCTCTGGCACGGAGGCCTTTTGCTTGCTGTCACTAGAGTCCCTGACTGACACGGCTGCGAACAGTGAGTTGGTCGGTGTGCCTCTTTTTATTTCGAGAAACATGAATATGGATGTGTGACACATCTGTAAACAAAAATAATTTTTATATATTTATAAGAAAATTAAATACTTACCAAATTTTTGCAACGCACAATGGGGAAAAAATAAAATTTTCTTGTTGACATTTAATTTATCACGTCACTGGGTTGCCACTGCTAATTTTGTGTAGTGAATTTCGTCTCAACTTTTTTTAACTTCGAAAACCAACGTTGGAATCACATTCATTTATTCGGTTTGATCATGACTTTAAATCCACACTGGTTGTAAAACACATTTCTTCTTATCGAACCTTAAACTCATTGCTTATTGGGTATAGCTAATTTAAATGCCTAAATTTTTTTAATTTTATTGGAGGTGTGCTTCCATTAGATTAGAAGCTCAAAATAAGGAAGGGTTTGGACGTACACAAAACCATCCAGTCGTTAATAGGGAATTTTTAAACAACAATTTGCAAGCAGGACATAACACTACGTACCGTACCAATAATAATAATAATAGAAATAATAAAAATAGAAATAGGAATACCCCTAGAAATAGTTTAAAATGTGATTGGTGTCGTAGACTTGGTTATGTAGAAACTGATTGCTACGCCAAGAGGGATTATCTGGCGAGGGAGAATAATGATCAAAACAAGGGAAACTACCAGGGGCTCAGCCAAGGCCAGTAAGCTGGGGACCCATTAAAAATAGCAACATTAGGTCAAAAAGGGTAGAAATAGTAAATCATAAGTCTGAAGGGTCTGTGATCACATTAACTATATCAGACGTCTGAAGTGACCGTTGATACACATATTGATCCACCGTGGTTTGATTGTGAGGGAGTGACAATGGTAATTTTTGCATTAATACATTTCTTTATATATATGATAATAGCAATAGGGGCAAAAATGATTAAATTAGTAGCAGATGAAACTAATCGGCAAAGATGTGTATGGGAAGAAATGCAAATAGGTCAAAAGGTGAACAATATGTTTACAGGAATGTTGAAAAAGTTTGAAAATTTTATAACATGTTATGATAAAAAAATCAGACAACAGTTGAGTGGATTAAATAAAAAGAGAATTAACAAAATATACAATAGAAAGGGAGACTGCTTCAAATTGTCTAATGTAAGTGATGAGTTCATTAAAACCTTGCGAGGCAGCTAAAAATGGAAAACTCATATTACTAGTAGACTCAGGAGCAGATGCAAGCACAATAAAGGAAGGTGCAATGACACAACTACCGGATTTTGACAAGAATAGTAAGAAAGATTTTAATGGGGCTTTTGGTGGATGCGTAAGGACTTTAGGCACGACCAATATACAACACAGTAATATAAAGTGGTTACATTTAATAATGCATGTAGTATCTCTTGAACAAGGAATACCAGCAGACGGAATACTAGGACGGGATAACATATGGAATAGATCCGTAATAAACGCAATTAAAAAGACCATAACATTCTACGATAAAGGAAAGAATCACACTATCCGATTACCAATGAAAACGCGAGCCGACATAGAAAATATTTATTACAATCATGAAATAAAAATCATGCCGAGAACCGCAAAAATAGTAGAAATTACACTAAAAACAAAAATTCCAATTGTATTAATACATAAACAAGAAATTTATCCTGGAGTATATTTGGGAGAAAGCTTATCGAATGTTAACAAAAATAATGTTTATGTCTCAGTATTAAATGCTACAGAAAAGGACATTATAATAGACAACAATTTTAAACCGAAATTTTCAAATTTTAATCAGTATAGGGAATCAGATACAAACAATTCTACAATAAATACTATAAATTCAGTGAATATAAAAAATAGGATTAATAGATTATTAGAAAAAATTAACATCGATGAATCTTTAAATAAGGAGGAAATCACATCATTACAAAATCTTTGTATTTCTTACCACGATGTTTTTCACTTAGAAGGTGACGAACTGTCATACAGTCATACACGCCGATACTTAAACACGACATAACAACACAATGGAATCAACCACCAATTAACCAAAAGCAATACAAACATCCACACACACATAGAGAGGAAATTAATAGACAGGTTAACAAAATGTTAGATGCTGGCATTATATCGCCAAGCAAATCACCCTGGAATTCACCATTACTATTGGTACCGAAGAGGCGCGACAAAGACGGTAACAAAAAATAGAGACTTGTCATAGATTTCCGTAAATTAAATGACGTAACCGACCGACCGATCGCGTTCGCATGTAGAACTTTAAATGGAGCAGAAAAACGATATTCTACCATTGAAAAGGAATTTTTAGCAATTGTTTGGGCAACAAAGAATTTTAGAGCATACCTATTCAAAATTTTTACAGATCATCAACCTCTAAAAGGTATTGCAAATTTAAAAGATCAGACATCCCGCCTTGCTCGTTTCCGACACAAATTATCGGAATATGATTTTGATATAATGTACAAACCAGGCAAACAGAATTTAAATGCGGATGCTTTAAGCAGAATTCCATATATAGAACCAGATATTACAGCCATACAAACACGATCCAAAACTACACAAAATATTTTAGATCAGCAAATCACAAAATTAAAACAACAAATCAGTACACCAGTCGTAGATGAAACAATAATAGATACAAATAATCAAACTAATTCAGCTCAAATATTAACTGATCCAGATGAAATTAAAACCGTGATGAAAGATTTTCATGATTCAGCACTAGGAGGCCATCAGGGCACACTTAAAACATACTTTAGGATTAAGAAACAATTTAAATTGAAGAGAATGCAGAAACAAATAAAAGAATATGTTAGAAACTGTCCTAAATGCCAAATGAACAAAAGTTCAAAGTTAACAAAAATGCCAATGGATCAAGAAAAAGCTAAGGAAAGATCTAAACGAAGTTACGATAATACATTAAATACGGTAGTTTTTAAGGAAGGAGATAAAGTTTTATTAAAAAACCAGAATAGGAAAAACAAATTCAAATTCACCAATCTGGGTAGGTCCCTATGAAGTCCTTTCGATAATAAGTCCTGTGACAACAGTGATCTGTATCAAGGGAAAAGGGAAAAAATTCCATAATAACATATTAAAAGCATATAACTCTTAAGTAATACACAATTGAACGAACAAATATTATTCACTGTCCCTATAATTGGGGTAGGTCAGTGCTTCACTTTCATGGTCAAGAGCATTTTCAATGGAAACAGGCAACAGAAAGATCATTGCACTTGAAGTACAGATAGGTGTTAGCGTAGCACACAATAAAGTGGAGCACATATAGAAGTGAGGAGCTAATGTTATAAGCGATAAAATGCAATTCAGCGTTTTGCATCGGCACTAATGTACCGAAAATGAAACGAGATACGTTAATGCAGCGTAAAAATTTGAACCATAATTGAATGATAAGAAAAAAATACAATACACAATCTAACAAAATTAACAAATGTTTTAAATGTGATCATTACACGGTAATGAAAATATATATGTACCTATTGAATGTACAAAAGTAGTTATGCATAAATCGCGCGCGCTTACCACACCCAGAAAAAAATTCCCTCAAATCCCATTAAAATTGGTCAATAGGACAATTATTGATTTAATAGTATACAAAAAATAAATCTTTCCATATAAACTTTATGGCAATGACATGGTATTTTCTAGTATTTAATGGTATTTTCCGATTAAAATAATAAGTTATCTTATTGACAATTTTTAATAGTAAACAACTATTATTTATATAGTATTTTTTTCTGGGTGCATTATTGAAAATTGGCAATAATGATTAAATTCATAAATTAGTGCATAAATAAATAGCTAAGTATTTTTGAAAATAATTAGCATTGATTCATGTGCTAATGAAATTATAACTAAAAGAAGTTCTATATATTGTTACGAAAAGAGGTAATTTGCTCCACTGTGCAAGCAATCAACAATAATAAATGAGACGCAAGACAATTCAGCGCACTAAGCAATGTGTTAGAAAGAGACGGAAGATCATTCAGCGCACTGAGGCAGTGTGCGAGAAAGAGATGGAAGATCAGCGCATTAAAACACATGAGTGCGAATGAGATGCCAATAGCATGCGTCATTCACGAAACGAGTAGAAGGTTCTCGAAACAAGTCGAAGCTTGTCGAAACGTGTCGAACTGATGCATGCAGTATATAAGACCGCGCATCTGAGGCACTGTACTTCAGTTGTGATTTAATAGTGAACTAGTGCGTCTCGTGAGTGAACATTGTAAAGATAAATTGTAGTAATTCATCAGTTGATATAAGTGATTATTCTTTAAGTTGTTATTTAAATTAATAAAGTTAATTAATACTAGTTGAAATAATACTAGTTAAAACCAAATATAAGTGCGTTTTTATTTTGTACACAATCCAGCGATACGAACTCGTAGAACAGTTTTCCGTAGACTGAATTTTCGTAACATTGGTGTCAGAAGTGGGATTGTGATACCAAATGGTTAAATTAGAACAACTTAAAGTCGACCAGCTAAAGAAGGAGCTGGCGAATCGTGATCTTCCAACTGCTGGTTTACAGGAATGTTGAAAAAGTTTGAAAATTTTATAACATGTTATGATAAAAAAATCAGACAACAGTTGAGTGGATTAAATAAAAAGAGAATTAACAAAATATACAATAGAAAGGGAGACTGCTTCAAATTGTCTAATGTAAGTGATGAGTTCATTGAAACCTTGCGAGGCAGCTAAAAATGGAAAACTCATATTACTAGTAGACTCAGGAGCAGATGCAAGCACAATAAAGGAAGGTGCAATGACACAACTACCGGATTTTGACAAGAATAGTAAGAAAGATTTTAATGGGGCTTTTGGTGGATGCGTAAGGACTTTAGGCACGACCAATATACAACACAGTAATATAAAGTGGTTACATTTAATAATGCATGTAGTATCTCTTGAACAAGGAATACCAGCAGACGGAATACTAGGACGGGATAACATATGGAATAGATCCGTAATAAACGCAATTAAAAAGACCATAACATTCTACGATAAAGGAAAGAATCACACTATCCGATTACCAATGAAAACGCGAGCCGACATAGAAAATATTTATTACAATCATGAAATAAAAATCATGCCGAGAACCGCAAAAATAGTAGAAATTACACTAAAAACAAAAATTCCAATTGTATTAATACATAAACAAGAAATTTATCCTGGAGTATATTTGGGAGAAAGCTTATCGAATGTTAACAAAAATAATGTTTATGTCTCAGTATTAAATGCTACAGAAAAGGACATTATAATAGACAACAATTTTAAACCGAAATTTTCAAATTTTAATCAGTATAGGGAATCAGATACAAACAATTCTACAATAAATACTATAAATTCAGTGAATATAAAAAATAGGATTAATAGATTATTAGAAAAAATTAACATCGATGAATCTTTAAATAAGGAGGAAATCACATCATTACAAAATCTTTGTATTTCTTACCACGATGTTTTTCACTTAGAAGGTGACGAACTGTCATACAGTCATACACGCCGATACTTAAACACGACATAACAACACAATGGAATCAACCACCAATTAACCAAAAGCAATACAAACATCCACACACACATAGAGAGGAAATTAATAGACAGGTTAACAAAATGTTAGATGCTGGCATTATATCGCCAAGCAAATCACCCTGGAATTCACCATTACTATTGGTACCGAAGAGGCGCGACAAAGACGGTAACAAAAAATAGAGACTTGTCATAGATTTCCGTAAATTAAATGACGTAACCGACCGACCGATCGCGTTCGCATGTAGAACTTTAAATGGAGCAGAAAAACGATATTCTACCATTGAAAAGGAATTTTTAGCAATTGTTTGGGCAACAAAGAATTTTAGAGCATACCTATTCAAAATTTTTACAGATCATCAACATCTAAAAAGTTTTGCAAATTTAAAAGATCAGACATCCCGCCTTGCTCGTTTCCGACACAAATTATCGGAATATGATTTTGATATAATGTACAAACCAGGCAAACAGAATTTAAATGCGGATGCTTTAAGCAGAATTCCATATATAGAACCAGATATTACAGCCATACAAACACGATCCAAAACTACACAAAATATTTTAGATCAGCAAATCACAAAATTAAAACAACAAATCAGTACACCAGTCGTAGATGAAACAATAATAGATACAAATAATCAAACTAATTCAGCTCAAATATTAACTGATCCAGATGAAATTAAAACCGTGATGAAAGATTTTCATGATTCAGCACTAGGAGGCCATCAGGGCACACTTAAAACATACTTTAGGATTAAGAAACAATTTAAATTGAAGAGAATGCAGAAACAAATAAAAGAATATGTTAGAAACTGTCCTAAATGCCAAATGAACAAAAGTTCAAAGTTAACAAAAATGCCAATGGATCAAGAAAAAGCTAAGGAAAGATCTAAACGAAGTTACGATAATACATTAAATACGGTAGTTTTTAAGGAAGGAGATAAAGTTTTATTAAAAAACCAGAATAGGAAAAACAAATTCAAATTCACCAATCTGGGTAGGTCCCTATGAAGTCCTTTCGATAATAAGTCCTGTGACAACAGTGATCTGTATCAAGGGAAAAGGGAAAAAATTCCATAATAACATATTAAAAGCATATAACTCTTAAGTAATACACAATTGAACGAACAAATATTATTCACTGTCCCTATAATTGGGGTAGGTCAGTGCTTCACTTTCATGGTCAAGAGCATTTTCAATGGAAACAGGCAACAGAAAGATCATTGCACTTGAAGTACAGATAGGTGTTAGCGTAGCACACAATAAAGTGGAGCACATATAGAAGTGAGGAGCTAATGTTATAAGCGATAAAATGCAATTCAGCGTTTTGCATCGGCACTAATGTACCGAAAATGAAACGAGATACGTTAATGCAGCGTAAAAATTTGAACCATAATTGAATGATAAGAAAAAAATACAATACACAATCTAACAAAATTAACAAATGTTTTAAATGTGATCATTACACGGTAATGAAAATATATATGTACCTATTGAATGTACAAAAGTAGTTATGCATAAATCGCGCGCGCTTACCACACCCAGAAAAAAATTCCCTCAAATCCCATTAAAATTGGTCAATAGGACAATTATTGATTTAATAGTATACAAAAAATAAATCTTTCCATATAAACTTTATGGCAATGACATGGTATTTTCTAGTATTTAATGGTATTTTCCGATTAAAATAATAAGTTATCTTATTGACAATTTTTAATAGTAAACAACTATTATTTATATAGTATTTTTTTCTGGGTGCATTATTGAAAATTGGCAATAATGATTAAATTCATAAATTAGTGCATAAATAAATAGCTAAGTATTTTTGAAAATAATTAGCATTGATTCATGTGCTAATGAAATTATAACTAAAAGAAGTTCTATATATTGTTACGAAAAGAGGTAATTTGCTCCACTGTGCAAGCAATCAACAATAATAAATGAGACGCAAGACAATTCAGCGCACTAAGCAATGTGTTAGAAAGAGACGGAAGATCATTCAGCGCACTGAGGCAGTGTGCGAGAAAGAGATGGAAGATCAGCGCATTAAAACACATGAGTGCGAATGAGATGCCAATAGCATGCGTCATTCACGAAACGAGTAGAAGGTTCTCGAAACAAGTCGAAGCTTGTCGAAACGTGTCGAACTGATGCATGCAGTATATAAGACCGCGCATCTGAGGCACTGTACTTCAGTTGTGATTTAATAGTGAACTAGTGCGTCTCGTGAGTGAACATTGTAAAGATAAATTGTAGTAATTCATCAGTTGATATAAGTGATTATTCTTTAAGTTGTTATTTAAATTAATAAAGTTAATTAATACTAGTTGAAATAATACTAGTTAAAACCAAATATAAGTGCGTTTTTATTTTGTACACAATCCAGCGATACGAACTCGTAGAACAGTTTTCCGTAGACTGAATTTTCGTAACATTGGTGTCAGAAGTGGGATTGTGATACCAAATGGTTAAATTAGAACATCTTAAAGTCGACCAGCTAAAGAAGGAGCTGGCGAATCGTGATCTTCCAACTGCTGGTTTACAGGAATGTTGAAAAAGTTTGAAAATTTTATAACATGTTATGATAAAAAAATCAGACAACAGTTGAGTGGATTAAATAAAAAGAGAATTAACAAAATATACAATAGAAAGGGAGACTGCTTCAAATTGTCTAATGTAAGTGATGAGTTCATTGAAACCTTGCGAGGCAGCTAAAAATGGAAAACTCATATTACTAGTAGACTCAGGAGCAGATGCAAGCACAATAAAGGAAGGTGCAATGACACAACTACCGGATTTTGACAAGAATAGTAAGAAAGATTTTAATGGGGCTTTTGGTGGATGCGTAAGGACTTTAGGCACGACCAATATACAACACAGTAATATAAAGTGGTTACATTTAATAATGCATGTAGTATCTCTTGAACAAGGAATACCAGCAGACGGAATACTAGGACGGGATAACATATGGAATAGATCCGTAATAAACGCAATTAAAAAGACCATAACATTCTACGATAAAGGAAAGAATCACACTATCCGATTACCAATGAAAACGCGAGCCGACATAGAAAATATTTATTACAATCATGAAATAAAAATCATGCCGAGAACCGCAAAAATAGTAGAAATTACACTAAAAACAAAAATTCCAATTGTATTAATACATAAACAAGAAATTTATCCTGGAGTATATTTGGGAGAAAGCTTATCGAATGTTAACAAAAATAATGTTTATGTCTCAGTATTAAATGCTACAGAAAAGGACATTATAATAGACAACAATTTTAAACCGAAATTTTCAAATTTTAATCAGTATAGGGAATCAGATACAAACAATTCTACAATAAATACTATAAATTCAGTGAATATAAAAAATAGGATTAATAGATTATTAGAAAAAATTAACATCGATGAATCTTTAAATAAGGAGGAAATCACATCATTACAAAATCTTTGTATTTCTTACCACGATGTTTTTCACTTAGAAGGTGACGAACTGTCATACAGTCATACACGCCGATACTTAAACACGACATAACAACACAATGGAATCAACCACCAATTAACCAAAAGCAATACAAACATCCACACACACATAGAGAGGAAATTAATAGACAGGTTAACAAAATGTTAGATGCTGGCATTATATCGCCAAGCAAATCACCCTGGAATTCACCATTACTATTGGTACCGAAGAGGCGCGACAAAGACGGTAACAAAAAATAGAGACTTGTCATAGATTTCCGTAAATTAAATGACGTAACCGACCGACCGATCGCGTTCGCATGTAGAACTTTAAATGGAGCAGAAAAACGATATTCTACCATTGAAAAGGAATTTTTAGCAATTGTTTGGGCAACAAAGAATTTTAGAGCATACCTATTCAAAATTTTTACAGATCATCAACCTCTAAAAGGTATTGCAAATTTAAAAGATCAGACATCCCGCCTTGCTCGTTTCCGACACAAATTATCGGAATATGATTTTGATATAATGTACAAACCAGGCAAACAGAATTTAAATGCGGATGCTTTAAGCAGAATTCCATATATAGAACCAGATATTACAGCCATACAAACACGATCCAAAACTACACAAAATATTTTAGATCAGCAAATCACAAAATTAAAACAACAAATCAGTACACCAGTCGTAGATGAAACAATAATAGATACAAATAATCAAACTAATTCAGCTCAAATATTAACTGATCCAGATGAAATTAAAACCGTGATGAAAGATTTTCATGATTCAGCACTAGGAGGCCATCAGGGCACACTTAAAACATACTTTAGGATTAAGAAACAATTTAAATTGAAGAGAATGCAGAAACAAATAAAAGAATATGTTAGAAACTGTCCTAAATGCCAAATGAACAAAAGTTCAAAGTTAACAAAAATGCCAATGGATCAAGAAAAAGCTAAGGAAAGATCTAAACGAAGTTACGATAATACATTAAATACGGTAGTTTTTAAGGAAGGAGATAAAGTTTTATTAAAAAACCAGAATAGGAAAAACAAATTCAAATTCACCAATCTGGGTAGGTCCCTATGAAGTCCTTTCGATAATAAGTCCTGTGACAACAGTGATCTGTATCAAGGGAAAAGGGAAAAAATTCCATAATAACATATTAAAAGCATATAACTCTTAAGTAATACACAATTGAACGAACAAATATTATTCACTGTCCCTATAATTGGGGTAGGTCAGTGCTTCACTTTCATGGTCAAGAGCATTTTCAATGGAAACAGGCAACAGAAAGATCATTGCACTTGAAGTACAGATAGGTGTTAGCGTAGCACACAATAAAGTGGAGCACATATAGAAGTGAGGAGCTAATGATATAAGCGATAAAATGCAATTCAGCGTTTTGCATCGGCACTAATGTACCGAAAATGAAACGAGATACGTTAATGCAGCGTAAAAATTTGAACCATAATTGAATGATAAGAAAAAAATACAATACACAATCTAACAAAATTAACAAATGTTTTAAATGTGATCATTACACGGTAATGAAAATATATATGTACCTATTGAATGTACAAAAGTAGTTATGCATAAATCGCGCGCGCTTACCACACCCAGAAAAAAATTCCCTCAAATCCCATTAAAATTGGTCAATAGGACAATTATTGATTTAATAGTATACAAAAAATAAATCTTTCCATATAAACTTTATGGCAATGACATGGTATTTTCTAGTATTTAATGGTATTTTCCGATTAAAATAATAAGTTATCTTATTGACAATTTTTAATAGTAAACAACTATTATTTATATAGTATTTTTTTCTGGGTGCATTATTGAAAATTGGCAATAATGATTAAATTCATAAATTAGTGCATAAATAAATAGCTAAGTATTTTTGAAAATAATTAGCATTGATTCATGTGCTAATGAAATTATAACTAAAAGAAGTTCTATATATTGTTACGAAAAGAGGTAATTTGCTCCACTGTGCAAGCAATCAACAATAATAAATGAGACGCAAGACAATTCAGCGCACTAAGCAATGTGTTAGAAAGAGACGGAAGATCATTCAGCGCACTGAGGCAGTGTGCGAGAAAGAGATGGAAGATCAGCGCATTAAAACACATGAGTGCGAATGAGATGCCAATAGCATGCGTCATTCACGAAACGAGTAGAAGGTTCTCGAAACAAGTCGAAGCTTGTCGAAACGTGTCGAACTGATGCATGCAGTATATAAGACCGCGCATCTGAGGCACTGTACTTCAGTTGTGATTTAATAGTGAACTAGTGCGTCTCGTGAGTGAACATTGTAAAGATAAATTGTAGTAATTCATCAGTTGATATAAGTGATTATTCTTTAAGTTGTTATTTAAATTAATAAAGTTAATTAATACTAGTTGAAATAATACTAGTTAAAACCAAATATAAGTGCGTTTTTATTTTGTACACAATCCAGCGATACGAACTCGTAGAACAGTTTTCCGTAGACTGAATTTTCGTAACATTGGTGTCAGAAGTGGGATTGTGATACCAAATGGTTAAATTAGAACAACTTAAAGTCGACCAGCTAAAGAAGGAGCTGGCGAATCGTGATCTTCCAACTGCTGGTACGAAAGTAGAGCTGCAAAAGCGCCTAATGGACGAATTAGAGGCGCAAGGCATTGATCTTACGATGCACAATTTTGAAGTGGAAGTTGCAGCACCGTCATCGAAAAATCTGGACACAGAGGAGAAAGTACAGACCCAAGTTTTTGATATGAGCCAGTTAATCGGAGCAATGCAACAACAATTTCAGATAATGGCTCAAGAAAATTCCAGACAGTTTCTAGAAAATTCAAAACAGCTTCAAGAAAATTCCAATCAAATGGAACAGAAACTTGTAGAAAATTCCAACAAAATGGAACAGAAACTTCTAGAAAATTCAAATCAGCTCAAATTAGACATGAAGCACGAACTTGTAGAAAATGCTAACAAAATAGAACAGAAACTTCAGAAAAATTCTGAACAGCTTCAAGAACATTCTAAGCAGCTTCTGGAAGTTTCTAATACACTACATGGCAAAGTAAATGAACTTGAAGCGCATATAAATGATGTTGATGATAAAATTCAAAGATTGGAAAATGGTATAGACAAAGAAATCCAGGAAATAAAAAAAGATTTGCACGTGTTGCAGATAAATGGACCTACACAGCATGTTGTTAGTGGTACGAGGCTAAAATCGCCGATTTACGATGGAACCACAGCGTTCAACATTTTCAAGCTGCAATTTGAGACCACGGCTGTAAGTAATCGATGGAACAATGCAGACAGCGTAGTCGCACTTATCGTGGCACTAAAAGGAGGTGCAGCCGAAGTATTGCAGACAGTTCCAGAAAGCGATAGAAACAGTTACACAGCGGTTATGTCTGCACTGCAACGAAAATACGGCAGTGATCACATGAAGCAAATCTACAGAATGGAACTAAAGTGCCGAATGCAAAGAAATGGTGAAACATTGCAGGCGTATGCAGCGGACGTCGAGAGGCTTGCGCATTTGTCGTATGCAGATTCAACGAGTGATTTCATAGAAAAGTGCAAGATCGAAGCCTTCGTTGACGGCATACGTGATCCGGAAACAAGACGTGCCACAGTGACAATGCCGAAAGTGACATTTACGGAAACTGTAACCACAGCGCTAACACAGGAAACAGCAACTACGTTGTGCCGCCCAGCGCCAAAGGTCCGTAAACTAGATGTGGAGAATGAAGACCTACTTCAGGTAATTTGCCAAGCGTTAAAAAGTGGAGCTAAACCAGATTACACTGCTGCCAACCGAGACACCCAATTTAAAGGTAAATGCTACAACTGTGATACATATGGGCATATGGCACGTGATTGTCGTAAAAAACGCTAAAATCGCCGATTTACGATGGAACCACAGCGTTCAACATTTTCAAGCTGCAATTTGAGACCACGGCTGTAAGTAATCGATGGAACAATGCAGACAGCGTAGCCGCACTTATCGTGGCACTAAAAGGAGGTGCAGCCGAAGTATTGCAGACAGTTCCAGAAAGCGATAGAAACAGTTACACAGCGGTTATGTCTGCACTGCAACGAAAATACGGCAGTGATCACATGAAGCAAATCTACAGAATGGAACTAAAGTGCCGAATGCAAAGAAATGGTGAAACATTGCAGGCGTATGCAGCGGACGTCGAGAGGCTTGCGCATTTGTCGTATGCAGATTCAACGAGTGATTTCATAGAAAAGTGCAAGATCGAAGCCTTCGTTGACGGCATACGTGATCCGGAAACAAGACGTGCCACAGTGACAATGCCGAAAGTGACATTTACGGAAACTGTAACCACAGCGCTAACACAGGAAACAGCAACTACGTTGTGCCGCCCAGCGCCAAAGGTCCGTAAACTAGATGTGGAGAATGAAGACCTACTTCAGGTAATTTGCCAAGCGTTAAAAAGTGGAGCTAAACCAGATTACACTGCTGCCAACCGAGACACCCAATTTAAAGGTAAATGCTACAACTGTGATACATATGGGCATATGGCACGTGATTGTCGTAAAAAACGCAAGCGCTCAATGAATCCATTTGCAAATGAACCCCGACATGAAGAAACCCAGGATCATGTCCAAAATAACGTAAATTTTAATCAATCTTTAAACTGACTCCCATAACTGATTGCCCCAGAATCTCCATTTCACAAAATGCTCGAAAGCCAAATAGCTTAACTGTCGAAGGACTTATTGATTGTACATATGGTAACATTGGATACGGGAGCTTCACACTCAATAATAAGAAGTAACCTTGTTAAGGATGAAGTAGAGCCGCGTGTAGGAATAAGATTACAAACAGCTACAGGGCCCCTATCAGAGGAAAGATTACAAAGAAAATAACGATTGGTACTACGACAGTTAAGCATGATTTTATTGTGGCAGAAATAGTAGACGAAATAATACTTGGCATGGACTTCATGATAATGAACGGTTTCACACTTGATTTAACAAGAAAAATTTTGAATTATGCCAACACGGAGATCCAACTAAATATTGATTGTGACCAGAGCCCGAAAATGAAACAAGTTATTGCTTATAAAAATAGAAAAATACCACCTAATTCAGAAGCAATTGTTTGGGCGAAATTAAATGGAGATTGTGGGATAAGCAAGTTGTGGGTTATTGAAGCAAACGAAGAGCTGTATAAAAGTAACATAGTGGTAGGAAGAACACTTGTTGAGGCGGAGAATTGTACCTATAAGAGTTCTCAATTTGGAAAACTCGTCAAAATTAAGCAAAAAGGGAACAGTGGTAGGCCAGTGTCAAGAGGCGTCAGCGATTATAAATTGTGAGTCAAATACATCAAAGGACTATGTCACACCGCAAGTAAACAAACAATCTACTCACAAGTTTATAAATGAGTGGACGAAGGATTTGGCTGCCAAAGAAAAGAGTCAAGTGCAACAGCTAATTGACAAATATCGGTGTATATTTGCTGAAAAGGGCCAAAAGGACGGCAGAACTGCCATTGTAAAACATCGAATAGACACTGGTGATTCTAACCCAATTCGTCAAGCACCAAGAAGGGTACCATTTGCGAAAAGAGACGAAGTATCACATTTGGTTGAAGAAATGCACACAAATGGCGTGGTGGAACCATCTGAAAGTCCATGGAGTTCATCAGTAGTATTGGTGAAAAAGAAGGATGGTAGTACTCGGTTCTGCGTTGATTACCGAAAACTTAATGATGTCACCAAGAAAGATAGTTATCCACTGCCCAGAATCGATGACACCTTAGATACACTATGTAATGCTAAGTGGTTTTCAACGTTGGACTTGCAAAGCGGTTACTGGCAAGTAGAAATCGATAAGTAAGATCGAGAGAAGACCGCATTCAGTACCGGAGATGGACTATGGCAATTTCTGGTAATGCCATTTGGACTGTGCAATGCCCCAGCTACATTCGAGCGGTTAATGGAGCACGTATTAAAAGGTTTACATTGGAAAACATGACTAGTATACCTTGATGACATAATTGTTATGAGCAAGGATTTCAACGAACATCTAAGAAATCTAGAGGAAGTGTTCCTTCGATTGAAAAGTGCGGGTCTACAACTTAGCCCAAAGAAATGCTCAATTTTCAAGAAAGAAGTCAAGTATCTGGGTCATCGAGTTACCACGGAAGGAGTGCATACCGATGAAGATAAAATAGTTGCAGTAAAGGAGTGGCCCAGACCGCAAAACCTACATGACCTACGAAGTTTCTTGGGGCTATGTACATACTACAGGCGATGTGTTCCAGGTTTTGCCAATGTTGCTAGCAGTCTTCACGAATTGACAAGAAAGAACCGCGCATTTCATTGGGGTGATGATCAAGAAAGCGCGTTTTTGAAATTAAAAGATCTATTGTGCTCAGCACCAATTCTTGCGTATCCAATTCCAGGTGAGAAATGTATACTAGATACGGATGCAAGCGGATACGGAATAGGCGGAGTTCTCTCTCAAGTAATCAATGGGCAGGGAAAAGTGATCGCATACTACAGTAAAACATTGTCCAAGCCCGAGCGAAATTACTGTATCACCAGGAGGGAGCTTCTTGCTGTAATCGAAAGTGTGAACAATTTCCACAAATACCTGTAGGGACAACAGTTTCACTGGAGAACCGATCAAGCAGCACTACGATGGTTACTTCAGTTCAAAGATCCGGAAGGCCAAATTGCGCGTTGGATAGAGCGATTGCAGAGCTACGATTTCTCAATCGAACATCGTAAAGGAGGAAACCATGGAAATGCAGATGCGCTGTCACGACGCCCATGTAAACTAGAATGCAGACATTGTTCAAGAGCTGAAGGAAAAGAAAACATAATTGACATTCGTTTGCTAAATGTTTTGCCCGATGAAAAATGGACTCCGGAACAAATTCAAATTGATCAAAAGAGTGATCCCGATCTCACAAAAATCATGATGTTCAAGGAACAGCAAAGAAAACCATCATGGGAAGATATAGCTGCCGACAGTGCCATAACTAAAGCTTACTGGGCACAGTGGCAGAGCTTAAAGCTACACGATGGTTACTTATATCGTGTATAGGAAAATGAAGATGGCACATCCGCTCGTTGTTTGATTGTTGTTCCCAAGTCATAAATAAAAGAGATATTAGCGGAATACCATGGTGGATCTAGTGGTGGTCATTTGGGCATTAATAAAACGGTCGAGAAGGTAAAGAAACGTTTTTATTGGATTGGATGCCAAGAGTCAGTCGCAGATTGGATTCGCAGTTGCCCACAATGTGTACCAGCAAAAGGACCAACAGTCAGAAGTCGCGGCAGGATGCATCAATACAACGTGGGAGCACCATTCGAGCGTATTGCCATGGATGTCGCCGGGCCGTTTCCAATCAGTGAAGCGGGGAATAAGTATGTCCTTGTCGTCATTGAATACTTCAGCAAGTGGCCTGAAGTATATCCCATGCCGAATCAAGAAGCCACAACAGTTGCGGATGCATTAGTTAACAACTGGGTAAGCCGTTTTGGAGTACCGTTGGAATTGCATTCAGATCAAGGAAGAAATTTTGAGTCTGCTGTATTTAAAGAAGTATGCAAAGTCCTCAACATACACAAAACACGAACAACGCCTTTGCACCCGCAATCAGACGGCATGGTGGAGAGATTCAATCAGACTTTGGAAGAGTATCACAGAAAAGTGGTTGATAAAAATCAAAAAGATTGGGATACACACATACCACTATTCCTCATGGCTTATCGAACGGCGGTTCATGATACCACAGCAACTTCACCATCTAAAATTGTTTTTGGAACAGACTTAAGATTACCTGCGGATTTAAAGTTTGGTGCGAGTCCTTCAGCTGGAATTCCTGTACACAATTATGTTTTCAGAAAAAGTGAAGAAATGAACGAAGTGCATCAGTTTGTAAGACAACGTACACAATTTGCGAGTGATAAGATGAAGGCCAGATACGACTTGCGCACAAATTCAGAGGGATTTACGGAAGGACAACTTGTTTTGCTCTATAACCCACAAAGAAAGAAAGGCTTATCTCCTAAGCTACAAACACACTGGGAAGGACAAGATAGTTAAAAGAATTAACGATGTCGTGTATCGGATTCAGAATACTGCAGGCGTTAGAAGAAAAATGAAAGTGGTACATTTAGAAAGGTTGGCGCCGTATAGAGAGAGAGAGGATTAACATCTGTTCGGGACGAACAGATTTAGGTGGAGGTAATTTGCTCCACTGTGCAAGCAATCAACAATAATAAATGAGACGCAAGACAATTCAGGCAACTAAGCAATGTGTTAGAAAGAGACGGAAGATCATTCAGCGCACTGAGGCAGTGTGCGAGAAAGAGATGGAAGATCAGCGCATTAAAACACATGAGTGCGAATGAGATGCCAATAGCATGCGTCATTCACGAAACGAGTAGAAGGTTCTCGAAACAAGTCGAAGCTTGTCGAAACGTGTCGAACTGATGCATGCAGTATATAAGACCGCGCATCTGAGGCACTGTACTTCAGTTGTGATTTAATAGTGAACTAGTGCGTCTCGTGAGTGAACATTGTAAAGATAAATTGTAGTAATTCATCAGTTGATATAAGTGATTATTCTTTAAGTTGTTATTTAAATTAATAAAGTTAATTAATACTAGTTGAAATAATACTAGTTAAAACCAAATATAAGTGCGTTTTTATTTTGTACACAATCCAGCGATACGAACTCGTAGAACAGTTTTCCGTAGACTGAATTTTCGTAACAATATTAAGAAAAAAATTAAAGATTTTAAAGTAAAATAAAATATGTATACAGTGGCATAAGTAAAATGTTCGATATAAATATACAATTAAAATATAAAATTTTAATACTATGATGTAAGGTAATATAAACAATGATTATGAATACTGAAAGTAAAAATGATGTTAAATATAAATTATTTATAAAGTTATAGTAAACAATACAAAGTAATAAGTATTTTTAATAATAATCCTGGCTCTGGAAATGCATTTCAACCACAACAAAGAAATAAAACATGCACGAAGAAGAAGAATAACTAGCAGTCCACCAAACAAGAAAATTCGACGCAGAAGACACTAAGTTTAAATTTTAATTGTCAAAGAAGATCGTTTAATTTTGTTGGGTAAAGGTCTGAAATGGTTATATTATGTAATGAAGTACAAGAGAAGAATGATAAAGAAACATGTGAGAGTCATGGCGCTGACAACAACAATTGTAAATCAATAACATGTTTAATTAAAAGAAAGGAGCTCACTATAAACATGAATGTGGAAGTTCGACAAATCAGCAAAGTTGTGACTATTCTACCATAAAGAAGCAACAACATTTTACATCTTTACGTGCATATAATTAAAGGATAACAATTTTATCACTCAAGGAACAAGCTAATATTTTGTAAATAAGTTGAAGGAGCTATTTCATATACACTTATTCAGCTGTCAATGCTAACTTTATAGAAAAAGAAATTTGACACATCAACAAAGTTATCATAATTGTACTAAATCAACAACGTTTCACACATTATGCTGACAATTTCTTCAACAAAAGAACATAATTTCTAAGAAGAGAAGACGAAAATTAAAAACACTAAGAACTTCAAATATTTTTACAACAAGTGAAATATAAAAGAACAACATCAAAAAACAACATGTACGTATAATTAAAGATGATTTCCAAAGATGACAATTTCGCTACAAGAACTCATAAAACATACATTAATATCCAGAAATATAAAATTACAAAATTACCAATTTTAGTATCTGCTCTCAACAAAATACGATTCAATTTGACTGAAAAAACAACGCAACATAGAAGACATCAAATTTAACAAAGCTAAGAAAATCAAGACGAAAGATGAGAATAAATGATGACAATGCTTTTCGAAACAATGACAGAAACAAATAAAATGCAGCCAGCCAAGTTTATGTTTTAAATTAATAGAAGACACAACTACATTTTTTTTGTATAATTAATTTAATAGACTAGAAATAAGTACAGAAAAACTTGAAGAAACATTAAAAATATGAAAACTATAAATATAAACAATAACTAAAGATATACTGAACAAAAATTAAATGACTTATTTTCAATAAATATCAAAAAAAAAATTAATAAATAAATAAAATAAAACAAATCGTTGCACAAATTAAAGCATTTAATGACTTAGATGACTAAACAAGAAAAACAACAGAGCAACACGGAACGCAGCGATTGCAAAGCGGTAACTTGATCAACTACTGTTTTGTCAATTGCAACGTTCAGTGACTTGTAATGTTATACATTTTTCTTTTTAACGTTACATAAAGTATATAACTATCACTAAAACTGCGACCATTAATTAAGTAATTGAGTAACGAAGAAAGGCATTAATAAGATTTTTAAAATGAATATAAGTAAAATAAATTATAATAATATGAAAAATAATTATTGATTTTAAATATTATTGTAAGTTAAATAAATTAAGAAATATATTGAAATATTAATGATGTAAAAGAAAAAAATATTATTCTTTATAATAATATTTTATTCTTAAAATAAGGGGGGAAGAGTGTTGTGAATCAGAAACGTTTTTTTTTATTGTATTTCAGAAAGCCTGCACATAACCAGTATGCACATTAAGTTCAAATCTAAAAGCACAATAACAGATGCATGTTAACTTAACATAACGTCTACGACGTAACTGGAACAAGTACATAATGTTTATGAGTGCATACTTTCAGGAGATAAAATTAAGTCTGCTTAAAAGCAACGAAAAATGCATTGGCTGCAATTTGATCCGAGACTCACGCTAGCAAGTGTGCCGTCTGTTTGAAAGCAACAACAAAAGCATTGGTTGTAATTTAAGTCAAGATTAACGCCAGCATGGGAACTAATTAAGAATTTAGCACAATGGAATTTTCTCACAGTTAATGATTTGGAACTAAAGTGCCGAATGCAAAGAAATGGTGAAACATTGCAGGCGTATGCAGCGGACGTCGAGAGGCTTGCGCATTTGTCGTATGCAGATTCAACGAGTGATTTCATAGAAAAGTGCAAGATCGAAGCCTTCGTTGACGGCATACGTGATCCGGAAACAAGACGTGCCACAGTGACAATGCCGAAAGTGACATTTACGGAAACTGTAACCACAGCGCTAACACAGGAAACAGCAACTACGTTGTGCCGCCCAGCGCCAAAGGTCCGTAAACTAGATGTGGAGAATGAAGACCTACTTCAGGTAATTTGCCAAGCGTTAAAAAGTGGAGCTAAACCAGATTACACTGCTGCCAACCGAGACACCCAATTTAAAGGTAAATGCTACAACTGTGATACATATGGGCATATGGCACGTGATTGTCGTAAAAAACGCAAGCGCTCAATGAATCCATTTGCAAATGAACCCCGACATGAAGAAACCCAGGATCATGTCCAAAATAACGTAAATTTTAATCAATCTTTAAACTGACTCCCATAACTGATTGCCCCAGAATCTCCATTTCACAAAATGCTCGAAAGCCAAATAGCTTAACTGTCGAAGGACTTATTGATTGTACATATGGTAACATTGGATACGGGAGCTTCACACTCAATAATAAGAAGTAACCTTGTTAAGGATGAAGTAGAGCCGCGTGTAGGAATAAGATTACAAACAGCTACAGGGCCCCTATCAGAGGAAAGATTACAAAGAAAATAACGATTGGTACTACGACAGTTAAGCATGATTTTATTGTGGCAGAAATAGTAGACGAAATAATACTTGGCATGGACTTCATGATAATGAACGGTTTCACACTTGATTTAACAAGAAAAATTTTGAATTATGCCAACACGGAGATCCAACTAAATATTGATTGTGACCAGAGCCCGAAAATGAAACAAGTTATTGCTTATAAAAATAGAAAAATACCACCTAATTCAGAAGCAATTGTTTGGGCGAAATTAAATGGAGATTGTGGGATAAGCAAGTTGTGGGTTATTGAAGCAAACGAAGAGCTGTATAAAAGTAACATAGTGGTAGGAAGAACACTTGTTGAGGCGGAGAATTGTACCTATAAGAGTTCTCAATTTGGAAAACTCGTCAAAATTAAGCAAAAAGGGAACAGTGGTAGGCCAGTGTCAAGAGGCGTCAGCGATTATAAATTGTGAGTCAAATACATCAAAGGACTATGTCACACCGCAAGTAAACAAACAATCTACTCACAAGTTTATAAATGAGTGGACGAAGGATTTGGCTGCCAAAGAAAAGAGTCAAGTGCAACAGCTAATTGACAAATATCGGTGTATATTTGCTGAAAAGGGCCAAAAGGACGGCAGAACTGCCATTGTAAAACATCGAATAGACACTGGTGATTCTAACCCAATTCGTCAAGCACCAAGAAGGGTACCATTTGCGAAAAGAGACGAAGTATCACATTTGGTTGAAGAAATGCACACAAATGGCGTGGTGGAACCATCTGAAAGTCCATGGAGTTCATCAGTAGTATTGGTGAAAAAGAAGGATGGTAGTACTCGGTTCTGCGTTGATTACCGAAAACTTAATGATGTCACCAAGAAAGATAGTTATCCACTGCCCAGAATCGATGACACCTTAGATACACTATGTAATGCTAAGTGGTTTTCAACGTTGGACTTGCAAAGCGGTTACTGGCAAGTAGAAATCGATAAGTAAGATCGAGAGAAGACCGCATTCAGTACCGGAGATGGACTATGGCAATTTCTGGTAATGCCATTTGGACTGTGCAATGCCCCAGCTACATTCGAGCGGTTAATGGAGCACGTATTAAAAGGTTTACATTGGAAAACATGACTAGTATACCTTGATGACATAATTGTTATGAGCAAGGATTTCAACGAACATCTAAGAAATCTAGAGGAAGTGTTCCTTCGATTGAAAAGTGCGGGTCTACAACTTAGCCCAAAGAAATGCTCAATTTTCAAGAAAGAAGTCAAGTATCTGGGTCATCGAGTTACCACGGAAGGAGTGCATACCGATGAAGATAAAATAGTTGCAGTAAAGGAGTGGCCCAGACCGCAAAACCTACATGACCTACGAAGTTTCTTGGGGCTATGTACATACTACAGGCGATGTGTTCCAGGTTTTGCCAATGTTGCTAGCAGTCTTCACGAATTGACAAGAAAGAACCGCGCATTTCATTGGGGTGATGATCAAGAAAGCGCGTTTTTGAAATTAAAAGATCTATTGTGCTCAGCACCAATTCTTGCGTATCCAATTCCAGGTGAGAAATGTATACTAGATACGGATGCAAGCGGATACGGAATAGGCGGAGTTCTCTCTCAAGTAATCAATGGGCAGGGAAAAGTGATCGCATACTACAGTAAAACATTGTCCAAGCCCGAGCGAAATTACTGTATCACCAGGAGGGAGCTTCTTGCTGTAATCGAAAGTGTGAACAATTTCCACAAATACCTGTAGGGACAACAGTTTCACTGGAGAACCGATCAAGCAGCACTACGATGGTTACTTCAGTTCAAAGATCCGGAAGGCCAAATTGCGCGTTGGATAGAGCGATTGCAGAGCTACGATTTCTCAATCGAACATCGTAAAGGAGGAAACCATGGAAATGCAGATGCGCTGTCACGACGCCCATGTAAACTAGAATGCAGACATTGTTCAAGAGCTGAAGGAAAAGAAAACATAATTGACATTCGTTTGCTAAATGTTTTGCCCGATGAAAAATGGACTCCGGAACAAATTCAAATTGATCAAAAGAGTGATCCCGATCTCACAAAAATCATGATGTTCAAGGAACAGCAAAGAAAACCATCATGGGAAGATATAGCTGCCGACAGTGCCATAACTAAAGCTTACTGGGCACAGTGGCAGAGCTTAAAGCTACACGATGGTTACTTATATCGTGTATAGGAAAATGAAGATGGCACATCCGCTCGTTGTTTGATTGTTGTTCCCAAGTCATAAATAAAAGAGATATTAGCGGAATACCATGGTGGATCTAGTGGTGGTCATTTGGGCATTAATAAAACGGTCGAGAAGGTAAAGAAACGTTTTTATTGGATTGGATGCCAAGAGTCAGTCGCAGATTGGATTCGCAGTTGCCCACAATGTGTACCAGCAAAAGGACCAACAGTCAGAAGTCGCGGCAGGATGCATCAATACAACGTGGGAGCACCATTCGAGCGTATTGCCATGGATGTCGCCGGGCCGTTTCCAATCAGTGAAGCGGGGAATAAGTATGTCCTTGTCGTCATTGAATACTTCAGCAAGTGGCCTGAAGTATATCCCATGCCGAATCAAGAAGCCACAACAGTTGCGGATGCATTAGTTAACAACTGGGTAAGCCGTTTTGGAGTACCGTTGGAATTGCATTCAGATCAAGGAAGAAATTTTGAGTCTGCTGTATTTAAAGAAGTATGCAAAGTCCTCAACATACACAAAACACGAACAACGCCTTTGCACCCGCAATCAGACGGCATGGTGGAGAGATTCAATCAGACTTTGGAAGAGTATCACAGAAAAGTGGTTGATAAAAATCAAAAAGATTGGGATACACACATACCACTATTCCTCATGGCTTATCGAACGGCGGTTCATGATACCACAGCAACTTCACCATCTAAAATTGTTTTTGGAACAGACTTAAGATTACCTGCGGATTTAAAGTTTGGTGCGAGTCCTTCAGCTGGAATTCCTGTACACAATTATGTTTTCAGAAAAAGTGAAGAAATGAACGAAGTGCATCAGTTTGTAAGACAACGTACACAATTTGCGAGTGATAAGATGAAGGCCAGATACGACTTGCGCACAAATTCAGAGGGATTTACGGAAGGACAACTTGTTTTGCTCTATAACCCACAAAGAAAGAAAGGCTTATCTCCTAAGCTACAAACACACTGGGAAGGACAAGATAGTTAAAAGAATTAACGATGTCGTGTATCGGATTCAGAATACTGCAGGCGTTAGAAGAAAAATGAAAGTGGTACATTTAGAAAGGTTGGCGCCGTATAGAGAGAGAGAGGATTAACATCTGTTCGGGACGAACAGATTTAGGTGGAGGTAATTTGCTCCACTGTGCAAGCAATCAACAATAATAAATGAGACGCAAGACAATTCAGGCAACTAAGCAATGTGTTAGAAAGAGACGGAAGATCATTCAGCGCACTGAGGCAGTGTGCGAGAAAGAGATGGAAGATCAGCGCATTAAAACACATGAGTGCGAATGAGATGCCAATAGCATGCGTCATTCACGAAACGAGTAGAAGGTTCTCGAAACAAGTCGAAGCTTGTCGAAACGTGTCGAACTGATGCATGCAGTATATAAGACCGCGCATCTGAGGCACTGTACTTCAGTTGTGATTTAATAGTGAACTAGTGCGTCTCGTGAGTGAACATTGTAAAGATAAATTGTAGTAATTCATCAGTTGATATAAGTGATTATTCTTTAAGTTGTTATTTAAATTAATAAAGTTAATTAATACTAGTTGAAATAATACTAGTTAAAACCAAATATAAGTGCGTTTTTATTTTGTACACAATCCAGCGATACGAACTCGTAGAACAGTTTTCCGTAGACTGAATTTTCGTAACAATATTAAGAAAAAAATTAAAGATTTTAAAGTAAAATAAAATATGTATACAGTGGCATAAGTAAAATGTTCGATATAAATATACAATTAAAATATAAAATTTTAATACTATGATGTAAGGTAATATAAACAATGATTATGAATACTGAAAGTAAAAATGATGTTAAATATAAATTATTTATAAAGTTATAGTAAACAATACAAAGTAATAAGTATTTTTAATAATAATCCTGGCTCTGGAAATGCATTTCAACCACAACAAAGAAATAAAACATGCACGAAGAAGAAGAATAACTAGCAGTCCACCAAACAAGAAAATTCGACGCAGAAGACACTAAGTTTAAATTTTAATTGTCAAAGAAGATCGTTTAATTTTGTTGGGTAAAGGTCTGAAATGGTTATATTATGTAATGAAGTACAAGAGAAGAATGATAAAGAAACATGTGAGAGTCATGGCGCTGACAACAACAATTGTAAATCAATAACATGTTTAATTAAAAGAAAGGAGCTCACTATAAACATGAATGTGGAAGTTCGACAAATCAGCAAAGTTGTGACTATTCTACCATAAAGAAGCAACAACATTTTACATCTTTACGTGCATATAATTAAAGGATAACAATTTTATCACTCAAGGAACAAGCTAATATTTTGTAAATAAGTTGAAGGAGCTATTTCATATACACTTATTCAGCTGTCAATGCTAACTTTATAGAAAAAGAAATTTGACACATCAACAAAGTTATCATAATTGTACTAAATCAACAACGTTTCACACATTATGCTGACAATTTCTTCAACAAAAGAACATAATTTCTAAGAAGAGAAGACGAAAATTAAAAACACTAAGAACTTCAAATATTTTTACAACAAGTGAAATATAAAAGAACAACATCAAAAAACAACATGTACGTATAATTAAAGATGATTTCCAAAGATGACAATTTCGCTACAAGAACTCATAAAACATACATTAATATCCAGAAATATAAAATTACAAAATTACCAATTTTAGTATCTGCTCTCAACAAAATACGATTCAATTTGACTGAAAAAACAACGCAACATAGAAGACATCAAATTTAACAAAGCTAAGAAAATCAAGACGAAAGATGAGAATAAATGATGACAATGCTTTTCGAAACAATGACAGAAACAAATAAAATGCAGCCAGCCAAGTTTATGTTTTAAATTAATAGAAGACACAACTACATTTTTTTTGTATAATTAATTTAATAGACTAGAAATAAGTACAGAAAAACTTGAAGAAACATTAAAAATATGAAAACTATAAATATAAACAATAACTAAAGATATACTGAACAAAAATTAAATGACTTATTTTCAATAAATATCAAAAAAAAAATTAATAAATAAATAAAATAAAACAAATCGTTGCACAAATTAAAGCATTTAATGACTTAGATGACTAAACAAGAAAAACAACAGAGCAACACGGAACGCAGCGATTGCAAAGCGGTAACTTGATCAACTACTGTTTTGTCAATTGCAACGTTCAGTGACTTGTAATGTTATACATTTTTCTTTTTAACGTTACATAAAGTATATAACTATCACTAAAACTGCGACCATTAATTAAGTAATTGAGTAACGAAGAAAGGCATTAATAAGATTTTTAAAATGAATATAAGTAAAATAAATTATAATAATATGAAAAATAATTATTGATTTTAAATATTATTGTAAGTTAAATAAATTAAGAAATATATTGAAATATTAATGATGTAAAAGAAAAAAATATTATTCTTTATAATAATATTTTATTCTTAAAATAAGGGGGGAAGAGTGTTGTGAATCAGAAACGTTTTTTTTTATTGTATTTCAGAAAGCCTGCACATAACCAGTATGCACATTAAGTTCAAATCTAAAAGCACAATAACAGATGCATGTTAACTTAACATAACGTCTACGACGTAACTGGAACAAGTACATAATGTTTATGAGTGCATACTTTCAGGAGATAAAATTAAGTCTGCTTAAAAGCAACGAAAAATGCATTGGCTGCAATTTGATCCGAGACTCACGCTAGCAAGTGTGCCGTCTGTTTGAAAGCAACAACAAAAGCATTGGTTGTAATTTAAGTCAAGATTAACGCCAGCATGGGAACTAATTAAGAATTTAGCACAATGGAATTTTCTCACAGTTAATGATTTCACAACATTAGTAATATCCGATGTGGGGTTCATGAGGTTTTTAGTAGTACGTAGATTTAAGAATATGTTTGCTTGCATTTATGAGTTGTGTTTTAGAAATAAGTATAAGCAAAGGGTTAGTGAGTCGCACGATACCGAGGTGATGAGTAGAGGTTAAGTTTAGATTTTAAGGATTATGAATGTAACTGCCTTAGAGTGCAGACGTGTTTTCAGTTTAAACTCAAGCTTGTAAAAATACTTAAAAATAATTAATAAAAGTATAAAGCAAGTCTAAAATATCCTTGCGTTTTTATTTAATAATAAATGTTAGGAAAGAATTGTGGACTTCGAGGTAAAATTGTCACTGACGGTTTCACCAAAAAAGGCAAGTACAAAAGGACCCCTGGAACCAGCAACAAATCTTCCAACTCTTAAAAGCAGACGAACAATGCTTGAAGTCATATTTGTATTTAAATTAATTAATGGTAGCATAGAATCAAGTTATTTACTTCAAAATATATCTCTAAATTGTCCTACAAGGCAAACCAGACAATATATTCCGATAAAATTGGGCATATGTAGCTCTAACTACTCTTTAAATGATCCGTTCCGTCGGATATGCAATTAGTTTAATGAATTATATTTTCTTTTTTATCTTTCTGACTCGATTGACGTAGTAAAAAATAATATCGTTCAATTCTTCTTAAACTGCTTTTACCAACTTTCAGACTTTACAAACAAAAAAATAGTTTTGTGAACAAAGGTATCTCAAAATTTTCAATGACAAAAAGTCAACGTTTTGAGATATTTCAAATTATTAAAAATGTTGAGAATTTTTACATCTTTTGCATTTATGTTTAACATTTATTTATTAGAATATTTTATTGGAAAATGCTACCCAATTTTATTATAGAATGTTTTTAATAAAATCTCGATCATATTATATCAATACGATGTCAAATAAAGTTTTTTTTTCATAAGTGACACAACAGTTTTCATCAAGTAAACTTTATATCAGTATTTTTTATGAAGGTTGGAATGTTGCCTTATGTGGATTTAAAATTAGGATTACCCTAGCCGACCCTGATCAGTATCATTTCAGGTGGCCTTTGGTAGGGATGCCTTATAGTGTTCTGATCAGGGACGGATAAGAAATAATGCTAACATTAACCAATTTCCACTCGGGTATATTTCCCTAATTAAAGGTTTAAATATAAAATAAAAGAAAATGCATATAGAGTTATAATACTATATTAAAAGGAATTAAAGTATGTCCTACAATGGATTCTCGCTTCTGCGAGATAACAGACAGCTGCAACAGCACCGGTGGCAGTGTACAGGAACTTCTTGTATAAACCACGATATGCTGCGAAGATCAAACCAGTCAAACCAATTGCGCCACATCGCCAGGTTAAAATATCAATAGTGTCTGCGTATGAATCAAAATATATTAATATTTCATAAACGTATTGGTAAACCTTGGCCACTTACATTGTATATCAGCTAATCGTGCAATTCTTAGTATGGTTCGTCACAACGTTCCAGCACAAAACTAATGCTGCCTTCGATGGTTTTCCGTGCAATAGAATTCAGGGATGACTTCGTGTTGGGACCTGCAGAAATATATTAATTGATTTTTTTTGTTTGTTTATTCAAGCGAAAAACAATGATATCACTTATTGTGCGAATGCAGTGGTATAAAGCAGCAGATCACTGGGCCTGCAATTGTAGTGTGCCAGATCTTCATTCTCTGGCCCGGAGGCCTTTTGCTTGCTGTCACTAGAGTCCCTGACTGACACGGCTGCGAACAGTGAGTTGGTCGGTGTGCCTCTTTTTATTTCGAGAAACATGAATATGGGTGTGTGACACATCTGTAAACAAAAATAATTTTTATATATTTATAAGAAAATTAAATTTTTGCAACGCACAATGGGGAAAAAATAAAATTTTCTTGTTGACATTTAATTTATCACGTCACTGGGTTGCCACTGCTAATTTTGTGTAGTGAATTTCGTCTCAAGTTTTTTTTAACTTCGAAAACCAACGTTGGAATCACATTCATTTATTCGGTTTGATCATGACTTTAAATCCACACTGGTTGTAAAAGACATTTCTTCTTATCGAACCTTAAACTCATTGCTTATTGGGTATAGCTAATTTAAATGCCTACATTTTTTTAATTTTATTCTAACGTGTTTAGAATAAAAATTTTGTATTATTGCACATACACTTATCTTAAAAATGATATGTCACACTTATATTTTAGTGTGACATATAATTTTATAGATTCTAAACTCGTTAGAATAAGATTAGAAAAATTTCGACAGTTAAAATTACTATAGTAAGAAAAAGTCAAAATTTGTTTGTGCTTGGCAATCCATGAAACTGTAACAGTTAACTAAATATTAATAATTTTAAAAATCAAAATGATTCTAGTAAATGATTCTAAATTAAGTAAAAAATAAAATATAGTGATATATATTTTATACTTGAAGCAATAATAATGTTAATGCAAATGGTTGTTAAGTTACAAAATTTCCTTTAAGCTCTTTGCGCAACATCATTGCTTTAAAGGTTTGTTCTTACCCAACCCAATAAGCAATGAGTTTAAGGTTCGATAAATTTGGAGAATTTTCTTTTACAACCAGTGTGGATGTAAAGTGATGATCAAGCCGAAGAAATAAATGTTATCCCAACGTTGGTTTTCGAAGTTAAAAAACATGAAATGTAATTCACTACACAAAATTACTGTGGTAACCCAGTGACCAGGGGCGGCCTTTTTTCCATTTTTTTCTAAAATGCCCCCTAAAAATTTATTTTGTGCCCTTTTTTATATTTTCTTATCAAATACAGTGAATAATCAATTATACACAACTGTAGTTCTTTAAACCAACTTTTTTTCTTTAAATCAACAGTTTTATTTCCTTAAACATGAAAAAATATAGGGTGCGAACGGTTCTGTGATACCCTAGAAAAATCGAAATCCGGTGCACCTACATATTTGGTCATATAGGTACTCAAATGAAAGGTAATAATGCAACATTTGTAATTATATGGTCATTTTTATGATAGCGATTAGAATTTGTAATTATGTAAAAAATAAAAAAAACAGCCCAACAATTAATTATAATATTTCGTTGGAAAGTTATATCGAGGAAGCGCCGCAGGCGACATTTTTTTAGAAATAATAGTGTAATCAAGGATTGAAACCGTAACCGATATCCGTTTAAAACCGTTTCATTTTTAAAACCGTTATACGAAAATCAGAAATAAACCGATATCCAAAACCAAAATAAACGGTTTCGGTTTTATACCAGTTTAAAACGGTTTTTAAAAAAGTATAAAAAAAAAAACAGAAAAACATATTTTATTTTATATAGAAGATCTTAAATATAGGGCATGTTTAAATGTCATTTAATAAAATATGGAGTTCTCAAAATAAAAATGTTGTACAAAAATTAAAATGTTGTTTTTTGAGAAACAATATTACCAAAAAATTATTGATTTATTTTAAAGGATCTTTTCAATATAATACCATTTAAAGGGTCCTTTAATTGATTTTTGTGTGATTTTTCAAAACAGCTCAATTTTGGATATATATTAAGAACTAGCTGGACCCGTGCACGACTCGTGCCAAGATTTTCTGAATTCAAAGATATGGAGCGATTTTATTAATATAAAAAACATTTTATTATTTATATGAGGTGCTCGAGCTTAGCTGTTGAAGTTTTTTATTGGTTTTATAAATGTGGTAACCAAATAATAATTCTCCGCCAAAACAACTTTTCTCAAAGACAATTCTTTCTCAGACTGCGCTTCTCCGTAGAAACATAAACCATTAACCATATTATTTAATTTGTCCCTTAAGACAGGTATATTTCCGGATATATGGAAGGAATCATTTATTATTCCCCTGTTTAAAAGTGGTAGTAGATCTAACGTTGGAAATTACAGAGGTATTTCAAAACTAAGTGCTATTCCTAAATTATTTGAAAAAATTCTAACCGATCAGCTCACACATAGTTTGCTATCAATAGTTTCACCGTATCAGCTTGGATTCTTGAAAGGTAGATCAACATGTATTAATCTGTTAGAGTTCACAACTACAGTCATAAATGGCTTTAATTGTGGATTACAAACAGATGTAGTATACACAGATTTTAGCAAAGCTTTCGATAGTGTTAATCACGAATTACTTTTAATAAAACTAGATCTATTGGAATTTCCAAAATGTCGACTTAACTGGATAAAATCTTATTTGACATCCAGAAAACAGAGAGTGTTATTTAAGGAAGGTACATCAAGGTATATTTCGGTTTCGTCAGGTGTTCCCCAAGGAAGTCATCTTGGCCCAATATTATTTATATTATTTATAAAAGACCTACCGTCAGTTATAAAACACTGTAGAATTTTAATGTATGCAGATGATGTCAAATTATTCCATTCATTTAACGATGCAGTACAGCAATCTTGCATTCAAGTAGATCTAAATACGGAAGAAGATTGGTGTACTTATAACCACCTTAACCTTAATCTCAAGAAATGTAAGCAAATGACCTACTCTCGTAGATGCCCTATTTATATAAGTTATAGCATTTCTGGAATTAATTTAGATACAGTTTCAACCTTTAACGACTTAAGAGTATCAATGGACCCTAAGCTTCGTTTTCATCTACACATTAATAAAATGACAAATTAAGCTAAAGGTGTTTTAGGATTTATAAAACGCTGGTCTAAAGAGTTTGACGATCCATATACGACGAAATTGCTTTATACCTCACTTGTACGTCCCATTTTGGAATATGCATCCATTGTTTGGAACCCACATTACAATATACATAATGACACTATTGAATCAGTTCGAAACAATTTTTATTATTTTCACTTCGAAACCTCAATTGGAATCCGGAACACCTACCACCTTATGAAAATCGACTAAAATTACTAAATCTTCCAACTCTTAAAAGCAGACGAACAATGCTTGGAGTCATATTTGTATTTAAATTAATTAATGGTAGCATAGAATCAGGTTATTTACTTCAAAATATATCTCTAAATTGTCCTACAAGGCAAACCAGACAATATATTCCGATAAAATTGGGCATATGTAGCTCTAACTACTCTTTAAATGATCCGTTCCGTCGGATATGCAATTAGTTTAATGAATTATATTTTCTTTTTTATCTTTCTGACTCGATTGACGTAGTAAAAAATAATATCGTTCAATTCTTCTTAAACTGCTTTTACCAACTTTCAGACTTTTCAAACCAAAAAATAGTTTTGTGAACAAAGGTATCTCAAAATTTTCAATGACAAAAAGTCAACGTTTTGAGATATTTCAAATTATTAAAAATGTTGAGAATTTTTACATCTTTTGCATTTGTGTTTAACATTTATTTATTAGAATATTTTATTGGAAAATCCTACCCAATTTTATTATAGAAGGTTTTTAATAAAATCTCGATCATATTATATCAATACGATATCAAATAAAGTTTTTTTATTCATAAGTGAAACAACAGTTTTCATCAAGTAATCTTTATATCAGTATTTTTATGAAGGTTGGAATGTTGCCTTATGTGGATTTAAAATTAGGATTACCCTAGCCGACCCTGATCAGTATCATTTCAGGTGGCCTTTGGTAGGGATGCCTTATAGTGTTCTGATCAGGGACGGATAAGAAATAAGGCTAACATTAACCAATTTCCACTCGGGTATATTTCCCTAATTAAAGGTTTAAATATAAAATAAAAGAAAATGCATATAGAGTTGTAATACTACACTCTCCGAATTATATTGTTACATTTTAACAATAT
The DNA here is from genome assembly GCA_951804985.1 of Dryomyza anilis. NCBI lineage: Eukaryota > Metazoa > Arthropoda > Insecta > Diptera > Dryomyzidae > Dryomyza > Dryomyza anilis. Next base: position 63,921,548 of record OX638130.1, read on the forward strand.
GTGATTGTCATTTTAAAAAAATGTGAATGAGTGGCACCTCCGTGTTCTGGCATCGGTATAGTTGTCAATTAACTATTTATAATTATTAATTATAATTGAACATGTTTATAAATTTTTAAAGATCAAGAAAAAGTGAGAAATATTTTTAAAATTAATATTATTTATTAATAATAGTGTTTTGCAGAGCGATTCAACAACCAGAAGCCTCAAGACTTTACTTAAATGAATTGCATCTGCAAGATTTCATCTGTCGCAACATTTCTTTGACAACAACCAGAAGATGTATCTTTTTTATAAGCCATTGCCGTACACACGGGTTTGGCTTAGTGATATTCAATCTATGTACATTAATTAAATAATAAATTATGAATGTACAATCGTATTTTGGATTTTACAATTACACTTTTAAGCTCTTAATTAAATTGTTTTTAAAAATGACAATTTCGATTGTTATCACCAACAATCTCATGACATTTTAAAAACTAACAATCTGAATGTCAAGTCGACAATATATTGACAATCTGATCATGAGATCTATTTTGAACATCAAGATTGTTACAATATTGTCGGAAATGACAATATATTTCTGAAAGTGTATATATTAAAAGGAATTAAAGTATGTCCTACAATGGATTCTCGCTTCTGCGAGATAAAAGACAGCTGCACCAGCACCGGTGGCAGTGTACAGGAACTTCTTGTATAAACCACGATGTGCTGCGAAGATCAAACCAGTCAAACCAATTGCGCCACATCGCCAGGTTAAAATATCAATAGTGTCTGCGTATGAATCAAAATATATTAATATTTCATAAACGTATTGGTAAACCTTGGCCACTTACATTGTATATCAGCTAATCGTGCAATTCTTAGTAGGGTTCGTCACAACGTTCCAGCACAAAACTAATGCTGCCTTCGATGGTTTTCCGTGCAATAGAATTCAGGGATGACTTCGTGTTGGGACCTGCAGAAATATATTAATTGATTTTTTTGTTTGTTTATTCAAGCGAAAAACAATGATCTCACTTATTGTGCGAATGCAGTGGTATAAAGCAGCAGATCACTGGACCTGCAATTGTAGTGTGCCAGATCTTCATTCTCTGGCCCGGAGGCCTTTTGCTTGCTGTCACTAGAGTCCCTGACTGACACGGCTGCGAACAGTGAGTTGGTCGGTGTGCCTCTTTTTATTTCGAGAAACATGAATATGGGTGTGTGACACATCTGTAAACAAAAACAATTTTTATATATATTTATAAGAAAATTAAATACTTACCAAATTTTTGCAACGCACTATGGGGAAAAAATAAAATTTTCTTGTTGACATTTAATTTATCACGTCACTGGGTTGCCACTGCTAATTTTGTGTAGTAAATTTCGTCTCAAGTTTTTTTAACTTCGAAAACCAACGTTGGAATCACATTCATTTATTCGGTTTGATCATGACTTTAAATCCACACTGGTTGTAAAAGACATTTCTTCTTATCGAACCTTAAACTCTTTGCTTATTGGGTATAGCTAATTTAAATGCCTACATTTTTTTAATTTTATTCTTACGTGTTTCGAATAAAAATTTTGTATTATTGCACATTCACTTATCTTAAAAATGATATGTCACACTTATATTTTAGTGTGACATATAATTTTATAGATTCTAAACTCGTTAGAATAAAATAAGAAAAATTTCGACAGTTAAAATTACTATAGTAAGAAAAAGTCAAAATTTGTTTGTGCTTGGCAATCCATGAAACTGTAACAGTTAACTAAATATTAATAATTTTAAAAATCAAAATGATTCTAGTAAATGATTCTAAATTAAGTAAAAAATAAAATATAGTGATATATATTTTATACTTGAAGCAATAATAATGTTAATGCAAATGGTTGTTAAAAGTTACAAAATTTCCTTTAAGCTCTTTTACCCAACCCAATAAGCAATGAGTTTAAGGTTCGATAAATTTGGAGAATTTTCTTTTACAACCAGTGTGGATGTAAAGTGATGATCAAGCCGAAGAAATAAATGTTATCCCAACGTTGGTTTTCGAAGTTAAAAAACATGAAATGTAATTCACTACACAAAATTACTGTGGTAACCCAGTGACCAGGGGCGGCCTTTTTCCAATTTTTTCTAAAATGCGCCCCAAAAATTTATTTTGTGCCCTTTTTTATATTTTCTTATCAAATACAGTGAATAATGAATTATACACAACTGTAGTTCTTTAAACCAACTTTTTTTTCTTTAAATCAACAGTTTTATTTCCTTAAACATGAAAAAATATAGGGTGCACGGGTCTGCATTACCCTAGAAAAATCGAAATCCGGTGCACCTACATATTTGGTCATATAGGTACTCAAATGAAAGGTAATAATGCAACATTTGTAATTATATGGTCATTTTTATGATAGCGATTAGAATTTGTAATTATGTAAAAAATAAAAAAACAGCCCAACAATTAATTATAATATTTCGTTGGAAAGTTATATCGAGGAAGCGCCGCAGGCGACATTTTTTTAGAAATAATAGTGTAATCAAGGATTGAAACCGTAACCGATATCCGTTTAAAACCGTTTCATTTTTAAAACCGTTATACGAAAATCAGAAATAAACCGATATCCAAAACCAAAATAAACGGTTTCGGTTTTATACCGGTTTAAAACGGTTTTTAAAAAAGTATAAAAAAAACAGAAAAACATATTTTATTTTATATAGAAGATCTTAAATATAGGGCATGTTTAAATGTCATTTAATAAAATATGGAGTTCTCAAAATAAAAATGTTGTACAAAAATTAAAATGTTGTTTTTTGAGAAACAATATTACAAAAAAATTATTGATTTATTTTAAAGGATCTTTTCAATATAATACCATTTAAAGGATCCTTTAATTGATTTTTGTGTGATTTTTCAAAACAGCTCAATTTAGGAAATATATATTAAGAACTAGCTGGACCCGTGCACGACTCGTGCCAAGATTTTCTGAATTCAAAGATATGGAGCGATTTTATTAATATAAAAAACATTTTATTATTTATATGAGGGGCTCGAGCTTAGCTGTTGAAGTTTTTTATTGGTTTTATAAATATGGTAACCAAATAATAATTCTCCGCCAAAACAACTTTTCTCAAAGACAGTTCTTTCTCAGACTGCGCTTCTCCGTAGAAACATAAACCATTAACCACATTATTTAATTTGTCCCTTAAGACAGGTATATTTCCGGATATATGGAAGGAATCATTTAGATGTAGTATACACAGATTTTAGAAAAGCTTTCGATAGTGTTAATCACGAATTACTTTTAATAAAACTAGATCTATTGGAATTTCCAAAATGTCTCCTAAACTGGATAAAATCTTATTTGACATCCAGAAAACAGAGAGTGTTATTTAAGGAAGCTACATCAAGGTATATTTCGGTTTCGTCAGGTGTTCCCCAAGGAAGTCATATTGGCCCAATATTATTTATCTTATTTATAAAAGACCTACCGTCAGTTATAAAACACTGTAGAATTTTAATGCAGATGATGTCAAATTATTCCATTCCATTCCATTTAACGATGTAGTACAGCAATCTTGCATTCAAGAAGATCTAAATACGTAAGAAGATTGGTGTACTTATAACCACCTTAACCTTAATCTCAAGAAATGTAAGCAAATGACCTACTCTCGTAGATGCCCTATTAATATAAGTTATAGCATTTCTGTAATTAATTTAGATACAGTTTCAACCTTTGACGACTTAGGAGTATCAATGGACCTTAAGCTTCGTTTTCATCTACACATTAATAAAATGACAAATAAAGCTAAAGGTGTTTTAGGATTTATAAAACGCTGGTCTAAAGAGTTTGACGATCCATATACGACGAAATTGCTTTATACCTCACTTGTACGTCCCATTTTGGAATATGCATCCATTGTTTGGAACCCACATTACAATATACATAATGACACTATTGAATCAGTTCAAAACAATTTTTATTATTTTCACTTCGAAACCTCAATTGGAATCCGGAACACCTACCACCTTATGAAAATCGACTAAAATTACTAAAAATAATATCGTTCAATTCTTCTTAAACTGCTTTTACCAACTTTCAGACTTTTCAAACAAAAAAATAGTTTTGTGAACAAAGGTATCTCAAAATTTTCAATGACAAAAAGTCAACGTTTTGAGATATTTCAAATTATTAAAAATGTTGAGAATTTTTATATCTTTTGCATTTGTGTTTAACATTTATTTATTAGAATATTTTATTGGAAAATGCTACCCAATTTTATTATAGAATGTTTTTAATAAAATCTCGATCATATTATATCAATACGATGTCAAATAAAGTTTTTTTTTTCATAAATGACACAACAGTTTTCATCAAGTAAACTTTATATCAGTATTTTTTATGAAGGTTGGAATGTTGCCTTATGTGGATTTAAAATTAGGATTACCCTAGCCGACCCTGATCAGTATCATTTCAGGTGGCCTTTGGTAGGGATGCCTTATAGTGTTCTGATCAGGGACGGATAAGAAATAATGCTAACATTAACCAATTTCCACTCGGGTATATTTCCCTAATTAAAGGTTTAAATATAAAATAAAAGAAAATGCATATAGAGTTATAATACTATATATTAAAAGGAATATAAGTATGTCCTACAATGGATTCTCGCTTCTGCGAGATAACAGACAGCTGCAACAGCACCGGTGGCAGTGTACAGGAACTTCTTGTATAAACCACGATATGCTGCGAAGATTAAACCAGTCAAACCAATTGCGCCACATCGCCAGGTTAAAATATCAATAGTGTCTGCGTATGAATCAAAATATATTAATATTTCATAAACGTATTGGTAAACCTTGGCCACTTACATTGTATATCAGCTAATCGTGCAATTCTTAGTAGGGTTCGTCACAACGTTCCAGCACAAAACTAATGCTGCCTTCGATGGTTTTCCGTGCAATAGAATTCAGGGATGACTTCGTGTTGGGACCTGCAGAAATATATTAATTGATTTTTTTTGTTTGTTTATTCAAGCGAAAAACAATGATCTCACTTATTGTGCGAATGCAGTGGTATAAAGCAGCAGATCACTGGGCCTGCAATTGTAGTGTGCCAGATCTTCATTCTCTGGCCCGGAGGCCTTTTGCTTGCTGTCACTAGAGTCCCTGACTGACACGGCTGCGAACAGTGAGTTGGTCGGTGTGCCTCTTTTTATTTCGAGAAACATGAATATGGGTGTGTGACACATCTGTAAACAAAAATAATTTTTATATATTTATAAGAAAATTAAATTTTTGCAACGCACAATGGGGAAAAAATAAAATTTTCTTGTTGACATTTAATTTATCACGTCACTGGGTTGCCACTGCTAATTTTGTGTAGTGAATTTCGTCTCAAGTTTTTTTTAACTTCGAAAACCAACGTTGGAATCACATTCATTTATTCGGTTTGATCATGACTTTAAATCCACACTGGTTGTAAAAGACATTTCTTCTTATCGAACCTTAAACTCATTGCTTATTGGGTATAGCTAATTTAAATGCCTACATTTTTTTAATTTTATTCTAACGTGTTTCGAATAAAAATTTTGTATTATAGCACATTCACTTATCTTAAAAATGATATGTCACACTTATATTTTAGTGTGACATATAATTTTATAGATTCTAAACTCGTTAGAATAAAATTAGAAAAATTTCGACAGTTAAAATTACTATAGTAAGAAAAAGTCAAAATTTGTTTGTGCTTGGCAATCCATGAAACTGTAACAGTTAACTAAATATTAATAATTTTAAAAATCAAAATGATTCTAGTAAATGATTCTAAATTAAGTAAAAAATAAAATATAGTGATATATATTTTATACTTGAAGCAATAATAATGTTAATGCAAATGGTTGTTAAAAGTTACAAAATTTCCTTTAAGCTCTTTTACCCAACCCAATAAGCAATGAGTTTAAGGTTCGATAAATTTGGAGAATTTTCTTTTACAACCAGTGTGGATGTAAAGTGATGATCAAGCCGAAGAAATAAATGTTATCCCAACGTTGGTTTTCGAAGTTAAAAAACATGAAATGTAATTCACTACACAAAATTACTGTGGTAACCCAGTGACCAGGGGCGGCCTTTTTTCCATTTTTTTCTAAAATGCCCCCTAAAAATTTATTTTGTGCCCTTTTTTATATTTTCTTATCAAATACAGTGAATAATCAATTATACACAACTGTAGTTCTTTAAACCAACTTTTTTTCTTTAAATCAACAGTTTTATTTCCTTAAACATGAAAAAATATAGGGTGCGAACGGTTCTGTGATACCCTAGAAAAATCGAAATCCGGTGCACCTACATATTTGGTCATATAGGTACTCAAATGAAAGGTAATAATGCAACATTTGTAATTATATGGTCATTTTTATGATAGCGATTAGAATTTGTAATTATGTAAAAAATAAAAAAACAGCCCAACAATTAATTATAATATTTCGTTGGAAAGTTATATCGAGGAAGCGCCGCAGGCGACATTTTTTTAGAAATAATAGTGTAATCAAGGATTGAAACCGTAACCGATATCCGTTTAAAACCGTTTCATTTTTAAAACCGTTATACGAAAATCAGAAATAAACCGATATCCAAAACCAAAATAAACGGTTTCGGTTTTATACCAGTTTAAAACGGTTTTTAAAAAAGTATAAAAAAAAAACAGAAAAACATATTTTATTTTATATAGAAGATCTTAAATATAGGGCATGTTTAAATGTCATTTAATAAAATATGGAGTTCTCAAAATAAAAATGTTGTACAAAAATTAAAATGTTGTTTTTTGAGAAACAATATTACCAAAAAATTATTGATTTATTTTAAAGGATCTTTTCAATATAATACCATTTAAAGGATCCTTTAATTGATTTTTGTGTGATTTTTCAAAACAGCTCAATTTAGGAAATATATATTAAGAACTAGCTGGACCCGTGCACGACTCGTGCCAAGATTTTCTGAATTCAAAGATATGGAGCGATTTTATTAATATAAAAAACATTTTATTATTTATATGAGGTGCTCGAGCTTAGCTGTTGAAGTTTTTTATTGGTTTTATAAATGTGGTAACCAAATAATAATTCTCCGCCAAAACAACTTTTCTCAAAGACAATTCTTTCTCAGACTGCGCTTCTCCGTAGAAACATAAACCATTAACCATATTATTTAATTTGTCCCTTAAGACAGGTATATTTCCGGATATATGGAAGGAATCATTTATTATTCCCCTGTTTAAAAGTGGTAGTAGATCTAACGTTGGAAATTACAGAGGTATTTCAAAACTAAGTGCTATTCCTAAATTATTTGAAAAAATTCTAACCGATCAGCTCACACATAGTTTGCTATCAATAGTTTCACCGTATCAGCTTGGATTCTTGAAAGGTAGATCAACATGTATTAATCTGTTAGAGTTCACAACTACAGTCATAAATGGCTTTAATTGTGGATTACAAACAGATGTAGTATACACAGATTTTAGCAAAGCTTTCGATAGTGTTAATCACGAATTACTTTTAATAAAACTAGATCTATTGGAATTTCCAAAATGTCGACTTAACTGGATAAAATCTTATTTGACATCCAGAAAACAGAGAGTGTTATTTAAGGAAGGTACATCAAGGTATATTTCGGTTTCGTCAGGTGTTCCCCAAGGAAGTCATCTTGGCCCAATATTATTTATATTATTTATAAAAGACCTACCGTCAGTTATAAAACACTGTAGAATTTTAATGTATGCAGATGATGTCAAATTATTCCATTCATTTAACGATGCAGTACAGCAATCTTGCATTCAAGAAGATCTAAATACGGAAGAAGATTGGTGTACTTATAACCACCTTAACCTTAATCTCAAGAAATGTAAGCAAATGACCTACTCTCGTAGATGCCCTATTTATATAAGTTATAGCATTTCTGGAATTAATTTAGATACAGTTTCAACCTTTAACGACTTAAGAGTATCAATGGACCCTAAGCTTCGTTTTCATCTACACATTAATAAAATGACAAATTAAGCTAAAGGTGTTTTAGGATTTATAAAACGCTGGTCTAAAGAGTTTGACGATCCATATACGACGAAATTGCTTTATACCTCACTTGTACGTCCCATTTTGGAATATGCATCCATTGTTTGGAACCCACATTACAATATACATAATGACACTATTGAATCAGTTCGAAACAATTTTTATTATTTTCACTTCGAAACCTCAATTGGAATCCGGAACACCTACCACCTTATGAAAATCGACTAAAATTACTAAATCTTCCAACTCTTAAAAGCAGACGAACAATGCTTGGAGTCATATTTGTATTTAAATTAATTAATGGTAGCATAGAATCAGGTTATTTACTTCAAAATATATCTCTAAATTGTCCTACAAGGCAAACCAGACAATATATTCCGATAAAATTGGGCATATGTAGCTCTAACTACTCTTTAAATGATCCGTTCCGTCGGATATGCAATTAGTTTAATGAATTATATTTTCTTTTTTATCTTTCTGACTCGATTGACGTAGTAAAAAATAATATCGTTCAATTCTTCTTAAACTGCTTTTACCAACTTTCAGACTTTTCAAACAAAAAAATAGTTTTGTGAACAAGGGTATCTCAAAATTTTCAATGACAAAAAGTCAACGTTTTGAGATATTTCAAATTATTAAAAATGTTGAGAATTTTTACATCTTTTGCATTTGTGTTTAACATTTATTTATTAGAATATTTTATTGGAAAATCCTACCCAATTTTATTATAGAAGGTTTTTAATAAAATCTCGATCATATTATATCAATACGATATCAAATAAAGTTTTTTTATTCATAAGTGAAACAACAGTTTTCATCAAGTAATCTTTATATCAGTATTTTTATGAAGGTTGGAATGTTGCCTTATGTGGATTTAAAATTAGGATTACCCTAGCCGACCCTGATCAGTATCATTTCAGGTGGCCTTTGGTAGGGATGCCTTATAGTGTTCTGATCAGGGACGGATAAGAAATAAGGCTAACATTAACCAATTTCCACTCGGGTATATTTCCCTAATTAAAGGTTTAAATATAAAATAAAAGAAAATGCATATAGAGTTGTAATACTACACTCTCCGAATTATATTGTTACATTTTAACAATATGTGATTGTCATTTTAAAAAAATGTGAATGAGTGGCACCTCCGTGTTCTGGCATCGGTATCAATTAATTTGTCAATTAATTATTTATAATTATTAATTATAATTGAACATGTTTATAAATTTTTAAAGATCAAGAAAAAGTGAGAAATATTTTTAAAATTAATATTATTTATTAATAATAGTGTTTTGCAGAGCGATTCAACAACCAGAAGCCTCAAGACTTTACTTAAATGAATTGCATCTGCAAGATTTCATCTGTCGCAACATTTCTTTGACAACAACCAGAAGATGTATCTTTTTTATAAGCCATTGCCATACACACGGGTTTGGCTTAGTGATATTCAATCTATGTACATTAATTAAATAATAAATTATGAATGTACAATCGTATTTTGGATTTTACAATTACACTTTTAAGCTCTTAATTAAATTGTTTTTAAAAATGACAATTTCGATTGTTATCACCAACAATCTCATGACATTTTAAAAACTAACAATCTGAATGTCAAGTCGACAATATATTGACAATCTGATCATGAGATCTATTTTGAACATCAAGATTGTTACAATATTGTCGGAAATGACAATATATTTCTGAAAGTGTATATATTAAAAGGAATTAAAGTATGTCCTACAATGGATTCTCGCTTCTGCGAGATAAAAGACAGCTGCACCAGCACCGGTGGCAGTGTACAGGAACTTCTTGTATAAACCACGATGTGCTGCGAAGATCAAACCAGTCAAACCAATTGCGCCACATCGCCAGGTTAAAATATCAATAGTGTCTGCGTATGAATCAAAATATATTAATATTTCATAAACGTATTGGTAAACCTTGGCTACTTACATTGTATATCAGCTAATCGTGCAATTCTTAGTAGGGTTCGTCACAACGTTCCAGCACAAAACTAATGCTGCCTTCGATGGTTTTCCGTGCAATAGAATTCAGGGATGACTTCGTGTTGGGACCTGCAGAAATATATTAATTGATTTTTTTGTTTGTTTATTCAAGCGAAAAACAATGATCTCACTTATTGTGCGAATGCAGTGGTATAAAGCAGCAGATCACTGGACCTGCAATTGTAGTGTGCCAGATCTTCATTCTCTGGCCCGGAGGCCTTTTGCTTGCTGTCACTAGAGTCCCTGACTGACACGGCTGCGAACAGTGAGTTGGTCGGTGTGCCTCTTTTTATTTCGAGAAACATGAATATGGGTGTGTGACACATCTGTAAACAAAAACAATTTTTATATATATTTATAAGAAAATTAAATACTTACCAAATTTTTGCAACGCACTATGGGGAAAAAATAAAATTTTCTTGTTGACATTTAATTTATCACGTCACTGGGTTGCCACTGCTAATTTTGTGTAGTGAATTTCGTCTCAAGTTTTTTTAACTTCGAAAACCAACGTTGGAATCACATTCATTTATTCGGTTTGATCATGACTTTAAATCCACACTGGTTGTAAAAGACATTTCTTCTTATCGAACCTTAAACTCTTTGCTTATTGGGTATAGCTAATTTAAATGCCTACATTTTTTTAATTTTATTCTTACGTGTTTCGAATAAAAATTTTGTATTATTGCACATTCACTTATCTTAAAAATGATATGTCACACTTATATTTTAGTGTGACATATAATTTTATAGATTCTAAACTCGTTAGAATAAAATAAGAAAAATTTCGACAGTTAAAATTACTATAGTAAGAAAAAGTCAAAATTTGTTTGTGCTTGGCAATCCATGAAACTGTAACAGTTAACTAAATATTAATAATTTTAAAAATCAAAATGATTCTAGTAAATGATTCTAAATTAAGTAAAAAATAAAATATAGTGATATATATTTTATACTTGAAGCAATAATAATGTTAATGCAAATGGTTGTTAAAAGTTACAAAATTTCCTTTAAGCTCTTTTACCCAACCCAATAAGCAATGAGTTTAAGGTTCGATAAATTTGGAGAATTTTCTTTTACAACCAGTGTGGATGTAAAGTCATGATCAAGCCGAAGAAATAAATGTTATTCCAACGTTGGTTTTCGAAGTTCAAAAACTTGACATGTAATTCTCTACACAAAATTACTGTGGTAACCCAGTGACCAGGGGCGGCCTTTTTCCAATTTTTTCTAAAATGCGCCCCAAAAATTTATTTTGTGCCCTTTTTTATATTTTCTTATCAAATACAGTGAATAATGAATTATACACAACTGTAGTTCTTTAAACCAACTTTTTTTTCTTTAAATCAACAGTTTTATTTCCTTAAACATGAAAAAATATAGGGTGCACGGGTCTGCATTACCCTAGAAAAATCGAAATCCGGTGCACCTACATATTTGGTCATATAGGTACTCAAATGAAAGGTAATAATGCAACATTTGTAATTATATGGTCATTTTTATGATAGCGATTAGAATTTGTAATTATGTAAAAAATAAAAAAACAGCCCAACAATTAATTATAATATTTCGTTGGAAAGTTATATCGAGGAAGCGCCGCAGGCGACATTTTTTTAGAAATAATAGTGTAATCAAGGATTGAAACCGTAACCGATATCCGTTTAAAACCGTTTCATTTTTAAAACCGTTATACGAAAATCAGAAATAAACCGATATCCAAAACCAAAATAAACGGTTTCGGTTTTATACCGGTTTAAAACGGTTTTTAAAAAAGTATAAAAAAAAACAGAAAAACATATTTTATTTTATATAGAAGATCTTAAATATAGGGCATGTTTAAATGTCATTTAATAAAATATGGAGTTCTCAAAATAAAAATGTTGTACAAAAATTAAAATGTTGTTTTTTGAGAAACAATATTACAAAAAATTATTGATTTATTTTAAAGGATCTTTTCAATATAATACCATTTAAAGGATCCTTTAATTGATTTTTGTGTGATTTTTCAAAACAGCTCAATTTAGGAAATATATATTAAGAACTAGCTGGACCCGTGCACGACTCGTGCCAAGATTTTCTGAATTCAAAGATATGGAGCGATTTTATTAATATAAACAACATTTTATTATTTATATGAGGGGCTCGAGCTTAGCTGTTGAAGTTTTTTATTGGTTTTATAAATATGGTAACCAAATAATAATTCTCCGCCAAAACAACTTTTCTCAAAGACAGTTCTTTCTCAGACTGCGCTTCTCCGTAGAAACATAAACCATTAACCACATTATTTAATTTGTCCCTTAAGACAGGTATATTTCCGGATATATGGAAGGAATCATTTAGATGTAGTATACACAGATTTTAGAAAAGCTTTCGATAGTGTTAATCACGAATTACTTTTAATAAAACTAGATCTATTGGAATTTCCAAAATGTCTCCTAAACTGGATAAAATCTTATTTGACATCCAGAAAACAGAGAGTGTTATTTAAGGAAGCTACATCAAGGTATATTTCGGTTTCGTCAGGTGTTCCCCAAGGAAGTCATATTGGCCCAATATTATTTATCTTATTTATAAAAGACCTACCGTCAGTTATAAAACACTGTAGAATTTTAATGCAGATGATGTCAAATTATTCCATTCCATTCCATTTAACGATGTAGTACAGCAATCTTGCATTCAAGAAGATCTAAATACGTAAGAAGATTGGTGTACTTATAACCACCTTAACCTTAATCTCAAGAAATGTAAGCAAATGACCTACTCTCGTAGATGCCCTATTAATATAAGTTATAGCATTTCTGTAATTAATTTAGATACAGTTTCAACCTTTGACGACTTAGGAGTATCAATGGACCTTAAGCTTCGTTTTCATCTACACATTAATAAAATGACAAATAAAGCTAAAGGTGTTTTAGGATTTATAAAACGCTGGTCTAAAGAGTTTGACGATCCATATACGACGAAATTGCTTTATACCTCACTTGTACGTCCCATTTTGGAATATGCATCCATTGTTTGGAACCCACATTACAATATACATAATGACACTATTGAATCAGTTCAAAACAATTTTTATTATTTTCACTTCGAAACCTCAATTGGAATCCGGAACACCTACCACCTTATGAAAATCGACTAAAATTACTAAATCTTCCAACTCTTAAAAGCAGACGAACAATGCTTGGAGTCATATTTGTATTTAAATTAATTAATGGTAGCATAGAATCAGGTTATTTACTTCAAAATATATCTCTAAATTGTCCTACAAGGCAAACCAGACAATATATTCCGATAAAATTGGGCATATGTAGCTCTAACTACTCTTTAAATGATCCGTTCCGTCGGATATGCAATTAGTTTAATGTATTATATTTTCTTTTTTATCTTTCTGACTCGATTGACGTAGTAAAAAATAATATCGTTCAATTCTTCTTAAACTGCTTTTACCAACTTTCAGACTTTTCAAACAAAAAAATAGTTTTGTGAACAAAGGTATCTCAAAATTTTCAATGACAAAAAGTCAACGTTTTGAGATATTTCAAATTATTAAAAATGTTGAGAATTTTTATATCTTTTGCATTTGTGTTTAACATTTATTTATTAGAATATTTTATTGGAAAATGCTACCCAATTTTATTATAGAATGTTTTTAATAAAATCTCGATCATATTATATCAATACGATGTCAAATAAAGTTTTTTTTTTCATAAGTGACAGTTTTCATCAAGTAAACTTTATATCAGTATTTTTTATGAAGGTTGGAATGTTGCCTTATGTGGATTTAAAATTAGGATTACCCTAGCCGACCCTGATCAGTATCATTTCAGGTGGCCTTTGGTAGGGATGCCTTATAGTGTTCTGATCAGGGACGGATAAGAAATAATGCTAACATTAACCAATTTCCACTCGGGTATATTTCCCTAATTAAAGGTTTAAATATAAAATAAAAGAAAATGCATATAGAGTTATAATACTATATATTAAAAGGAATATAAGTATGTCCTACAATGGATTCTCGCTTCTGCGAGATAACAGACAGCTGCAACAGCACCGGTGGCAGTGTACAGGAACTTCTTGTATAAACCACGATATGCTGCGAAGATTAAACCAGTCAAACCAATTGCGCCACATCGCCAGGTTAAAATATCAATAGTGTCTGCGTATGAATCAAAATATATTAATATTTCATAAACGTATTGGTAAACCTTGGCCACTTACATTGTATATCAGCTAATCGTGCAATTCTTAGTATGGTTCGTCACAACGTTCCAGCACAAAACTAATGCTGCCTTCGATGGTTTTCCGTGCAATAGAATTCAGGGATGACTTCGTGTTGGGACCTGCAGAAATATATTAATTGATTTTTTTGTTTGTTTATTCAAGCGAAAAACAATGATCTCACTTATTGTGCGAATGCAGTGGTATAAAGCAGCAGATCACTGGGCCTGCAATTGTAGTGTGCCAGATCTTCATTCTCTGGCCCGGAGGCCTTTTGCTTGCTGTCACTAGAGTCCCTGACTGACACGGCTGCGAACAGTGAGTTGGTCGGTGTGCCTCTTTTTATTTCGAGAAACATGAATATGGGTGTGTGACACATCTGTAAACAAAAATAATTTTTATATATTTATAAGAAAATTAAATTTTTGCAACGCACAATGGGGAAAAAATAAAATTTTCTTGTTGACATTTAATTTATCACGTCACTGGGTTGCCACTGCTAATTTTGTGTAGTGAATTTCGTCTCAAGTTTTTTTTAACTTCGAAAACCAACGTTGGAATCACATTCATTTATTCGGTTTGATCATGACTTTAAATCCACACTGGTTGTAAAAGACATTTCTTCTTATCGAACCTTAAACTCATTGCTTATTGGGTATAGCTAATTTAAATGCCTACATTTTTTTAATTTTATTCTAACGTGTTTCGAATAAAAATTTTGTATTATAGCACATTCACTTATCTTAAAAATGATATGTCACACTTATATTTTAGTGTGACATATAATTTTATAGATTCTAAACTCGTTAGAATAAAATTAGAAAAATTTCGACAGTTAAAATTACTATAGTAAGAAAAAGTCAAAATTTGTTTGTGCTTGGCAATCCATGAAACTGTAACAGTTAACTAAATATTAATAATTTTAAAAATCAAAATGATTCTAGTAAATGATTCTAAATTAAGAAAAAATAAAATATAGTGATATATATTTTATACTTGAAGCAATAATAATGTTAATGCAAATGGTTGTTAAAAGTTACAAAATTTCCTTTAAGCTCTTTTACCCAACCCAATAAGCAATGAGTTTAAGGTTCGATAAATTTGGAGAATTTTCTTTTACAACCAGTGTGGATGTAAAGTGATGATCAAGCCGAAGAAATAAATGTTATCCCAACGTTGGTTTTCGAAGTTAAAAAACATGAAATGTAATTCACTACACAAAATTACTGTGGTAACCCAGTGACCAGGGGCGGCCTTTTTTCCAATTTTTTCTAAAATGCGCCCCAAAAATTTATTTTGTGCCCTTTTTATATTTTCTTATCAAATACAGTGAATAATGAATTATACACAACTGTAGTTCTTTAAACCAACTTTTTTTTCTTTAAATCAACAGTTTTATTTCCTTAAACATGAAAAAATATAGGGTGCCAACGGATCTGCGTTACCCTAGAAAAATCGAAATCCGGTGCACCTACATATTTGGTCATATAGGTACTCAAATGAAAGGTAATAATGCAACATTTGTAATTATATGGTCATTTTTATGATAGCGATTAGAATTTGTAATTATGTAAAAAATAAAAAAACAGCCCAACAATTAATTATAATATTTCGTTGGAAAGTTATATCGAGGAAGCGCCGCAGGCGACATTTTTTTAGAAATAATAGTGTAATCAAGGATTGAAACCGTAACCGATATCCGTTTAAAACCGTTTCATTTTTAAAACCGTTATACGAAAATCAGAAATAAACCGATATCCAAAACCAAAATAAACGGTTTCGGTTTTATACCGGTTTAAAACGGTTTTTAAAAAAGTATAAAAAAAAAACAGAAAAACATATTTTATTTTATATAGAAGATCTTAAATACAGGGCATGTTTAAATGTCATTTAATAAAATATGGAGTTCTCAAAATAAAAATGTTGTACAAAAATTAAAATGTTGTTTTTTGAGAAACAATATTACAAAAAAATTATTGATTTATTTTAAAGGATCTTTTCAATATAATACCATTTAAAGGATCCTTTAATTGATTTTTGTGTGATTTTTCAAAACAGCTCAATTTAGGAAATATATATTAAGAACTAGCTGGACCCGTGCACGACTCGTGCCAAGATTTTCTGAATTCAAAGATATGGAGCGATTTTATTAATATAAAAAACATTTTATTATTTATATGAGGGGCTCGAGCTTAGCTGTTGAAGTTTTTTCTTGGTTTTATTAATGTGGTAACCAAATAATAATTCTCCGCCAAAACAACTTTTCTCAAAGACAATTCTTTCTCAGACTGCGCTTCTCCGTAGAAACATAAACCATTAACCACATTATTTAATTTGTCCCTTAAGACAGGTATATTTCCGGATATATGGAAGGAATCATTTAGATGTAGTATACACAGATTTTAGCAAAGCTTTCGATAGTGTTAATCACGAATTACTTTTAATAAAACTAGATCTATTGGAATTTCCAAAATGTCTCCTAAACTGGATAAAATCTTATTTGACATCCAGAAAACAGAGAGTGTTATTTAAGGAAGCTACATCAAGGTATATTTCGGTTTCGTCAGGTGTTCCGCAAGGAAGTCATATTGGCCCAATATTATTTATCTTATTTATAAAATACCTACCGTCAGTTATAAAACACTGTAGAATTTTAATGCAGATGATGTCAAATTATTCCATTCATTTAACGATGTAGTACAGCAATCTTGCATTCAAGAAGATCTAAATACGTAAGAAGATTGGTGTACTTATAACCACCTTAACCTTAATCTCAAGAAATGTAAGCAAATGACCTACTCTCGTAGATGCCCTATTAATATAAGTTATAGCATTTCTGTAATTAATTTAGATACAGTTTCAACCTTTGACGACTTAGGAGTATCAATGGACCTTAAGCTTCGTTTTCATCTACACATTAATAAAATGACAAATAAAGCTAAAGGTGTTTTAGGATTTATAAAACGCTGGTCTAAAGAGTTTGACGATCCATATACGACGAAATTGCTTTATACCTCACTTGTATGTCCCATTTTGGAATATGCATCCATTGTTTGGAACCCACATTACAATATACATAATGACACTATTGAATCAGTTCAAAACAATTTTTATTATTTTCACTTCGAAACCTCAATTGGAATCCGGAACACCTACCACCTTATGAAAATCGACTAAAATTACTAAATCTTCCAACTCTTAAAAGCAGACGAACAATGCTTGGAGTCATATTTGTATTTAAATTAATTAATGGTAGCATAGAATCAGGTTATTTACTTCAAAATATATCTCTAAATTGTCCTACAAGGCAAACCAGACAATATATTCCGATAAAATTTGGCATATGTAGCTCTAACTACTCTTTAAATGATCCGTTCCGTCGGATATGCAATTAGTTTAATGAATTATATTTTCTTTTTTATCTTTCTGACTCGATTGACGTAGTAAAAAATAATATCGCTCAATTCTTCTTAAACTGCTTTTACCAACTTTCAGACTTTTCAAACAAAAAAATAGTTTTGTGAACAAAGGTATCTCAAAATTGTCAATGACAAAAAGTCAACGTTTTGAGATATTTCAAATTATTAAAAATGTTGAGAATTTTTATATCTTTTGCATTTGTGTTTAACATTTATTTATTAGAATATTTTATTGGAAAATGCTACCCAATTTTATTATAGAATGTTTTTAATAAAATCTCGATCATATTATATCAGTACGATGTCAAATAAAGTTTTTTTTTCATAAGTTTTCATCAAGTAAACTTTATATCAGTATTTTTATGAAGGTTGGAATGTTGCCTTATGTGGATTTAAAATTAGGATTACCCTAGCCGACCCTGATCAGTATCATTTCAGGTCGCCTTTGGTAGGGATGCCTTATAGTGTTCTGATCAGGGACGGATAAGAAATAAGGCTAACATTAACCAATTTCCACTCGGGTATATTTCCCTAATTAAAGGTTTAAATATAAAATAAAAGAAAATGCATATAGAGTTATAATACTATATATTAAAAGGAATTAAAGTATGTCCTACAATGGATTCTCGCTTCTGCGATATAACAGACAGTTGTAACAGCACCGGCGGCAGTGTACAGGAACTTCTTGTATAAACCACGATGTGCTGCGAAGATCAAACCAGTCAAACCAATTGCGCCACATCGCCAGGTTAAAATATCAATAGTGTCTGCGTATGAATCAAAATATATTAATATTTCATAAACGTATTGGTAAACCTTGGCCACTTACATTGTATATCAGCTAATCGTGCAATTCTTAGTATGGTTCGTCACAACGTTCCAGCACAAAACTAATGCTGCCTTCGATGGTTTTCCGTGCAATAGAATTCAGGGATGACTTCGTGTTGGGACCTGCAGAAATATATTAATTGATTTTTTTGTTTGTTTATTCAAGCGAAAAACAATGATCTCACTTATTGTGCGAATGCAGTGGTATAATGCAGCAGATCACTGGGCCTGCAATTGTAGTGTGCCAGATCTTCATTCTCTGGCCCGGAGGCCTTTTGCTTGCTGTCACTAGAGTCCCTGACTGACACGGCTGCGAACAGTGAGTTGGTCGGTGTGCCTCTTTTTATTTCGAGAAACATGAATATGGGTGTGTGACACATCTGTAAACAAAAACAATTTTTATATATATTTATAAGAAAATTAAATACTTACCAAATTTTTGCAACGCACTATGGGGAAAAAATAAAATTTTCTTGTTGACATTTAATTTATCACGTCACTGGGTTGCCACTGCTAATTTTGTGTAGTGATTTTCGTCTCAAGTTTTTTTAACTTCGAAAACCAACGTTGGAATCACATTCATTTATTCGGTTTGATCATGACTTTAAATCCACACTGGTTGTAAAAGACATTTCTTCTTATCGAACCTTAAACTCTTTGCTTATTGGGTATAGCTAATTTAAATGCCTACATTTTTTTAATTTTATTCTTACGTGTTTCGAATAAAAATTTTGTATTATTGCACATTCACTTATCTTAAAAACGATATGTCACACTTATATTTTAGTGTGACATATAATTTTATAGATTCTAAACTCGTTAGAATAAAATAAGAAAAATTTCGACAGTTAAAATTACTATAGTAAGAAAAAGTCAAAATTTGTTTGTGCTTGGCAATCCATGAAACTGTAACAGTTACTTAAATATTAATAATTTTAAAAATCAAAATGATTCTAGTAAATGATTCTAAATTAAGTAAAAAATAAAATATAGTGATATATATTTTATACTTGAAGCAATAATAATGTTAATGCAAATGGTTGTTAAAAGTTACAAAATTTCCTTTAAGCTCTTTTACCCAACCCAATAAGCAATGAGTTTAAGGTTCGATAAATTTGGAGAATTTTCTTTTACAACCAGTGTGGATGTAAAGTCATGATCAAGCCGAAGAAATAAATGTTATTCCAACGTTGGTTTTCGAAGTTCAAAAACTTGACATGTAATTCTCTACACAAAATTACTGTGGTAACCCAGTGACCAGGGGCGGCCTTTTTCCAATTTTTTCTAAAATGCGCCCCAAAAATTTATTTTGTGCCCTTTTTTATATTTTCTTATAAAATACAGTGAATAATGAATTATACACAACTGTAGTTCTTTAAACCAACTTTTTTTTCTTTAAATCAACAGTTTTATTTCCTTAAACATGAAAAAATATAGGGTGCACGGGTCTGCATTACCCTAGAAAAATCGAAATCCGGTGCACCTACATATTTGGTCATATAGGTACTCAAATGAAAGGTAATAATGCAACATTTGTAATTATATGGTCATTTTTATGATAGCGATTAGAATTTGTAATTATGTAAAAAATAAAAAAACAGCCCAACAATTAATTATAATATTTCGTTGGAAAGTTATATCGAGGAAGCGCCGCAGGCGACATTTTTTTAGAAATAATAGTGTAATCAAGGATTGAAACCGTAACCGATATCCGTTTAAAACCGTTTCATTTTTAAAACCGTTATACGAAAATCAGAAATAAACCGATATCCAAAACCAAAATAAACGGTTTCGGTTTTATACCGGTTTAAAACGGTTTTTAAAAAAGTATAAAAAAAAAACAGAAAAACATATTTTATTTTATATAGAAGATCTTAAATATAGGGCATTTTTAAATGTCATTTAATAAAATATGGAGTTCTCAAAATAAAAATGTTGTACAAAAATTAAAATGTTGTTTTTTGAGAAACAATATTACAAAAAAATTATTGATTTATTTTAAAGGATCTTTTCAATATAATACCATTTAAAGGATCCTTTAATTGATTTTTGTGTGATTTTTCAAAACAGCTCAATTTAGGAAATATATATTAAGAACTAGCTGGACCCGTGCACGACTCGTGCCAAGATTTTCTGAATTCAAAGATATGGAGCGATTTTATTAATATAAAAAACATTTTATTATTTATATGAGGGGCTCGAGCTTAGCTGTTGAAGTTTTTTCTTGGTTTTATTAATGTGGTAACCAAATAATAATTCTCCGCCAAAACAACTTTTCTCAAAGACAATTCTTTCTCAGACTGCGCTTCTCCGTAGAAACATAAACCATTAACCACATTATTTAATTTGTCCCTTAAGACAGGTATATTTCCGGATATATGGAAGGAATCATTTAGATGTAGTATACACAGATTTTAGCAAAGCTTTCGATAGTGTTAATCACGAATTACTTTTAATAAAACTAGATCTATTGGAATTTCCAAAATGTCTCCTAAACTGGATAAAATCTTATTTGACATCCAGAAAACAGAGAGTGTTATTTAAGGAAGCTACATCAAGGTATATTTCGGTTTCGTCAGGTGTTCCGCAAGGAAGTCATATTGGCCCAATATTATTTATCTTATTTATAAAATACCTACCGTCAGTTATAAAACACTGTAGAATTTTAATGCAGATGATGTCAAATTATTCCATTCATTTAACGATGTAGTACAGCAATCTTGCATTCAAGAAGATCTAAATACGTAAGAAGATTGGTGTACTTATAACCACCTTAACCTTAATCTCAAGAAATGTAAGCAAATGACCTACTCTCGTAGATGCCCTATTAATATAAGTTATAGCATTTCTGTAATTAATTTAGATACAGTTTCAACCTTTGACGACTTAGGAGTATCAATGGACCTTAAGCTTCGTTTTCATCTACACATTAATAAAATGACAAATAAAGCTAAAGGTGTTTTAGGATTTATAAAACGCTGGTCTAAAGAGTTTGACGATCCATATACGACGAAATTGCTTTATACCTCACTTGTATGTCCCATTTTGGAATATGCATCCATTGTTTGGAACCCACATTACAATATACATAATGACACTATTGAATCAGTTCAAAACAATTTTTATTATTTTCACTTCGAAACCTCAATTGGAATCCGGAACACCTACCACCTTATGAAAATCGACTAAAATTACTAAATCTTCCAACTCTTAAAAGCAGACGAACAATGCTTGGAGTCATATTTGTATTTAAATTAATTAATGGTAGCATAGAATCAGGTTATTTACTTCAAAATATATCTCTAAATTGTCCTACAAGGCAAACCAGACAATATATTCCGATAAAATTGGGCATATGTAGCTCTAACTACTCTTTAAATGATCCGTTCCGTCGGATATGCAATTAGTTTAATGAATTATATTTTCTTTTTTATCTTTCTGACTCGATTGACGTAGTAAAAAATAATATCGCTCAATTCTTCTTAAACTGCTTTTACCAACTTTCAGACTTTTCAAACAAAAAAATAGTTTTGTGAACAAAGGTATCTCAAAATTGTCAATGACAAAAAGTCAACGTTTTGAGATATTTCAAATTATTAAAAATGTTGAGAATTTTTATATCTTTTGCATTTGTGTTTAACATTTATTTATTAGAATATTTTATTGGAAAATGCTACCCAATTTTATTATAGAATGTTTTTAATAAAATCTCGATCATATTATATCAGTACGATGTCAAATAAAGTTTTTTTTTCATAAGTTTTCATCAAGTAAACTTTATATCAGTATTTTTATGAAGGTTGGAATGTTGCCTTATGTGGATTTAAAATTAGGATTACCCTAGCCGACCCTGATCAGTATCATTTCAGGTCGCCTTTGGTAGGGATGCCTTATAGTGTTCTGATCAGGGACGGATAAGAAATAAGGCTAACATTAACCAATTTCCACTCGGGTATATTTCCCTAATTAAAGGTTTAAATATAAAATAAAAGAAAATGCATATAGAGTTATAATACTATATATTAAAAGGAATTAAAGTATGTCCTACAATGGATTCTCGCTTCTGCGATATAACAGACAGTTGTAACAGCACCGGCGGCAGTGTACAGGAACTTCTTGTATAAACCACGATGTGCTGCGAAGATCAAACCAGTCAAACCAATTGCGCCACATCGCCAGGTTAAAATATCAATAGTGTCTGCGTATGAATCAAAATATATTAATATTTCATAAACGTATTGGTAAACCTTGGCCACTTACATTGTATATCAGCTAATCGTGCAATTCTTAGTATGGTTCGTCACAACGTTCCAGCACAAAACTAATGCTGCCTTCGATGGTTTTCCGTGCAATAGAATTCAGGGATGACTTCGTGTTGGGACCTGCAGAAATATATTAATTGATTTTTTTGTTTGTTTATTCAAGCGAAAAACAATGATCTCACTTATTGTGCGAATGCAGTGGTATAATGCAGCAGATCACTGGGCCTGCAATTGTAGTGTGCCAGATCTTCATTCTCTGGCCCGGAGGCCTTTTGCTTGCTGTCACTAGAGTCCCTGACTGACACGGCTGCGAACAGTGAGTTGGTCGGTGTGCCTCTTTTTATTTCGAGAAACATGAATATGGGTGTGTGACACATCTGTAAACAAAAACAATTTTTATATATATTTATAAGAAAATTAAATACTTACCAAATTTTTGCAACGCACTATGGGGAAAAAATAAAATTTTCTTGTTGACATTTAATTTATCACGTCACTGGGTTGCCACTGCTAATTTTGTGTAGTGAATTTCGTCTCAAGTTTTTTTAACTTCGAAAACCAACGTTGGAATCACATTCATTTATTCGGTTTGATCATGACTTTAAATCCACACTGGTTGTAAAAGACATTTCTTCTTATCGAACCTTAAACTCTTTGCTTATTGGGTATAGCTAATTTAAATGCCTACATTTTTTTAATTTTATTCTTACGTGTTTCGAATAAAAATTTTGTATTATTGCACATTCACTTATCTTAAAAACGATATGTCACACTTATATTTTAGTGTGACATATAATTTTATAGATTCTAAACTCGTTAGAATAAAATAAGAAAAATTTCGACAGTTAAAATTACTATAGTAAGAAAAAGTCAAAATTTGTTTGTGCTTGGCAATCCATGAAACTGTAACAGTTACTTAAATATTAATAATTTTAAAAATCAAAATGATTCTAGTAAATGATTCTAAATTAAGTAAAAAATAAAATATAGTGATATATATTTTATACTTGAAGCAATAATAATGTTAATGCAAATGGTTGTTAAAAGTTACAAAATTTCCTTTAAGCTCTTTTACCCAACCCAATAAGCAATGAGTTTAAGGTTCGATAAATTTGGAGAATTTTCTTTTACAACCAGTGTGGATGTAAAGTCATGATCAAGCCGAAGAAATAAATGTTATTCCAACGTTGGTTTTCGAAGTTCAAAAACTTGACATGTAATTCTCTACACAAAATTACTGTGGTAACCCAGTGACCAGGGGCGGCCTTTTTCCAATTTTTTCTAAAATGCGCCCCAAAAATTTATTTTGTGCCCTTTTTTATATTTTCTTATAAAATACAGTGAATAATGAATTATACACAACTGTAGTTCTTTAAACCAACTTTTTTTTCTTTAAATCAACAGTTTTATTTCCTTAAACATGAAAAAATATAGGGTGCACGGGTCTGCATTACCCTAGAAAAATCGAAATCCGGTGCACCTACATATTTGGTCATATAGGTACTCAAATGAAAGGTAATAATGCAACATTTGTAATTATATGGTCATTTTTATGATAGCGATTAGAATTTGTAATTATGTAAAAAATAAAAAAACAGCCCAACAATTAATTATAACATTTCGTTGGAAAGTTATATCGAGGAAGCGCCGCAGGCGACATTTTTTTAGAAATAATAGTGTAATCAAGGATTGAAACCGTAACCGATATCCGTTTAAAACCGTTTCATTTTTAAAACCGTTATACGAAAATCAGAAATAAACCGATATCCAAAACCAAAATAAACGGTTTCGGTTTTA
Source organism: Dryomyza anilis (assembly GCA_951804985.1). Lineage (NCBI taxonomy): Eukaryota > Metazoa > Arthropoda > Insecta > Diptera > Dryomyzidae > Dryomyza > Dryomyza anilis. Next base: position 63,946,119 of record OX638130.1, read on the forward strand.
TACCGGTTTAAAACGGTTTTTAAAAAAGTATAAAAAAAAACAGAAAAACATATTTTATTTTATATAGAAGATCTTAAATATAGGGCATGTTTAAATGTCATTTAATAAAATATGGAGTTCTCAAAATAAAAATGTTGTACAAAAATTAAAATGTTGTTTTTTGAGAAACAATATTACAAAAAAATTATTGATTTATTTTAAAGGATCTTTTCAATATAATACCATTTAAAGGATCCTTTAATTGATTTTTGTGTGATTTTTCAAAACAGCTCAATTTAGGAAATATATATTAAGAACTAGCTGGACCCGTGCACGACTCGTGCCAAGATTTTCTGAATTCAAAGATATGGAGCGATTTTATTAATATAAAAAACATTTTATTATTTATATGAGGGGCTCGAGCTTAGCTGTTGAAGTTTTTTCTTGGTTTTATTAATGTGGTAACCAAATAATAATTCTCCGCCAAAACAACTTTTCTCAAAGACAATTCTTTCTCAGACTGCGCTTCTCCGTAGAAACATAAACCATTAACCACATTATTTAATTTGTCCCTTAAGACAGGTATATTTCCGGATATATGGAAGGAATCATTTAGATGTAGTATACACAGATTTTAGCAAAGCTTTCGATAGTGTTAATCACGAATTACTTTTAATAAAACTAGATCTATTGGAATTTCCAAAATGTCTCCTAAACTGGATAAAATCTTATTTGACATCCAGAAAACAGAGAGTGTTATTTAAGGAAGCTACATCAAGGTATATTTCGGTTTCGTCAGGTGTTCCCCAAGGAAGTCATATTGGCCCAATATTATTTATCTTATTTATAAAATACCTACCGTCAGTTATAAAACACTGTAGAATTTTAATGCAGATGATGTCAAATTATTCCATTCATTTAACGATGTAGTACAGCAATCTTGCATTCAAGAAGATCTAAATACGTAAGAAGATTGGTGTACTTATAACCACCTTAACCTTAATCTCAAGAAATGTAAGCAAATGACCTACTCTCGTAGATGCCCTATTAATATAAGTTATAGCATTTCTGTAATTAATTTAGATACAGTTTCAACCTTTGACGACTTAGGAGTATCAATGGACCTTAAGCTTCGTTTTCATCTACACATTAATAAAATGACAAATGAAGCTAAAGGTGTTTTAGGATTTATAAAACGCTGGTCTAAAGAGTTTGACGATCCATATACGACGAAATTGCTTTATACCTCACTTGTATGTCCCATTTTGGAATATGCATCCATTGTTTGGAACCCACATTACAATATACATAATGACACTATTGAATCAGTTCAAAACAATTTTTATTATTTTCACTTCGAAACCTCAATTGGAATCCGGAACACCTACCACCTTATGAAAATCGACTAAAATTACTAAATCTTCCAACTCTTAAAAGCAGACGAACAATGCTTGGAGTCATATTTGTATTTAAATTAATTAATGGTAGCATAGAATCAGGTTATTTACTTCAAAATATATCTCTAAATTGTCCTACAAGGCAAACCAGACAATATATTCCGATAAAATTGGGCATATGTAGCTCTAACTACTCTTTAAATGATCCGTTCCGTCGGATATGCAATTAGTTTAATGAATTATATTTTCTTTTTTATCTTTCTGACTCGATTGACGTAGTAAAAAATAATATCGCTCAATTCTTCTTAAACTGCTTTTACCAACTTTCAGACTTTTCAAACAAAAAAATAGTTTTGTGAACAAAGGTATCTCAAAATTTTCAATGACAAAAAGTCAACGTTTTGAGATATTTCAAATTATTAAAAATGTTGAGAATTTTTATATCTTTTGCATTTGTGTTTAACATTTATTTATTAGAATATTTTATTGGAAAATGCTACCCAATTTTATTATAGAATGTTTTTAATAAAATCACGATCATATTATATCAGTACGATGTCAAATAAAGTTTTTTTTTCATAAGTTTTCATCAAGTAAACTTTATATCAGTATTTTTATGAAGGTTGGAATGTTGCCTTATGTGGATTTAAAATTAGGATTACCCTAGCCGACCCTGATCAGTATCATTTCAGGTCGCCTTTGGTAGGGATGCCTTATAGTGTTCTGATCAGGGACGGATAAGAAATAAGGCTAACATTAACCAATTTCCACTCGGGTATATTTCCCTAATTAAAGGTTTAAATATAAAATAAAAGAAAATGCATATAGAGTTATAATACTATATATTAAAAGGAATTAAAGTATGTCCTACAATGGATTCTCGCTTCTGCGAGATAACAGACAGTTGTAACAGCACCGGCGGCAGTGTACAGGAACTTCTTGTATAAACCACGATGTGCTGCGAAGATCAAACCAGTCAAACCAATTGCGCCACATCGCCAGGTTAAAATATCAATAGTGTCTGCGTATGAATCAAAATATATTAATATTTCATAAACGTATTGGTAAACCTTGGCCACTTACATTGTATATCAGCTAATCGTGCAATTCTTAGTATGGTTCGTCACAACGTTCCAGCACAAAACTAATGCTGCCTTCGATGGTTTTCCGTGCAATAGAATTCAGGGATGACTTCGTGTTGGGACCTGCAGAAATATATTAATTGATTTTTTTGTTTGTTTATTCATGCGAAAAACAATGATCTCACTTATTGTGCGAATGCAGTGGTATAATGCAGCAGATCACTGGGCCTGCAATTGTAGTGTGCCAGATCTTCATTCTCTGGCCCGGAGGCCTTTTGCTTGCTGTCACTAGAGTCCCTGACTGACACGGCTGCGAACAGTGAGTTGGTCGGTGTGCCTCTTTTTATTTCGAGAAACATGAATATGGGTGTGTGACACATCTGTAAACAAAAATAATTTTTATATATTTATAAGAAAATTAAATACTTACCAAATTTTTGCAACGCACAATGGGGAAAAAATAAAATTTTCTTGTTGACATTTAATTTAACACGTCACTGGGTTGCCACTTCTAATTTTGTGTAGTGAATTTCGTCTCAAGTTTTTTTAACTTTGAAAACCAACGTTGGAATAATATTCATTTATTCGGTTTGATCATGACTTTAAATCCACACTGGTTGTAAAAGACATTTCTTCTTATCGAACCTTAAACTCATTGCTTATTGGGTATAGCTAATTTAAATGCCTACATTTTTTTAATTTTATTCTAACGTGTTTCGAATCAAAATTTTGTATTATTGCACATACACTTATCTTAAAAATGATATGTCACACTTATATTTAAGTGTGACATATAATTTTATAGATTCTAAACTCGTTAGAATAAAATTAGAAAAATTTCGACAGTTAAAATTACTATAGTAAGAAAAAGTCAAAATTTGTTTGTGCTTGGCAATCCATGAAACTGTAACAGTTTTTTTTTTTTGTTTTTATTAATGTGGGATAAAAAAATAGAGCCACTGCACTCAGACAGGGTTATATCCATTGTGCTGTGACCCAGTTCCCTGGTTTTTAATGATACTTCTTAGATTCATTATTGAATCTAAGAAGGCTATTGTGTGATAGAGAGTGAAGCTGATCCTCTCTTATCACGTCTGTGCCAAAGATCTGCCTTCTAATTCTAGAAAATGCTGGACAGTCACAGAGATAGTGCTCTGTGGTGCCAGTTTCTTCGTAGCAGGCAGAACATAAGGCGCTTTCGGCCAGGCCGATTGCGTTCATGTGTTTTTCACATGCGTTGTGTCCCGTTAGAAGTCCCGTCAGTTTTCTGCACTCCTTTCTACTTAAGGAAAGTAGAAACGAGGCCGATCTTTTGGTTATCGTCGGTGTCATGAGCTTGGAGAATCTGCATTTCGTCTCATTCAGCCATCTGCTCTTGTGTGCAGAGGCGACCCAAGAGATGATAGCGAATTTTCCCGTAGATGCAGCTAGTCCAAGCACACAGTTCTGGTCCATATGGATTATCCTCAGATCCAGCGCGTGCTAGTTCGTCAGATGTTTCATTGCCCGAAACTCCTTTATGGCCCGGCACCCAAATCAGTTTCAGTGTATTGTATTTACCAACACAATTGAGACGTGATCTGCATTGACGTACAATTTTGGATGTAATGACCGGGTTGTTCAAAGCCATAAGAGCAGCCTGACTATCACTGCAAACTGATATAGCTCTGTTCTGCCATCTATTATCCGCAATGTAGTACATAGCCATAACTATAGCATAAACTTCGGCTTGAAATACCGAGGCATTGTCGCCTAAGGCGAAGTGAAGTCTGCGGTCATCCGGTTCCACAAACACTCCAGCACCAGATCCCTGATCGGTTCTGGAGCCGTCTGTGAAAATGCGGTGTGACCCTCTACCTGGCTCACAGTCAGGCGTTAGCCAGTCTTGAATGTCAGGTTGGCAGACCTCAAAATTTCGTCTTGGTAATATTTCTGTTATCATTGCATCAGAGGGCATCTCCAGTAGACAGGTGTCTAATGGAGTGTCAAGTGCAATATCAGAGATATTCCAGGGAACATTAAACCAGAAACCACCTCGTTTTAGTCTCCAGCAGCCTTTCATGGCTTCGCCTCTGATGAAGATGTCAAGTGGTGGTAGGTTTAAGATTGCATTCAGTGCTGGACCAGGTGTAGTGGGAAAGGCACCCGTAACACCCAGACACACGGTTCTCTGAATCTTGGCAAGACTAGTTGTCACGCATTTTCGCGACAGCTTGTTCCACCAGACTACCGATGCATATGATATCATCGGTCTTATCATTGCCGTGTAAATCCATAAGGTTTTGCTCGGCGATAGTCCCCATGTCTTCCCAAAAATTCCTCTGCATTGCCAGAAGGCATTCAATGCTCGCGAAATTTTATTTTCAACATGTTTTGTCCAAAGTAGTTTACTATCTAGAGTTAAGCCCAGATATTTTACTTCGTTAGACAGAGGAATAGTGACACCCTTAAGTACTGGTAGAGATAATCCTGTCATTATTCTTTTCCTAGTGAAGAGAACAATCCCTGTTTTGTGAGGGTTGACGGGAAGTCCGTTTGCAGTACACCAGCTGTCAATTCGGTTCAACGAGTTTTGTGTTTTAACACAGACCTCATTGAGGGAAAAGCCTGTGGCAAGAATGGCAACATCATCTGCATAGGCCTGGGAATAGACACCTGGTCCATCGAGATCGTTGACTAGAGAGTCAACCAGCATACACCAGAGCAGGGGGGAGAGAACGCCTCCTTGACGACAACCTCTATTCACCCCTGCCATAATATACTGACCGCACTCCGCCTCCGAAGTGATGGTCCTAAACATTAGCATTGACCTTAGCCATTTGACCAATGTTTCATCTATTCCATGCCTTCTAGCTGCGTCACACATTCCATCAAAAGTCGCATTATCAAAAGCACCCTCGATGTCAACAAATATGCCCATCACGTACATCTTCCTCTGAAAAGCATGCTCGATCCGGCCAACCAGATGTTGCAATGCTGTTTCACAGGATTTTCCACGTTGGTAGGCATGTTGTCTTGATGATAGTGGGTACCTTGACAGCGATGTTTTTCTGATGTGCAGCTCAACTAGTCTTTCTAGACACTTTAGTATGAAGGACATCATACTAATGGGTCTGAAGCTCTTGGCTATGGATTAGTCTTCTCTTCCAACTTTAGGAATGAAGGCTACTTTAACTAAACGACAGGATGTCGGAATGTATGCCCATGCGAGACTTGCTCTAAAGATCTTCTTTAGGCATGGTAGCAATTGGGTTATACCTTCCTGTAGCATGACTGGGTAGATGCCATCCGGTCCAGGTGACTTGAAGCCATCAAAAGAGGCCACTGCGTATTGGATAGCTTCATCGTATACAACCAATCTGGCAACCTGCCAGTCATGTTTTGTCACATTAGAGTTGTTATTGCAGTCCCCAGTGCTGGGATTACAAAGTGGCCCTATGTGGATTTGATTTCCCGGAAAGTGAGTCTCAACTAGGACACTGAGTGCCTCTGTCTTAGACTCAGTATACGAGCCATCAGGTCTCCGCAGTGAGTCCAGTCGAACAGTTCGGTCTCTTTTAAGAAACTTGACCAATCTGCTAGTCTCACTGCAGGATTCGATGCTACTGCAGAAGTCTTTATAGGAAACACTTTTCGATTTACGAATTCGTTTCTTATACTCTTTCTGCTTAGCTCGATAAAGAAACCAGTCAGAGTCTAAGTTGCTCCTTAGGGCCCTATTTAGAAGCTTTCTGGAATCCTTGCGCAAGGTTTCCAGACAAGCGTTCCACCAAGGAACAGTTAACTAAATATTAATAATTTTAAAAATCAAAATGATTCTAGTAAATGATTCTAAATTAAGTAAAAAATAAAATATAGTGATATATATTTTATACTTGAAGCAATAATAATGTTAATGCAAATGGTTGTTAAAAGTTACAAAATTTCCTTTAAGCTCTTTGCGCAACATCATTGCTTTAAAGGTTTGTTCTTACCCAACCCAATAAGCAATGAGTTTAAGGTTCGATAAATTTGGAAAATTTTCTTTTACAACCAGTGTGGATGTAAAGTCATGATCAAGCCGAAGAAATAAATATTATTCCAACGTTGGTTTTCGAAGTTAAAAAACTTGACATGAAATTCACTACACAAAATTACTCAGTGGTAACCCAGTGACCAGGGGCGGCCTTTTTTCCAATTTTTTCTAAAATGCGCCCCAAAAATTTATTTTGTGCCATTTTTTATATTTTCTTATCAAATACAGTGAATAATGAATTATACACAACTGTAGTTCTTTAAACCAACTTTTTTTCTTTAAATCAACAGTTTTATTTCCTTAAACATGAAAAAATATAGGGTGCGAACGGATCTGTGATACCCTAGAAAAATCGAAATCCGGTGCACCTACATATTTGGTCATATAGGTACTCAAATAAAAGGTAATAATGCAACATTTTTTACCAAAAAATTATTGAATTATTTTAAAAGATCTTTTCAATATAATACCATTTAAAGGGTCCTTTAATTGATTTTTGTGTGATTTTTCAAAACAGCTCAATTTTGGAAATATATATTAAGAACTAGCTGGAGCCGTGCACGACTCGTGCCAAGATTTTCTGAATTCAAAGATATGGAGCGATTTTATTAATATAAAAAACATTTTATTATTTATATGTGGGGCTCGAGCTTAGCTGTTGAAGTTTTTTATTGGTTTTATAAATGTGGTAACCAAATAATAATTCTACGCCAAAACAACTTTTCTCAAAGACAATTCTTTCTCAGGCTGCGCTTCTCCGTAGAATTATTGCCAGTAGAAATCTTCCCCGTAAAATCCACATAGAACGTAGAATTCATTCCAATAGAATTGTTCCCGGTAGAATAATTTCCCGTTGAATTCTTCCCCGTAGAGTTTTTCCCAGTAGAAGTTTTAGTGTGGTGGGTTTTAATGTGGTGAGATTTAATGTGGTGAAATTTTAGTGTAGTGAGTTTTTGTGTGGTGAGTTTAAGTGTGGTGAGTTTTAGTGTGGTGAAATTTTAGTGTGGTGGGTTTTAGTGTGGAGAATTTTCTTGTGTTGAATTTTTGTGTGGTGAGTTTTAGTGTGGAAAGTTTTAGTGTGGTGAGTTTTGGTGTGTTTTAATATGGTGAAATTTTAGTGTAGTAAATTTTAGTGTGGTGAGTTTAAGTGTGGTGAATTTTAGTGTGGTGAAATTTTAGTGTGGTGGGTTTTAGTGTGGTGAATTTTAGTGTGTTAAATTTGTGTGTAGTGAGTTTTAGTGTGGTGAGTTTAAGTGTGGTGAGTTTTAGTGTGGTGAAATTTTAGTGTGGTGGGTTTTAGTGTGGTGAGTTTTAGTGTGGTGAGTTTTAGTGTGGTGAGTTTTGGTGTGTTTTAATGTGGTGAAATTTTAGTGTAGTAAATTTTAGTGTGGTGAGTTTAAGTGTGGTGAATTTTAGTGTGGTGAAATTTTAGTGTGGTGGGTTTTAGTGTGGTGAATTTTAGTGTGTTAAATTTGTGTGTAGTGAGTTTTAGTGTGGTGAGTTTAAGTGTGGTGAGTTTTAGTGTGGTGAAATTTTAGTGTGGTGGGTTTTAGTGTGGTGAGTTTTAGTGTGGTGAGTTTTAGTGTGGTGAGTTTTTGTGTGGTGAGTTTTAGTGTGGTGAGTTTTAGTGTGGTGAATTTTAGTGTGTTGAATTTTTGTGTGGTGAGTTTTAGTGTGGTGAGTTTTAGTGTATTGAGTTTTAGTGTGGTGAGTTTTAGTGTGGTGAGTTTTAATGTGGTGAAATTTTAGTGTAGTGAGTTTTAGTGTGGTGAGTTTAAGTGTGGTGAGTTTTAGTGTGGTGAAATTTAAGTGTGGTGGGTTTTAGTGTGGTGAATTTTAGTGTGTTGAATTTTTGTGTGGTGAGTTTTAGTGTGGTGAGTTTTAGTGTGGTGAGTTTTAGTGTGGTGAGTTTTAATGTGGTGAAATTTTAGTGTAGTGAGTTTTAGTGTGGTGAGTTTAAGTGTGGTGAGTTTTAGTGTGGTGAAATTTTAGTGTGGTGGGTTTTAGTGTGGTGAGTTTTAGTGTGGTGAGTTTTTGTGTGGTGAGTTTTAGTGTGGTGAGTTTTAGTGTGGTGAATTTCAGTGTGGTGAGTTTTAGTGTGGTGAGTTTTAGTGTGGTGAATTATAGTGTAGTGGGTTTTGGTGTAGTGAATTTTAGGTTGAATTTTAGTGTGGTGAGTTTTAGTGTGGCGAGTTTTAGTTTGGTGAATTTCAATGTGTTAAATTTTATTGTGCAGAGTTTTAGTGTGGTGAGTTTTAGTGTGGTGAGTTTATGTGTGGTGAATTTTAGTGTGGTGAGTTTTAGTGTGGTGAGTTTTAGTGTGGTGAGTTTTTGTGTGGTGAGTATAAGTGTGGTGAGTTTTAGTGTGGTGAATTTCAGTGTGGTGAGTTTTAGTGTGGTGAATTTTAGTGTGGTGAATTTTAGTGTGTTGAATTTTTGTGTGGTGAGTTTTTATTTGGTGAGTTTTAGTGTGGTGAGTTTGTTTTTCTTTCCTTTTTTTGTTTTTCATTTAGTTTGGATTGTGGTTTTATGTGACTGGTTTTTTTTTTTGTATTTTTGCTTTTGTTTTGTGCTTTGCTTTTTTGTTTTTAATTTTTTTTTTTGTATTTGAGTTTTTTGTTTCATGTTCGTAGCTGGTGAAAGTGCCGAGTTATATCGTATGAAAAGTTTAGGTTGTATGGGAGGTGCCACGCCTCTTTGTCCAATCCCGTCCATATATAGCCTATCATTCCTTCCAGTCCATACCGCATCTGTGTTAAAAATTTCAAGAAAATCGGATCAGCCGTTTAGACGGAGAAGTGGAACAAACAAACAAAAGGACAAACCAACAAACCATTAAAGAGATTTATTATATTTAGGATAAAAGAATTATAATAAGACAATAAAAAAAGAATGTTAATGCAAGAAAAAATTAGAAAAAAAAGTAAAATTATAAAAATCTCAGTAACTACTTAAGAAAATACGAAATATAAAGTGCAAGTTCGACAAGTTCGAACATTTCAAGGATACAGGCAGATATTGCAGTTTAAAATTTATTTTATGGATGGAAATTGTACAAAATTCTTCTTATTCTTCTTTTTATGAAGTTTAAGGTTCGCTTCTCGGCTCACTTTTGCAATTCAGATCATATCTCAGTTGAAGTCAAAATGTTGCTTTTCATTGGCTTGTGACCACGATTGAAATTGTTTCTTGGCGAAATCAATTAAATAATTCATATAACACAATATTTTCACTAGAACAAAAACAAACATTGTTTAAATTACGTTTCTCACTTTACCCCAATATCACAAATTGAACATAACTTAGCACCATATAAACAATGTTAAATTATGAAAAATATGGAAAAAGAAATTTTATACAAAAACCGAAATCAAACCCGAAACCGTAACATGGAACCGGTATACCGAAACCGTTTCGTTCTAAAAACTTAAAACCGTAACCGAAACCGAAACGCGGAAAAAACCGAAATCGAAACCGTTATTCGTTTAGGTTTCAATCCTTGAGTGTAATTAGTGTATAATAGACTCCACTTGTTTCGTGTATAAAATTAACTCTGTTGTTAAAACTAACAAGTTGGGAAGGTTAGATCACAAGGGGAAATTTTAAAGTAGGTGTAATTATGATAGTTAGGATTATCAAAATTATAGTCGGTCTAAGCCGACTATATATACCCTACACATATGTGTGGTTACCATTCAAAGTGATATATAGGTCACCAGGGTATACGAATACTGAAAATAACTACAATCATTCAATCGCTGAAGAATTTCCATTCATTTGATACCCATATTTACAAATGGGTAGGTGTACCGAATTTCGATTTTTTTTTTGTGAACCACAAGTCTTTTCGCTGGAAAACATTATTATCGTGTATTTGAGCATGATATCAATATATATTTGACCAAAAAAGTTTACCTAAGCACGTATACATAAAAATTGATCTTTATATGTACATTTTATATGAGGTATTTGAACATAAGTGGTCGGATCATAGGTCACAATGGACCGATCTCGCCATACAGCGTAGGTATATTAGTAATCTAAGTTATAAGTTTCATTTATCTAGCTCTTCAATTTTAAAAGTCGTAGGGATTTCAACAGACAGACAGACAGACGGACATCGCTAAATCGACTCAAGAGGTCATGCTGATCAAGAATATATATACTTTTCCATACCGGAGATGCTTCCTTCTGGGTGTTAAAAACGGCGTATCAAACTGAATATACCCTTTCACTCTTAGTGTAGGGAATAAAAAGGGTCCTGAGGTTACTGGGGTTATCGGACCATGAACATAATAACAGCTTAAAGGTCATTTTTGAGCTTTTAACGACTATTTTCAATAAAATTATTGTCACTCCAAATATAAAAAGATATCACTCAATTTTATTTTTTATTTTATTTAAAATCACTTACTGATATTATGATTTTTTAAACCATAAATTTTTAGTTAACCGTTAAAATTTCATGACTTGCCAAACACGAAAAATGTCGACTTTTTTTAACTATAGTAATTTTAAAGGTCGACATTTTTCCAATTTTATTCTAACGAATTTGGGATAACATTTTTGTATTATTGCACATACTATTATCTTTAAAATGATATGTATCTCTTATATTTTTAGATATCGTTTTATTAGTACATAGTAAGATACTGCACTCCTACCTAAAACACTCTCAACCCAAAAGTTGATGCACACCCCAAATTATTCAAGGAAATGTTTTAAGATCAAAACAAATAAAAAGTCGTTGGCACATTTTATTAGATATCACGGTTTAATAATTTTTTGGGTTTTTTGATTTTTTTAATAATAAGTTGAATGTAATTTTTTTTGCTTAAACTATTTATTTTTTCACTAAAAAAAAATTTAAAAAGTTTTACATAATTTGTCCACCGTTACGGTTCATAATATATAGTAACAAAAGCGGTAAAAGTGTTTATTCAAAAATAGTCCTGTAATGAGCATTATATTCTTAAGTTGTCCTTACATAGATTAACTTGTATACAAATATTTACCAAACATAAAAAAAATCAATCAGCTAACTTCAAAGGTTGAAGAGATATTACAATTCAAAATCCAATTTTTGTGAAATTTAGTCTAACAAATTTTAAGAATTTAATAAACCATATATAATGAAGTTTAAACTCATCAATATTCTTATTGACACTCTAAAAGTAGAGTTTATTACATTCTTGAAAAAAATCTAACTCCTGTCGTGGATCGTGGAAATTAACCCTTTATATAATTTTCATGTTTGATTTCAAGCAAAATATATTATTTTTTTGGCTAGCGCTAGCGCATACTTTTAGTATATACTGATAATACGATGCCTAAAAATATAAGAGATACATAACATTTTAAAGATAATTGTATGTGCAATAATACAAAAATGTTATCTTAAACTCAGTAGAATAAAATTAGAATAATTTCGACCGTTAAAATCACTATAGTAAAAAAAGTCCACATTTTTCGTGTTTGCAAGTCATGAAATTTTAACGGTTAACTAAAAAATTATAGTTTAAAAAATCATAATTTCAGTAAGTGATTTTAAATTAAATAAAATTGAGTGATATCTTTTTATACTTGGAGTAACAATAAATATTGAAAATAGTCGTTAAAAGCTCAAAAATAACATTTAAGGTCTAAGATCACAGGATCACTTTTTTTTTTGTTTTAAAAGCTTCTTCTCAGTTTTAGAGGTCCTAGTTTCAGAAAGTCGACGCGGAGCGAAACATTTTAAGATTTTATGTTTTTGAATCAGTCTAATGTTCATATAGGTAGGTGTATAAGTTTTCGATTTATCTAGGGTACCACAAGTCCGACCGCGACCTAATTTAGCCTTGGACCCAAACAGAGGGGATAGTTTGAAAATTTTAGGAAGGTGTACATATCTCAGTACCCTTTGGAAACAAAATTCAATTTGTGTATTATATTAAAGGTGATCAATATCAACATCTCGTTTGAAAACTACTTCAGATATACACAAAGTATTTTTAATGATTATTTTCACTTTTCAAGTCAGCATATTTCAAAACCAAAAATACAAAATATTTGTATTTGATTTATTTTTAAGTATAACATTTGTACCAATTGTACCATTTGTACCAAACTTAAGTTTTACATTTAACCTAGTTTTTTATACCATTTATTCAAGAAGTAAAAGGTAAAAGTTACTTGACCACTTATTAAATTAATTTACAACAGTTTTTCTTTAATTTCAAAAATACTAAAAACGTTAAAATCGGATTATAAATCGTCGTTATAGAACTAAAAGTCATCAAATAATTTTTGTTTCAATATCGATTTTATTGCATTTTCAGCTATATACATTTGTTACCTTTCTAATCGAATAATCGTTGTTTTTCTGAGTAAACTAGTTTTAATGAAAAAAAATATTAAAAATCAGTATATATATTTTGAACTAAATTTATATATGCAAAAATCCATAAGCTAAAAGAAGTAAAATTTTCAGATTTTTGAAATCTTCAAGGGGTATCTCAAACAGTACGGAAAACCAAAATGTTTTTGAAGAGGAAAACAAGGATTTTTGGTTAAAAGTTAATTTTTTCATGCAAACAATTTTTTTCTGTTGATAACATCTTCAATTATATGTGAAACAATCATAACCTTGCCGATTGGACATACTTAAAAACTATATTTTGTGAATATTTGATTTATAATTATGCAAAATACTCCAAAACCTCTAAAACTATAAATTGTCGAATTGTTATCAAAAATGCTATTATAGTTGTACAACGAAGATATACAAAAAAATATATATATTTTCTAAAAACTACGGCGCATTAGTATAGACAATTTAAAGTAAAATATAAATTCAAAATCATCTTTTTGACCAGCATCTTTTGATACGAAAATTCTCAAAAAGTCGAATTTTTTTAAGTCGAATTATTAAAGTTGTCTTATAATTGCCTATGGTTATGCGCCTATAATGTTTAAATTCGATTTAATATTGATACCCCGAGACAAAATTTATGACATTTTTCAGGAATATTTCCGGCCAACACACAGATAAATGGAATATTTGGGGAAGTGTATAGCAGGTTGTAAAATTTTGTGGAATTTTTATGACAGATTCACGGCATATTTTGGGTTCGGGCAGTTCGGGCAGACATTTTGCGATACAAACTCCGTCTATCTCTTATTAAAATATGTCGAAAAAATGTTTCTAAACTGCCCCGACCCAGCCAAAAATTTTGTAAATTAAGCGCATTTGCAATTTTATGCTTTTTTCAAATTTTGCGCCTATCTCTATATTTTACGCCCTTCTATAGAGGCGCAAAAATTTTGTAAATTAGACGCATTTTCAATTTTAAGGTCCATCCATATCAGACAGTACGTTGCGTATCATGCACGTATCGTATCATGCAGAGCATTTTTGCTAGATCCTGCCGCATGCATTGTTGTAGAAATATAAAATATTTACTGCTTTTTCTTGTTTTTATTACAAAATTTTGAGATTGTAGTGATATTGTAGTATTTTTTAAATATTTATTTCAACAAGACTACCAATTTTTTAAAATGTCAAAAAATTAAATTAAAATATAATTTAAAATGGATATTTTTTAATTAAATCGAATAAGGACGATACTACTGGACGAGGAGACGGTGAGTGTGTTGATTTTATCTATTAGTCGCCTACAAAATATCTTTTACATTCAGACCAGTATCCATCTCTAGGACCTTTGGGAAGTCGCCCAGGCTGCAGTGTGAGCTCCAAACACATGCATTATCTAAAGCACATGCAAACATAATGCACAACTGCTGACGGAAAAGCTGCGTGGCCCCAATATATGGTACCGATATTATTTGTAAGTAAATTCAAATAGAACGAAGCCTTAATAAAAGCAATTACTTCCCCGTGTAGGCTTAAGCAACGTCATACGAACCGTTATTAAGTAACTGGTGGAGTGCAACGAGAGCGAATCTACGCAGGTGTCGGCTAAATTAGCTGGCCAAAGCACTAACGCCCACTACTGTACAGTTTGGTTGACGAACACATAGCTGCGGTGGACTCCATTGAAAAAGTTGTATCTTAATTAAAAAAATAAGAAAATGTAATTTTAAATTGCAATTAAAATTTGCAAATACATATTTTAATATTTAATAAAAATTTGAATTTATTTGAATACATTTATGTATAAAGTTTATTTTAAATAGATACATGGTATTACAGCAATTTTACACATGGTATTACAGCAATTTTGAGCAATTTAGCTCCAATGCGTACAGTGATTTATCAACTTTTATAGCGCATTTCCAGAGCTAATCGTGGTATCCAAATGCCTTCCGACGGCAGCAGAAACAGTGCGTAAAACAACAACAGCAGGCTGCCGATGAACCGCGCACCTTTATCACGCTAATGGGCGGCCGCGGCTATTGACGACATGTCTGGTACAACAAGCAGCAATTCGCCGGGCAGCCGCGCTACGCTCAGCAGCAGCGGCTCCATTTGTCAATTTGAATGATGCGCATCGTGGTCTGGGAGTAGTTAAATTCGAGGGTAAGTGGCGTTGGCGTGAGATGGGCACGGAGCGACGCAGCAGAGTGTGGATCCGCGCGAGCTTCTTTGGCAGACGCACGCGAGCGTGTAAAATCTGTGCCACTAGCATTGGGATGCCACCGACTGCGCAAAGACACACTGAAAACATTTAACGATGTGACAAAAAAGATGCCGGTCACCGACGCATTTGCAATTTAATGCTTTTTTTTTGAAAATTTTTTGCCTTTCTCTATAATTGGCGCCCTTCTATAGAGGCGCAAAAATTTTGTAAATTAGACGCATTTGTAATTTTATGTTTTTTTGAAAATTTTGCGCCTTTCACTATATTTTGCGAAGTTCTGTAGAGGCGCACACTTTTTGTAAATTACGATGAGCTGATATACAAGGTTTACGAATACGTTTATGAAATATTAATATATTTTCATTCATAAGCAGACAACATTGATATTTTACGTGAACCTGGCAATATATATCGAAGTGGCGCAATTGGATTCACTGGTTTGATCTTCGAGGCACGTCGTGGATTTTACAAGAAGTTCCTGTACACTGCCAGCGGTGCAGGTGCTGTTGCAGCTGTAGAACATACTTTAATGCCTTTTAATATATATATTAATAACTTATATGCGTTTTCTTTTATTTTATAGTTAATTAGGAAAACATATGCTCTTGAATTCAAGTGTAATTTGAAGGTCGAATAACATTTTATTTATAGCTTACAATTAAGTTAAACCACTAATGTATATTGAATGTCGGAATTTAAGTTTAGTTAAAGGCTAGATTCAATTGGATAAAAAGCTACCAGTTTTGTTGGAGATCGCTACAATTACAAAAAGTTGAAGGCTCCAGTGAAAGATTCGATATCCATTTCAATTTACATTAAAATATCACTTAATATCCAGGTTTTTGGTTTATTGGGAATATAGAGGGTAAGCGTTTGAAAAAAGAATAATAATTGCCTTTAAGGTCTAGTGTGTTTTTCAAACCAGTTTCAAATATAAAATAAGTGCTGTTTTTAGCGCTTACTCTGAATTTGAAAATGATTTGATAATAACATTACCAAAAAGGGCACTGAAAATTAGGAGAAAAAATGTAGTGTGCTAAAAACAGTATGTTTTTTATGATTGCAATAGAAACCCTGACAAAAATATAATATAACAACGCGCGTCCAAATCTAATAGCTTGCCGAAATCTATTAGTGTTTGGACTTCTGTGAATATTTAAAACAATATAACGACCGCCCCCACAAACCTTGAATAGGCTCCAGAATTATATTCGAGAGCTTGAAACATACAAGCTTAAACAAACACGTCTACCACATTTTGGATGCTGGCATCGATTCATTAAAACTACACTCTAACAAAAAATGATGGGAATTTACTACTATTATAGTTGGCAATAAATTACCTACAATTATAATAGTAAAATCCCGCCACAATAAAATACAAATATATCACGCTAATAATGCGTCAAATAATAACTTTTTATATAGCGTTATTTCTCGCTCTTAAATGTATAAAAATGCTTGAAATAAAGTATTCATTTGGAAGTTGTTTGGTACTCAAAAAAAACTCGTCACTAACGATGATACAAATATACAAAATAGAGTTGTTAGCAATATAATCAACATTATTAGTTTACATTTATTTAGTTAACTAAAGTGATTGTAATTAAAACGCAAATGTTTTTTACATTATCAGCGACATGTCGCATCCAGCACAGTCACATGGCCGCTTCAGCAAGCAGTATATAATCAGTTCAGTAATATAAATTTCGGAACACTTGCACATCTTTTTGACTGCTGAATATGGCCAATGACTGCGGTTAGTTGCGTAAAATTAATCAATTCACTTTGCTGCACTAAATAAAATAACATAAACTGAATAAAACTACTTCATGTGTATGTTCTTTATATCTGCACTGTTTAAAGACATGCCATTTAATGACATAAAATGTGTGTCTACTTTCGTTTGGAGCATATAATAGCGTAAAAAAACGCTACTTTCATGGATTTGTCAAAATTCCACTAAAGTAGCCAGAAAAATTACGCGGATTTCAGGAAATTATCAAAGACACACTATTTCTAGAGTTCATTTGAAAAACACGCTCTGAAGCTGTTTTCGCATACATTAATGCTTCGCATACATTAATGCAAATCACAAAAAAAAACATTAAATTTACTACATTTATAGTAGTAATTTTACAATCATTTTTTAGAGTGTAGTTTACTTAGAAAAACAACGATTATTCGATTAGAAAGGTAACAAATGTATATAGCTGAAAATGCAATAAAATCGATATTGAAACAAAAATTATTTGATGACTTTTAGCTCTATAACGACGATTTATAATCCGATTTTAACGTTTTTAATATTTTTTTTAAATAAAAAAACTGTTGTAAATTAATTTAATAATAGGTCAAGTAACTTTTACTTCTTGAATAAATGGTATAAAAAAATAGCTTTAATGTAAAACTTAAGTTTGGTACAAATGTACAATTGGTACAAATGTTATACTTTAAAAAAAATCAAATTCAAATATTTTGTTATTTTTGGTTTTGAAATATGCTGACTTGAAAAGTGAAAATAATCATTAAAAATACATTGTGTATATCTGAAGTAGTTTTCAAACGAGATGTCGATATTGATCACCTTTAATATAATACACAAATTGAATTTTGTTTCCAAAGGGTACTGAGATATGTACACCTTCCTAAAATCTTCAAACTATCCCCTTTGTTTGGGTCCAAGGCTAAATTATGGCGCGGTCGGATTTGTGGTACCCTCGATAAATCGAAAACTTATGCACTTCATATAGGTGAATGTTAGACTGATTCAAAAACAGAAAATCTTAAAATGTTTCGCTCCCCGTCGACTTACTGAAACTAGGACCTCCAAAACTGAGAAGAAGCTTTTAAAACCAAAAAAAAGTGATCCTGTGATATTGCGCAAATATAAAGGGTTAAATGTAATGTTTGAGGTTTTAACGACTATTTTCAATATTTATTGTTACTCCAAGTATAAAAAGATATCACTCAATTTTATTTTTTTTTTTAATTTAAAATCAGTTACTGAAATTATGATTTTTAAACTATAACTTTTTAGTTAACCGATAAAATTTCATGACTTGCAAACACGAAAAATGTTGACTTTTTTAACTATAGTGATTTTAACGATCGCAATTATTCTAATTTTATTCTAATGAGTTTAAGATAACATTTTTGTATTATTGCACATACAATTCTCTTTAAAATATTATGTAACTCTTATATTTTTAGGCATCGTATTATTAGTAAATACTAAAAGTATGCTCTAGCGCTAGTCAAAAAAATAATAATTTTGATTGAAATCAAACAAGAAAATTATATAAAGGGTTAATTTCCACGATCCACGAAAGGAGTTAGATTTTTTTCAAGAATGTAATAAACTCTACTTTTAGAGTGTCCATAAGAATATTGATGAGTTTGAACTTCATTATATATGGTTTATTAAATTCTTAAAATTTGTTAGACTAAATTTTCACAAAAATTGGATTTTGAATTGTAATATCTCTTCAACCTTTGAAGTTAGCTGATTGATTTTTTTTATGTTTGGTAAATATTTGTATACAAGTTAATCTATGTAAGGACAACTTAAGAATATAATGCTCATTAAAGGACTATTTTTGAATAAACACTTTTACCGCTTTTGTTACTATATATTATGAACCGTAACGGTGAACAAATTATGTAAAACTTTTTAAATTTTTTTTTAGTGAAAAAATAAATAGTTTAAGCAAAAAAAATTACATTCAACTTATTATTAAAAAAAAATCAAAAAACCCAAAAAATTATTAAACCGTGATATCTAATAAAATGTGTTTGGGTCCAAGGCTAAATTAGGGCGCGGTCGGATTTGTGGTACCCTTGATAAATCGAAAACTTATGCACTTCATATAGGTGAACGTTAGACTGATTCAAAAACAGAAAATCTTAAAATGTTTCGCTCCCCGTCGACTTACTGAAACTAGGACCTCCAAAACTGAGAAGAAGCTTTTAAAACCAAAAGAAAAAGTGATCCTGTGATATTGCGCAAATATAAAGGGTTAAATGTAATTTTTGAGCTTTTAACGACTATTTTCAATATTTATTGTTACTCCAAGTATAAAAAGATATCACTCAATTTTATTTTTTTATTTAATTTAGAATCACTTACTGAAATTATGATTTTTTAAACTATAACTTTTTAGTTAACCGATAAAATTTCATGACTTGCAAACACGAAAAATGTGGACTTTTTTTTACTATAGTGATTTTAACGGTCGAAATTATTCTAATTTTATTCTAATGAGTTTAAGATAATATTTTTGTATTATTGCACATACAATTCTCTTTAAAATATTATATAACTCTTATATTTTTAGGCATCGTATTATTAGTAAATACTAAAAGTATGCTCTAGCGCTAGTCAAAAAAATAATAATTTTGATTGTAATCAAACAAGAAAATTATATAAAGGGTTAATTTCCACGATCCACGAAAGGAGTTAGATTTTTTTCAAGAATGTAATAAACTCTACTTTTAGAGTGTCCATAAGAATATTGATGAGTTTAAACTTCATTATATATGGTTTATTAAATTCTTAAAATTTGTTAGACTAAATTTTCACAAAAATTGGATTTTGAATTGTAATATCTCTTCAACCTTTGAAGTTAGCTGATTGATTTTTTTTATGTTTGGTAAATATTTGTATACAAGTTAATCTATGTAAGGACAACTTAAGAATATAATGCTCATTAAAGGACTATTTTTGAATAAACACTTTTACCGCTTTTGTTACTATATATTATGAACCGTAACGGTGGACAAATTATGTAAAACTTTTTAAATTTTTTTTTAGTGAAAAAATAAATAGTTTAAGCAAAAAAAATTACATTCAACTTATTATTAAAAAAAATCAAATGTGCCAACGACTTTTTATTTGTTTTGATCTTAAAATACTCGGGAGGTATATCCGAAACATTTCCTTGAATAATTTGGGGTGTGCATCAACTTTTGGGTTGAGAGTGTTTTAGGTAGGAGTGCAGTATCTTACTATGTACTAATAAAACGATATCTAAAAATATAAGAGATACATATCATTTTAAAGATAATTGTATGTGCAATAATACAAAAATGTTATCCCAAATTCGATAGAATAAAATTGGAAAAATGTCGACCTTTAAAATTACTATAGTTAAAAAAAGTCGACATTTTTCGTGTTTGGCAAGTCATGAAATTTTAACGGTTAACTAAAAATTTATGGTTTAAAAAATCATAATTTCAGTAAGTGATTTTAAATAAAATAATAAAATTGAGTGATATCTTTTTATACTTGGAGTGACAATAATTTTATTGAAAATAGTCGTTAAAAGCTCAAAAATGACCTTTAAGCTCTTTGTGCAATATAACAGGATCACTTTTTTTGGGTTTTACAAGCTTCTTCTCAGTTTTAGAGGTCCTAGTTTCAGAAAGTCGACGGGGAGCGAAAGAAAAAATAGTTCTAGATTTTTCATACAAATTTGAATCAGTCTAATGAACATGCAGGTACTGAAATGAAAGATATTGATCTCACGATTTATATGTTATTATGTTCATGGTCCGATAACCCCAGTAACCTCAGGACCCTTTTTAGTTTTAACAACTGAGTTAATTTTATACACGAAACAAGTGTGGGTAGGCAAACGAAAAGAAATTTAATCAGGAGTCTATTATACACTAATTACACTCAAGGATTGAAACCTAAACGAATAACGGTTTCGATTTCGGTTTCGGTTTTTTCCGCGTTTCGGTTTCGGTTACGGTTACGGTTTCGGTTTTAAGTTTTTATATTGAAACAATTTCGGTATACCGGTACCAAGTTACGGTTTCGGTTTGATTTCGGTTTTTGTATAAAATTTCTTTTTTCCATATTTTTCAAATAATTTAACATTGTTTATATGGTGCTAGGTTATGTTCAATTTGTGATATTGGGGTAAAGTGAGAAACGTAATTTAAACAATGTTTGTTTTTATTTTAGTGAAAATATTGTGTTATATGAATTATTTAATTGATTTCGCCAAGAAACAATTTCAATCGTGGTCACAAGCCAAAGAAAATCAACATTTTGACTTCACTTGAGATATGATCTGAATTGCAAAAGTGAGCCGAGAAGCGAACCTTAAAGAAGTGCAGCAAGAATACATCGATAATTGTCTTAAACTTCATAAAAAGAAGAAGAAGAATTTTGTACAATTTCCATCCATAAAATAAATTTTAAACTGCAATATCTGCCTCTATACTTGAAATGTTCGAACTTGTCGATCTTGCACTTTATATGTCGTATTTTCTTAAGTAGTGTAACGAACCTTTCCGGCCAATGCCAAGGTATCACTCGTCGCGTCCAGGGTTCGTTGCAAAAATTTATATTCGCAGGTCAACAACAACACTTTATGTTTTATTTTTCAAGTAATTCATTTATTTTAGTATTTATTAAATTTATATCTTAATAATGCTTTGTTTTAATAAAATACCGAGTGCGCGAAGTTATACCCCTTTACGAGTACGTGCTCCGTGAATTATGGTGAACCTATATTCCTTCGGTGGTCGGGGTCAAACGTCGTCGTTGACGGCACCGCTTCTGCTCTGCTATCGGACGTAGTCCCGATTCTGCTGCTACTACTGCGGCCGTGGACTTAACGATTCGGCGTCTACTCTGCCGTGGCCCGGTCGAACGTAGTTCTCACCTAAATGGCCCTGTGATGCTTCTAACTATGCGACAGCGATCGGACGTAGTCCTGACATCGGCGCAACTACTCTGCCTGACTTCACTAAATCTGTGCTACTTCTCTGCGACAGCGATCGGACGTAGTCCTGACAGTGGCGCAGTTACTCTGTCTGACTTCACTAATACCTATGCTGCTTCTCTGCGGCAGCGATCGGACATAGTCCTGACAGCGGCGCAACTACTCTGCCTGACTTCACTAATACCTATGCTGCTTCTCTGCGACAGCGATCGGACGTAGTCCTGACAGCGGCGCAGCTACTCTGTCTGACTTCACTAATAGCTATGCTGCTTCTCTGCGACAGCGGTCGGACGTAGTCCTGACAGCGGTGCAGCTACTCTCTCTGACTTCACTAATACATATGCTGCTTCTCTGCGACAGCGGTCAGACGTAGTCCTGACAGCGGCGCAGCTACTTTGTCTGACTTCACTAATACCTATGCTGCTTCTCTGCGATAGCGGTCGGACGTAGTCCTAACAGCGGCGCAGCTACTTCCCTACTAAAATTTAAGTACTCAAAATATTACTTACATTTAGTTGTATCCACCGCTGATATTTAATTTAAATTGTTCTGATCGTAGACCAAGAACTCTGCAGAGCTGGTGAACCGTCTTGGTCGTAGACCTAAAACGAACTGATCGAGTGCTGTTGCTGTCGTTTACTTGTAACCTCGCTATGTCATTTTCGAACATTAAACAGCTGGTTCAAACATCCACTGTTCGAAATGGCAGTGTTGCATTTTGCACCTACTACTTTTAGCATAGTGAAAAATGTAATAGATTGATGGGTTGCCATCTCAAGTTAATTAATTAATAATCTTAGTACTATTAATGACTGGCTTAAAATATTATTTAACATTATTTAAATTAAATGAAATATTTAATAAATTTGGAAAACAATTTTGCATAGTAACTTCAGATCCGCTCAGCTCATTCTGATGTTCTTGTGTTGATGGCTAATGAAATTTCTGGGATAGCTTCATTCCATTTAGTCTGCTGGTTTTCGCATAATTGCGCGATCATCGTCTTCACGGTTCGATTTGTCCTCTCAGTAGGGTTCTCCTGTGGTGTTTAAGACGCGGTGAATTGTTGGCGGATGCCAATACTCTCGAAATAGCGCTTGACGATCCGGCTGGTGAATTGTGTCCCATTGTCGGTGATGATGATTTTGGGTACCCCGTACCTTGCAAGAAGTCGCTCACGGAAAGCTTTAATGAAACCTTCGGCAGTGGCCTTACGAAGAGGTACCAGTTCGGTCCACTTTGAAAATCGATCGAAGAAAACGAGAAGCATGGTATTTCCGTGTTTAGAGCGTGGCAATGGTCCAACGAAGTCAGCGCAAACTGTTGCCCAAGGTTCCTCAGGGATCCTGGTTAACATTTGTCCTGCGGGTGGTAACTCGCTGACCTTGTAGCGTTGGCAGGATTCGCAACTCCTGACATCTCTAAAGATTCCGGGCCAATAATAGCGGTTAGCCACTCTGCAGATAGTTTTGCGGATACCTAGGTGTGCGGCACTGGGGCTGTCATGATTTTCTCGCAACACACATTCGCGTTGGTGTGTCGCAACTCAGAGCTTCCAGGGGGCGCATTTTTCATCGCCCACATCTCGTGGAAGGTGCCTGTACAATTGTGTGTCAACAATGGCGTAGTCTGGAAATTTGTCTGGTTGGTCTCGAACTTCCTTCACGAAAAGACTTGTGGTTCACAAAAAAAAAATCGAAATTCGGTACACCTACCCATTTGTAAATATGGGTATCAAATGAATGGAAATTCTTCAGCGATTTAATGTTTGTAGTTATTTTCAGGATTCGTATACCCTGGTGACCTATATATCACTTTGAATGGTAACCACACATATGTGTGGGGTATTTATAGTCGGCTTAGACCGACTATAATTTTGATAATCCTAACTATCATAACTACACCTACTTTAAAATTTCCCATGTGATCTAACCTTCCCAACTGGTTTTTTATTCATTCAGCTCCAGCCAATTGTATCATTTATTTCCTTATTATCTGTTATGTAAAAATAGAAAATGGAAAAAATGAAAAAGACAAAAAAATAATTTAACTGTATGTATCAACATAAAAACGCATGGTTTGGCAATGGCTTCCTCAACCGTCGCTTGCTGGTGATGTTCGTGCGGCTGCCTCGAAAGCGCGTCCGCCACGACGTTCAATTTCCCTTTTCTGTATTGGACCGTGAAGTTAAATTGTTGGAGTTCTAATGCCCAACGTGCAATTCTACCTGAAGGACTCTCGATTGAGTTGAGCCACTTCAAGGAGAGGTGGTCTGTGACGACTATGAATTTGTATCCCTCTAGATAGGGTCTCATTTTGCGAATACCCCACACTATTGCAAGGCACTCCTTCTCGGTTGGTGAATAATTCTTTTCCGCTTTATTTAGATGCCGGCTGGCATATGTGATGACTCTCTCAGAGCCTTCGAGCTCTTGTGTAAGTACAGCACCGATACCATAGTCTCTGGCGTCTGTCTGTAAGGTAAATGTCTGGGAAAAGTCCGGGCATGCCAGAACTGG
The DNA here is from genome assembly GCA_951804985.1 of Dryomyza anilis. Taxonomy (NCBI): domain Eukaryota; kingdom Metazoa; phylum Arthropoda; class Insecta; order Diptera; family Dryomyzidae; genus Dryomyza; species Dryomyza anilis. Next base: position 63,970,430 of record OX638130.1, read on the forward strand.
GTCCTCGGTCAGCTTCTGTTTCAGCTGGTCGAATGATCGTTGATGGGCGTCCGCCCATTTCCAATGTTTACCCTTTTTTAAAAGGGCTGTCAGTGGCTGAGATATTCGAGCGAAGTCGGGTACAAAACGGCGATACCATGATGCGACGCCGTCGTACTCCTCGTACGTTGGTTGGGGCCTTCAGATCGCGTATAGCGGCGACCTTATCGGGGTCGGTGTGGATTCCATCTCCACTGACGACGTGACCTAAATATTTAATTTTTGTTTGGAAAAACTCACATTTTCCCTGGTTGATGCGCAGGTTGGCTGCGCGTAGTCTTCTGAAAACTTCTTGAAGGTTATGAAGATGTTCCTGTAAGGTTGCACCGGTGACCACAATGTCGTCCAGGTAAGCGAAGGCAAATGGTTCCAATTCTGGACCAATTATTCTGTCGAGTGCTCTCTGGAAGGTGGCGGGTGCCGAGTGCAATCCGAATGGCATGACACGCCATTGGAACAAACCTCGCCCTGGCACGGTGAATGCTGCATATTTCATGCTGTATATTTCATGCTGTCTGTCTCCATAGGGATCTGCCAGTGGCGGTCCTTGAGGTCTAAGCTACTTACGTATTTGGCGTTCCGTAGACGATCGAGCATGTGAGTAATCCGCGGTAATGGATATACGTCTGGCACGGATTTGCTGTTGAGTTGTCGATAGTCAACACACAATCTCCATGCCCCCGTCTTCTTACGAACCAAAACGATGGGTGCGCAATACGGACTGCGTGATGGATCAATGCATCCTTTATCGAGCAACTAATTGATCTCTTCATCGACAATCGCCTGCATTGCGGGATTACGCGGAAAATACTTTTGTTTGATGGGCCGGTCGTCGGGCATGACGATCCTGTGTTCGGTAACGTTAGTCAGCCCATGAAGTCGCTCGAATTGTAGTAATTCATACCGCAGAAATTCGTTGATCTGCTGCGTCTCGTAGGAACAAGGCTCGTTGAGCACAGGTTTGTTAATTTTTTGCGACTGGTTGTAACCAGGCTCGTAGAACTCAGGTTCGCTCATCTGCGACTCGTCGGAACCAGGCTCGTAGAGCTCAGGTTCATTTATTCCTCTACACCTTGCATGATGTAGCGTTGATGATTACTTACTTAAATAGCCCTTACAACCGTGGGTCGGTTTTGGCCGCTGAGATGAAGCCGCGCCAGTCGGATCTGCTTTGCGCGCGCTGACGCCAGTTAGAAATACCAAGCGTTGCCAGGTTGTCCTCAACTTGGTCTTTCCAACGCAGATTTGGACGCCCTCTTCTACGCTGTCCACCTTCGAGTTTCGATTCAAGCACCTTTTTGGCTTTTCATCCATTCGTTCGACATGACCTAGCCAGCGAAGCCGCTGGATCTTGATGCGCTTGACTATGTCAATGTCGTCGAATAACTCATACAGCTCGTGGTTCATCCTGATTCGATACTCGTTAGCAAAGCAGATAGGGCCAAAGATTTTACGGAGAATCTTTCTCTCGAACGCTCCCAGTACTCTCTCATCGGTGGTGGCCAGCGTCCATGTTTTTGCACCATAAAGTAGGACGGGCATGATGAGTGACTTGTAGAGCGTTATTTTTGTCCGGCGAGAGAGGGCTCTGCTTCTCAATTGCCTACTGAGCCTAAAGTAGCATCTGTTGGCAAGAGTTATTCTTATTCTCCGTTTGATCTCCAGGCTGACGTCGTTGTTGCTGTTTACGCTGGATCCCAGATAGACGAAGTCCTTCACAATGTCGAACTTGTGGGTGTCAAAATCATCTTTTGTCCAAGACGCACGGACTCTTTTTTGCTTGTTGACACAAGGAACTTCGTCTTGTCCTCGTTCACCGCTAGACCCATTCGACGCGACTCTTTCTCCAATCTGAACAATGCTGCGCTGACTGCTCGTGTGCTCCTGCCAATGATATCAATATCGTCAGCATATGCGAGCAGCATGACACTTTTGTTGAGGATAGTGCCGCTTTGACGGAGTTCGGCAGCTCGAACTATTTTCTCCACCAATAAGTTAAAAAAGTCGCACGATAGGGAGTCACCCTGTCTGAAACCTCGTTCGTTATGAAATGGCTCGGAGAGGTCTTTTCCTATTCTCACTGAGCAACGTATGTTGCTCAGGGTCATCCCGCAAAGCCATATAAGTTTCGCAGGTATACCGAACTCAGACATTGCGGCGTATAATCGTTCCCTTATCGGAGTGTCGAAGGCGGCTTTATAGTCGACTAATAGGTGGTAGGTGTCGATCTGTTTTGCGAGGGTCTTTTCCTGGATTAGGCGCAATGTGAAAATCTGGTCTATGGTGGACTTTCCAGGTCTGAAGCCGCACTGATAAGGTCCAATCAGTCTGTTGACGATGGGCTTCAGTCTTTCACATAATACGCTCGATAGAGCGATATTGAGTAGGCTGATCACACGGTAGTTGGCGCAGATAGTGGGATCCCCTTTCTTAAGGATTGGGCAGAGTACACTGAGGTTCCAGTCACTTGGCATGCTTTCATCCGACCATATTCTGCTTACGAGCTCGTGCATGCTCTCTATTAGCTCTTCGCCTCCGGTCTTAAAGAATACAGCAGGCAGACCATCAGCACCTGCGGCTTTGTTGTTTTTCAGCCGAGCAATGGCTGTTCTGACATCGTCATGGTCGGGTGGCGGAATCTCAACGTCGTCATCAAGTACTGGGGTTGCCGGGTTTGCTTCTCTATCGGTGGAATTGAGGTCATCATCACCGGTCAGCAGTATAGAGAAGTGATCCCTCCATATTTTCAGTGTGCTCTGGATATCTGTCACTAGATTTCCGTTCTGATCTTTACAGGAAGAGGCTCCGGATTTCGAACCTCCGGCTAGGCGTCTTATTTTCTCGAAGAATTTTCGAGCCTCATTCCTGTCCCCATGCATCTCAATCTCCTCACACTCACGTCTTTCTGCCTCGCTTTTTTTACGCCTGAAAAGACGTCTCTCTTCCCTCCTCTTCTCTTTGTATCGCTCCTTCGCAGCTCGCGTAGCTACTGACTGCAGGATGGATTTGTACGCAGCGTATTTCTCTGCAGTGGCCGCGCGACACTCTTGGTCATACCACTAATTCCTCAGGGGGCGTTGGAATCCAAGCACCTCTTCGGCAGCCGTACGCATAGAGCAGGAGATATGATTCCACTGCGCGCTTATATCATCGAGAGGAGGAGTGCTTTGTCTAAGCAGGTGTGAGAGTCGAGTGGAAAAGGCTTGCGTTGTCTGTTGTGATTGCAGCTTTCCGACGTCTAGCTTTCTCTGCGTTTGGTTCCGTACGTTCTTCGCAGCGCTTAAGCGTGTGCGGACCTTGGCTGCTACAAGGTAATGATCCGAGTCCATATTGGCACCTCGGATAGTGCGTACGTCCACCACGCTTGAAGCGTGCCTTCCGTCAATCACAACCATGTGGCCTTTTGGATATCGAAATGTTCGAATCTAGTGCTACTAACTACCATGTTTCGTGCTGCGGCGAAGTCGATTAGCCTCGTTCCGTTATCGGAAGTGTTGGCATGGAGGCTAAATTTTCCGATTGTGGGACAGTAGATGGCTTCTCTGCCCACCTTGGCGTTAAAATCGCCTAGCACGATTTTGATATCGTGGCGGGGGCAGCGCTCGTATGCGTTGTCTAGGCGCTCGTAGAAGCGCTCTTTTGTCTCGTCATCTTTCTCGTTCGTCGGAGCGTGTGCACAAATTAGGCTGATATGGAAACATTTAGCCTTGATGCGGATTGTTGCCAGCCTTTCGTCCACGGGCGTGAACCTAGAGACAAGGTGGCGAAGTCTCTTGCCGACCACAAATCCACATCCAAATTCGTGTCTCTCCGCATGGCAGCTGTAGTAGATATCACAGGACGCTTGTTTCGAACAGCCCTGTCCCGTCCATCGCATCTCCTGGATAGCGGTGATGTCAGCCTTATATTTTTCGAGGACATCTGCCATAAAGGGTCCGGACATTCCAGGTGCATATCCGTAAATCATGGTCCTTAAAACGTTTGCGTGGGTCGTTATCGTTGTAATCGGTCGTTATTCGAGGCTTCTTTTTTGTTTTCATTGGACGCATAGGTTTTTTCCGTGGTGGGACCCAAACCCAACGCACGAACCCTCACTCTGAGGGAGATGCTCGCCACTCACTTTAGCCGACTTCTACACCGGGTGGTGTAGAGCGCCGTTTCCAGGGACTTCCACGATGAGGACTTCCACCGAAGTGGAGGTGTCACCATTTGACAATTTGGCAATTCTGGTGACCTGTGAGTTGACTTGAGACGACACCGACAAGGATTGCGCTGGCTTCGCCATGTTGAAGCACTCAGACACGTTGCCTTGTGATAATCGCCCCCATAGTCCCCCGTTGATGATTGCTTTATCTCTAATGACTATCCGCCACAATTGAAAGTAGCGCCGATTGTCATCAGGTAATCCATCCCAAGGAGTACGTCCTCCGTGGCCTCGGTCATTATTAAAAATTGAAAGGTACAACTATTATTGCCAAGCTGAATGCTGGCTTCTAGTGCTTGGTTCAGATATTTTCTGGAATTGTCAGCTAATATGACTTCTGCGTTTGTTACTATGAGAGTACACCGTTCCCCCAGTCGTCGTATCAACTGCTCGCTGACGAAACTCCGAGTGGCACCGGTGTCGATGGTTGCGGTCGTCACTTCATTGCCCAGCGTTATAGTGGCAACTATGTGAAGCTCATCAAGTCGTAAATTTGTTACTGCATTGAAGGGTTGTGATTGTGGGGCTCCGCCTGCCCTCGATCGCGGTGGTCCCCGTTGGCGTTTCCTATACGACGCCGGCAACAGTTGGTGGTTCTGACATCTGGACGTCCACAATCGCAGCAGAATAATCGTTGCGGATTTTGACACGCTATTGCCAAATGTCCCGCCTGGCACTCCGGTAGCACGTGTGGGTTTATAGCATCGTTATAATCTTGCGCAACCATACGGTGCTGATTGCGACGTCGTGCTGTGGCATTGCATTGAGATGACTCTTTAGAGCGGATGTTTTCGAGCTCTTCAGCCAATTCCATTAGGTCTGTTAATGTCGTGAAATCTCTGCGTCGGATGTACCACTGATAATCCAGGTGTGTGTTCCGGAATATCCTCTCTAGTTCTTGTTCTGCGGTGTAGCCCGCATGGCGCATTAGTGTCTGCAGTCCCAAAACGAAATCTTGAAACGGTTCATGCGGACGTTGGCATCGCATGCGGATTTCGCCATCTAAGCGCTCGCGGTAGCGAATGGGTAGGAACAATTTAACAAAATCGGCTTTGAATAATTTCCACGTTGCCCAGTGTCGATTGTTATTGCGGAACCAGATGAGAGCTTTCGCCTTAAGTAGCTCTGGCATTACACTTGGAAGTTGGTCAATGTCTAGGCGATAGGCCTCTGCCAGCTCTTCGATGCGTTCGATGAAGTCTAGAGGCTCTTTGCCGCCATCATATTTGACGGCCCATTTCCGCACACATTCAGCGGTTACCTGGTAGGGGTTAAATGACATGTCCGGACCTGGGGGGGAAGGTACGTGATACTGTGACTTACCTTGGTCAGCTGCGTTGACTTTGGACAACGATACGACTGGTAATGGCTGTACGACTTCTGCTTCGCCGGAGCAATCGGCTTGGGGATTGGGCTCGAATATATGTGGTGAGATGCCGTTCATCTTTGGTAGCTCTAGTAGTTTAGCTACGCTGGGTTCTGCGTCGACCTCCGCCTCTGATGTGGTTGCTTTTGGTGCGGGTGATGTCTCTCTACGATGTAACGCCTGTATTTCTTGAAGTCGTGCTAACTGTTCGGGTTTATGTTCGTCCTTAGTGAGGAGATCCATGAAACGCTGTTTAAGTTGGGCTGCGTTGCCTGTCGCGAATTCGTTTGCGTATGCGACAAGTTCTTTCTTGGTGAGATAATTCACCCACTTTTCACTACTCATGTTGTTTTATTTATTTATTTTTCTATTTAAAATACTTTAATTTTTTTCAAATACTTTTTTTTTCATGTGGTTAAATTTCACATTAAATACTCTTTTTTTTCGATTGTTATCTCTTATAGGTTAGTTTATTTCACGCACTGACTTTAATTTAGTTAAATTTTGTTGATTAGATCACTTTTTACGCGCACTGATTTTAATTTAGTTCACTTTTGTTGGTTAGATCCCTTGTTATGAGCTCTGATTTTAGCATTGTAGTAATGTCCCTGCTCGGGCGCCATTGTAACGAACCTTTCCGGCCTATGCCGAGGTATCACTCGTCACGTCCAGGGTTCGTTGCAAAAATTTATATTTGCAGGTCAACAACAACACTTTATGTTTTATTTTTCAAGTAATTCATTTATTTTAGTATTAATTAAATGTATATCTTAACAATGCTTTCTTTTAATAAAATACCGAGTGCGCGAAGTTATACCCCTTTACGAGTACGTGCTCCGTGAATTCTGGTGAACCTATAATCCTTCGGTGGTCGGGGTCAAACGTCGTCGTTGACGGCACCGCTTCTGCTCTACTATCGGACGTAGTCCCGATTCTGCTGCTACTACTGCGGCCGTGGACTTAACGATTCGGCGTCTACTCTGCCGTGGCTCGGTCGAACGTAGTTCTCACCTAAATGGCCCTGTGATGCTTCTAACTATGCGACAGCGATCGGACGTAGTCCTGACAGCGGCGCAACTACTCTGCCTGGCTTCACTAATACCGTAGTCCTGACAGCGGCGCAGCTGCTCTCTCTGACTTCACTAATACCTTACTGCTTCTCTGCGACAGCGGTCGGACATAGTCCTGACAGCGGTGCAGCTACTCTCTCTGACTTCACTAATACATATGCTGCTTCTCTGCGACAGCGGTCCGATGTAGTCCTGACAGCGGCGCAGCTACTCTGTATGACTTCACTAATACCTATGCTGCTTCTCTGCGACAGCGGTCGGACGTAGTCCTGACAGCGGCGCAGCTACTTCCCTACTAAAATTTAAGTACTCAAAATATTACTTACATTGAGTTGTATCCACCGCTGATATTTAATTTAAATTGTTCTGATCGTAGACAAAGAACTCTGCAGAGCTGGTGAACCGTCTTGGTCGTAGACCTAAAACGAACTGATCGAGTGCTGTTGCTGTCGTTTACTTGTAACCCCGCTATGTCATTTTCGAACATTAAACAGATCGTTCAAACAACCACTGTTCGAAATGGCAGTGTTGCATTTTGCACCTACTACTTTTAGCATAGTGAAAAATGTAATAGATTGATGGGTTGCCACCTCAAGTTAATTAATTAATACTCCTAGTACTATTAATGACTGGCTTAAAATATTATTTAACATTATTTAAATTAAATGAAATATTTAATAAATTTAGAAAACAATTTTGAATAGTAACTTCAATAATATAAAAAAATATAGAATAATTTCTTTGTACTTATGATAATTAGCAGCTAAGCTGCGATGTATGACGAACATGATTACCGCCGATTTTCGTCGTTACAGTAGTTACTGACATTTTTATAATGTTCCTTTTTTTTCTAATTTTTTCTTGCATTACCATTGTTTTTTTATTATTTTATTATAATTCTTTTATCCTTAATATATATTTCCAAAAGTGAGCTCTTTTGAAAAATAACACAAAAATCAATTAAAGGACCCTTTAAATGGTATTATATTGAAAAGATCCTTTAAAATAATTGAATATTTATTCAAAAAACACAATTTTAGACCAAAGATAGGTTTTTTGGTAATATTGTTTCTCAAAAAACAACTTTTTAATTTTTGTACAACATTTTTATTTTGGGACATTTAAAAATGCCCTGTACTTAAGATCTTCTATATAAAATAATATATGTTTTTCTGTTTTTTTTATACTTTTTTAAAAACCGTTTTAAACCGGTATAAAACCGAAACCATTTATTTCGGTTTTGGATATCGGTCTAATTTACAAAATTTTTCAGCCTCTACAGAAGGTCGCAAAATATAAAAAAAGGCGTAAAATTTCCAAAAATACATAAAATTGCAAATGCGTCTAATTTATAAAATTTGTGCGCCTCTATGGAAGGGCGTAAAATATAGAGATAGGCGCAAAATTTTCAAAAAAAGCATAAAGGGCCATTCATATCAGACAGCACGTTGCGTATCATGCACGTAGCGTATCATGCACGTTCATGCAAAGGCGTTCATATCAGCATCATGCAAAACAATTAGGGTTGTAAAATATAAAGTCCTTTTTATAGATTTATTATAAACCGGCAACTCTGTCACTTACTGTCAAATTAGTTGTAAACAAAAAAAATAACATTAAATTAGCAATTAAATAATTAACTTAAAAATAATACGATGCGATTGCGGGTCAATGAAGAGTTTCTCGCGCGATTTAAATCGGTGACCGGTATCTTTTTTGTCGCATCGTTAAATGTTTTCAGTGTGTCTTTGCGCAGTCGGTGGAATCCCAATGCTAGTGGCACAGATTTTGCACGCTCGCGTGCGTCTGCCAAAGAAGCTCGCGCGGATCCACACTCTTCTGTGTCGCTCCGTGCCCATCTCACGCCAAAGCCACTTACCCTCGAATTTAACTTCTCCCAGACTACGATGCGCATCATTCAAATTGACAAATGGAGCCGCTGCTGCTGAGCGTAGCGCGGCTGCCCGGCGAATTGCTGCTTGTTGTACCAGACATGTCGTCAATAGCCGCGGCCGCCCATTAGCGTGATAAAGGTGCGCGGTCCATCGGCAGCCTGCTGTTGTTGTTTTGCGCACTGTTTCTGCTGCCGTCGGAAGGCATTTGGATACCACGATTAGCTCTGGAAATGCGCTATAAAAGTTGATAAATCACTGTACGCATTGGAGCTATGAAGGTTATTCACTAGAAATTGCTGTAATACCATGTATCTATTTAAAATAAACTTTATACATAAATGTATTCAAATAAATTCAAATTTTTATTAAATATTAAAATATGTATTTGCAAATTTTAAATGCAATTTAAAATTACATTTTCTTATTTTTTTAATTAAGATACAACTTTTTCAATGGAGTCCACCGCAGCTATGTGTTCGTCAACCAAACTGTACAGTAGTGGGCGTTAGTGCTTCGGACAGCTAATTTAGCCGACACCTGCGTAGATTCGCTCTCGTTGCACTCCAACAGTTACTTAATGACGGTTCGTATGACGTTGCTTAAGCCTACACGGGGAAGTAATTGCTTTTATTAAGGCTTCGTTCGATTTGAATTTACTTACAAATAATATCGGTACCATATATTGGGGCCACGCAGCTTTTCCGTCAGCAGTTGTACATTATGTTTGATGGGACGCAGAAAGACGATGCACTTTAGATAATGCATGTGTTCATTGGAGCCCACACTGCAGCCTGGGCGACTTCCTAAATGTCCTAGAGATGGATACTGGTCTGAATGTAAAAGATATTTTGTAGGCGACTAATAGATAAAATCAACACACTCACCGTCTCCTCGTCCAGTAGTATCGTCCTTATTCGATTTAATTACAAACCAGTTAGGAAGGTTATATCACATGGGAAATTTTAAAGTAGGTGTTATTATGATAATTGGGATTATCAAAATTATAGTCGGTCTAAGCCGACTATAAATACCCTACACATATGTGTGGTTACCATTTAAAGTGATATATACGTCACCAGGGTATACGAATCCTGAAAATAACTACAAACATTCAATCGCTGAAGAATTTCCATTCATTTGATACCCATATTTACAAATGGGTAGGTGCACCGAATTTCGATTTTTTTTTTTGTGAACCACAAGTCTTTTCGCCGGAAAACATTATTATCATGTATTTGAGCATGATATCAATATATATTTGACCAAAAAAGTTCACCTAAGCACGTATACATAAAAATTGATCTTTATATGTACATTTTATATTAGGTATTTGAACATAAGTGGTCGGATCATAGGTCACAATGGACCGATCTCGCCAATTTTGCATGTGAAAGGGTATATTCAGTTTGGTACGCCGTTTGTAACACCCATAAGAAAGCATCTCCGGTATGGAAAAGTATATATATTCTTGATCAGCATGACCTCCTGAGTCGATTTAGCGATGTCCGTCGGTCCGTCTGTCTGTCCGTATGTCTGTCTGTCTGTCTGTTGAAATCCCTACTACTTTTAAAATTGAAGAGCTAGATAAACGAAACTTATAACTTAGATTACTAATATACCTACGCTGTATGTGCGATTGGCGATATCGGTCCATTGTGACCTATGATCCGACCACTTATGTTCAAATACCTCATATAAAATGTACATATAAAGATCAATTTTTATGTATACGTGCTTAGGTGAACTTTTTTGGTCAAATATATATTGATATCATGCTCAAATACACGATAATAATGTTTTCCAGCGAAAAGACTTGCGGTTCACAAAAAAAAAAAATCGAAATTCGGTACACCTACCCATTTGTAAATATGGGTATCAAATGAATGGAAATTCTTCAGCGATTGAATGTTTGTAGTTATTTTCAGAATTCGTATACCCTGGTGACCTATATATCACTTTGAATGGTAACCACACATATGTGTAGGTCGGCTTAGACCGACTATAATTTTGATAATCCTAACTATCATAATTACACCTACTTTAAAATTTCCCATGTGATCTAACCTTCCCAACTGGTTGCATATATCAATTTAGTTAAAAATATATATAGTGATTTTTAATAATTTTTTTCATTAAAACTACACTCTAACAAAAAATGGTGGGAATTTACTACTATTATAGTTGGCAATAAATTACCTACAATTATAATAGTAAAATCCCGCCACAATGAAATACAAATATATCACGCTAAAAATGCGTAAAATAATAACTTTTTATATAGCGTTATTTCTCGCTCTTAAATGTATAAAAAAGCTTGAAATAAAGTATTCATTTGGAATTTGTTTGGTACTCAAAAAAAACTCGTCACTAACGATGATACAAATATACAAAATAGAGTTTTTAGCATTATAATCAACATTATTAGTTTACATTCGTAGCCGCGGTAGCTCAGTGGTTAGTGCGTTGGACTGCGAGCCGAAAGGTCCCCGGTTCAAGCCTGGACTGGGGCTAACAACATCTTTTCATAGAAACATTTTTCTATACCGCGCTACCTCTCGACAGTCAATGGCAAACCTACGAGAGTAAAACATTGCCTATGAAAAGCTCTCACTTCGTTCGGATTCGGCAATAAACTGTAGGTCCCACCACTTTGAGTACAAATATAACACGCACAGCTCAAAATGGTGAGAGAGCTCGGCCTAAGTTCTTATAGGACTGTAGTGCCAAACTATTATTATATTAGTTTATATTTATTTAGTTAACCAAAGTGATTGTAATTTAAACGCAAATGTTTTTTAAATTTTCGGCAACATGTCGCATCCAGCACAGTCACATGGCCGCTTCAGCAAGCAGGTCATTAATATATATATAATCAGTACAGTAATATGAATTTCGGAACACTTGCACATCTTTTTGACTGCTGAATATAGCCAATGACTGCGGTTAGTTGCGTAAAATTAATCAATTCACTTTGCTGCACTAAATAAAATAACATAAACTGAATAAAACTACTTCATGTGTATGTTCTTTATATCTGCACTGTTTAAAGGCATGCCATTTAATGACATAAAATGTGTGTCTACTTTCGTTTGGAGCATATAATAGCGTAAAAAACGCTACTTTCATGGATTTGTCACAATTCCACTAAAGTAGCGAAAAAAATTACGCGGATTTCAGGAAATTATCAAAGACACACTATTTCTAGAGTTCGTTTGAAAAACACGCTCTGAAGCTGTTTTCGCATACATTAATGCTTCGCATACATTAATGCAAAACACAAAAAAAAAAGCAATAAATTTACTACATTTATAGTAGTAATTTTACAATTATTTTTTAGAGTGTAGTTTACTTAGAAAAACAACGATTATTCGATTAGAAATGTAACAAATGTATATAGCTGAAAATGCAATAAAATCGATATTGAAACAAAAATTATTTGATGACTTTTAGTTCTATAACGACGATTTATAATCCGATTTTAACGTTTTTAATATTTTTTTTAAATAAAAAAACTGTTGTAAATTAATTGTGTATATCTGAAGTAGTTTTCAAACGAGATGTCGATATTGATCACCTTTAATATAATACACAAATTGAATTTTGTTTCCATAGGGTACTGAGATATGTACACCTTCCTAAAATCTTCAAACTATCCCCCCTGTTTGGGTCCAAGGCTAAATTAGGGCGCGGTCGGATTTGTGGTACCCTAGATAAATCGAAAACGTATGCACTTCATATAGGTGAACGTTAGACTGGACCTCCAAAACTGAGAAGAAGCTTTTAAAACCAAAAAAAAAGTGATCCTGTCCTTTTAACGACTATTTTCAATATTTATTGTTACTCCAAGTATAAAAAGATATCACTCAATTTTATTTTTTTATTTAATTTAAAATCACTTACTAAAATTATGATTTTTTAAACTATAACTTTTTAGTTAACCGTTAAAATTTCATGACTTGCAAACACGAAAAATGTGGACTTTTTTTACTATAGTGATTTTAACGGTCGAAATTATTCTAATTTTATTCTAATGAGTTTAAGATAACATTTTTGTATTATTGCACATACAATTCTCTTTAAAATGTTATGTAACTCTTATGTTTTTAGGCATCGTATTATTAGTAAATACTAAAAGTATGCGCTAAGTCAAAAAAAATAATAATTTTGATTGAAATCAAGCAAGAAAATTATATAAAGGGTTAATTTCCACGATCCACGACAGGAGTTAGATTTTTTTCAAGAATGTAATAAACTCTACTTTTAGAGTGTCAATAAGAATATTGATGAGTTTAAACTTCATTATATATGGTTTATTAAATTCTTAAAATTTGTTAGACTAATTTTCACAAAAATTGGATTTTGAATTGTAATATCTGTTCAACCTTTGAAGTTAGCTGATTGATTTTTTTTATGTTTGGTAAATATTTGTATACAAGTTAATCTATGTAAGGACAACTTAAGAATATAATGCTCATTACAGGACTATTTTTGAATAAACACTTTTACCGCTTTTGTTACTATATATTATGAACCGTAACGGTGGACAAATTATGTAAAACTTTTTAAATTTTTTTTTAGTGAAAAAATAAATAGTTTAAGCAAAAAAAATTACATTCAACTTATTATTAAAAAAATCAAAAAACCCAAAAAATTATTAAACCGTGATATCTAATAAAATGTGCCAACGACTTTTTATTTGTTTTGATCTTAAAATACTCGGGAGGTATATCCGAAACATTTCCTTGAATAATTTGGGGTGTGCATCAACTTTTGGGTTGAGAGTGTTTTAGGTAGGAGTGCAGTATCTTACTATGTACTAATAAAACGATATCTAAAAATATAAGAGATACATATCATTTTAAAGATAATTGTATGTGCAATAATACAAAAATGTAATCCCAAATTCGTTAGAATAAAATTGGAATTGGTCGACCTTTAAAATTACTATAGTTAAAAAAAGTCGACATTTTTCGTGTTTGGCAAGTCATGAAATTTTAACGGATAACTAAAAATTTATGGTTTAAAAAATCATAATTTCAGTAAGTGATTTTAAATAAAATAAAAAAATAAATTTGAGTGATATCTTTTTATACTTGGAGTGACAATAATTTTATTGAAAATAGTCGTTAAAAGCTCAAAAATGACCTTTAAGCTCTTTGTACAATATAAAAGGATCACTTTTTTTGGATTTTACAAGCTTCTTCTCAGTTTTAGAGGTCCTAGTTTCAGAAAGTCGACGGGGAGCGAAAGAAAAAATAGTTCTAGATTTTTCATACAAATTTGAATCAGTCTAATGAACATGCAGGTACTGAAATGAAAGATATTGATCTCACGATTAATATGTTATTATGTTCATGGTCCGATAACCCCAGTAACTTTTTAGTTTTAACAACTGAGTTAATTTTATACACGAAACAAGTGTGGGTAGGCAAACGAAAAGAAATTTAATCAGGAGTCTATTATACACTAATTACACTCAAGGATTGAAACCTAAACGAATAACGGTTTCGATTTCGGTTTCGGTTTTTTCCGCGTTTCGGTTTCGGTTACGGTTACGGTTTCGGTTTTAAGTTTTTGTAATGAAACGATTTCGGTATACCGGTTCCAAGTTACGGTTTCGGGTTTGATTTCGGTTTTTGTATAAAATTTCTTTTTTCCATATTTTTCAAATAATTTAACATTGTTTATATGGTGCTAGGTTATGTTCAATTTGTGATATTGGGGTAAAGTGAGAAACGTAATTTAAACAATGTATGTTTTTATTTTAGTGAAAATATTGTGTTATATGAATTATTTAATTGATTTCGCCAAGAAACAATTTCAATCGTGGTCACAAGCCAAAGAAAATCAACATTTTGACTTCACTTGAGATATGATCTGAATTGCAAAAGTGAGCCGAGAAGCGAACCTTAAAGAAGAGCAGCAAGAATACATCGATAATTGTCTTAAACTTCATAAAAAGAAGAAGAAGAATTTTGTACAATTTCCATCCATAAAAGAAATTTTAAACTGCAATATCTGCCTCTATACTTGAAATGTTCGAACTTGTCGATCTTGCACTTTATATGTCGTATTTTCTTAAGTAGTGTAACGAACCTTTCCGGCCAATGCCGAGGTATCACTCGTCGCGTCCAGGGTTCGTTGCAAAAATTTATATTCGCAGGTCAACAACAACACTTTATGTTTTATTTTTCAAGTAATTCATTTATTTTAGTATTTATTAAATTTATATCTTAATAATGCTTTGTTTTAATAAAATACCGAGTGCGCGAAGTTATACCCCTTTACGAGTACGTGCTCCGTGAATTATGGTGAACCTATATTCCTTCGGTGGTCGGGGTCAAACGTCGTCGTTGACGGCACCGCTTCTGCTCTGCTATCGGACGTAGTCCCGATTCTGCTGCTACTACTGCGGCCGTGGACTTAACGATTCGGCGTCTACTCTGCCGTGGCCCGGTCGAACGTAGTTCTCACCTAAATGGCCCTGTGATGCTTCTAACTATGCGACAGCGATCGGACGTAGTCCTGACATCGGCGCAACTACTCTGCCTGACTTCACTAAATCTGTGCTACTTCTCTGCGACAGCGATCGGACGTAGTCCTGACAGTGGCGCAGTTACTCTGTCTGACTTCACTAATACCTATGCTGCTTCTCTGCGGCAGCGATCGGACATAGTCCTGACAGCGGCGCAACTACTCTGCCTGACTTCACTAATACCTATGCTGCTTCTCTGCGACAGCGATCGGACGTAGTCCTGACAGCGGCGCAGCTACTCTGTCTGACTTCACTAATAGCTATGCTGCTTCTCTGCGACAGCGGTCGGACGTAGTCCTGACAGCGGTGCAGCTACTCTCTCTGACTTCACTAATACATATGCTGCTTCTCTGCGACAGCGGTCAGACGTAGTCCTGACAGCGGCGCAGCTACTTTGTCTGACTTCACTAATACCTATGCTGCTTCTCTGCGATAGCGGTCGGACGTAGTCCTAACAGCGGCGCAGCTACTTCCCTACTAAAATTTAAGTACTCAAAATATTACTTACATTTAGTTGTATCCACCGCTGATATTTAATTTAAATTGTTCTGATCGTAGACCAAGAACTCTGCAGAGCTGGTGAACCGTCTTGGTCGTAGACCTAAAACGAACTGATCGAGTGCTGTTGCTGTCGTTTACTTGTAACCTCGCTATGTCATTTTCGAACATTAAACAGCTGGTTCAAACATCCACTGTTCGAAATGGCAGTGTTGCATTTTGCACCTACTACTTTTAGCATAGTGAAAAATGTAATAGATTGATGGGTTGCCATCTCAAGTTAATTAATTAATAATCTTAGTACTATTAATGACTGGCTTAAAATATTATTTAACATTATTTAAATTAAATGAAATATTTAATAAATTTGGAAAACAATTTTGCATAGTAACTTCAGATCCGCTCAGCTCATTCTGATGTTCTTGTGTTGATGGCTAATGAAATTTCTGGGATAGCTTCATCCCATTTAGTCTGCTGGTTTTCGCATAATTGCGCGATCATCGTCTTCACGGTTCGATTTGTCCTCTCAGTAGGGTTCTGCTGTGGTGTTTAAGACGCGGTGAATTGTTGGCGGACGCCAATACTCTCGAAATAGCGCTTAACGATCCGGCTGGTGAATTGTGTCCCATTGTCGGTGATGATGATTTTGGGTACCCCGTACCTTGCAAGAAGTCGCTCACGGAAAGCTTTAATGAAACCTTCGGCAGTGGCCTTACGAAGAGGTACCAGTTCGGTCCACTTTGAAAATCGATCGAAGAAAACGAGAAGCATGGTATTTCCGTGTTTAGAGCGTGGCTATGGTCCAACGAAGTCAGCGCAAACTGTTGCCCAAGGTTCCTCAGGGATCCTGGTTAACATTTGTCCTGCGGGTGGTAACTGGCTAACCTTGTAGCGTTGAAAGGATTCGCAACTCCTGACATATTTGCTGACATCTCTAAAGATTCCGGGCCAATAATAGCGGTTAGCCACTCTGCAGATAGTTTTGCGGATACCTAGGTGTGCGGCACTGGGGCTGTCATGATTTTCTCGCAACACACATTCGCGTTGGTGTGTCGCAACGCAGAGCTTCCAGGGGGCGCAGTTTTCATCGCCCACATCTCGTGGAAGGTGCCTGTTCAATTGTGTGTCAACAATGGCGTAGTCTTGAAATTTGTCTGGTTGGTCTCGAACTTCTTTCAGTTTCTTTGTCAACCAAACGCATGGTTTGGTAGTGGCTTCCTCAACCGTCGCTTGCTGGTGATGTTCGTGCGGCTGCCTCGAAAGCGCGTCCGCCACGACGTTCAATTTCCCTTTTCTGTATTGGACCGTGAAGTTAAATTGTTGGAGTTCTAATGCCCAACGTGCAATTCTACCTGAAGGACTCTCGATTGAGTTGAGCCACTTCAAGGAGAGGTGGTCTGTGGCGACTATGAATTTGTATCCCTCTAGATAGGGTCTCATTTTGCGAATACCCCACACTATTGCAAGGCACTCCTTCTCGGTTGGTGAATAATTCTTTTCCGCTTTATTTAGATGCCGGCTGGCATATGTGATGACTCTCTCAGAGCCTTCGAGCTCTTGTGTAAGTACAGCACCGATACCATAGTCACTGGCGTCGGTCTGTAAGGTAAATGTCTGGGAAAAGTCCGGGCATGCCAGAACTGGGTCCTCGGTCAGCTTCTGTTTCAGCTGGTCGAATGATCGTTGATGGGCGTCCGCCCATTTCCAATGTTTACCCTTTTTTAAAAGGGCTGTCAGTGGCTGAGATATTCGAGCGAAGTCGGGTACATAACGGCGATACCATGATGCGACGCCGAGAAACTGTCGTACTCCTCGTACGTTGGTTGGGGCCTTCAGATCGCGTATAGCGGCGACCTTATCGGGGTCGGTGTGGATTCCATCTCCACTGACGACGTGACCTAAATATTTAATTTTTGTTTGGAAAAACTCACATTTTCCCTGGTTGATGCGCAGGTTGGCTGCGCGTAGTCTTCTGAAAACTTCTTGAAGGTTATGAAGATGTTCCTGTAAGGTTGCACCGGTGACCACAATGTCGTCCAGGTAAGCGAAGGCAAATGGTTCCAATTCTGGACCAATTATTCTGTCGAGTGCTCTCTGGAAGGTGGCGGGTGCCGAGTGCAATCCGAATGGCATGACACGCCATTGGAACAAACCTCGCCCTGGCACGGTGAATGCTGCATATTTCATGCTGTATATTTCTTGCTGTCTGTCTCCATAGGGATCTGCCAGTGGCCGTCCTTGAGGTCTAAGCTACTTACGTATTTGGCGTTCCGTAGACGATCGAGCATGTGAGTAATCCGCGGTAATGGATATGCGTCTGGCACGGATTTGCTGTTGAGTTGTCGATAGTCAACATCAATCTCCATGCCCCCGTCTTCTTACGAACCAAAACGATGGGTGCGCTATACGGAGTGCGTGATGGATCAATGCATCCTTTATCGAGCAACTAATTGATCTCTTCATCGACAATCGCCTGCATTGCGGGATTACGCGGAAAATACTTTTGTTTGATGGGCCGGTCGTCGGGCATGACGATCCTGTGTTCGGTAACGTTAGTCAGCCCATGAAGTCGCTCGAATTGTAGTAATTCATACCGCAGAAATTCGTTGATCTGCTGCGTCTCGTAGGAACAAGGCTCGTTGAGCACAGGTTTGTTAATTTCTTGCGACTGGTTGTAACCAGGCTCGTAGAACTCAGGTTCGCTCATCTGCGACTCGTCGGAACCAGGCTCGTAGAGCTCAGGTTCATTTATTCCTCTACACCTTGCATGATGTAGCGTTGATGATTACTTACTTAAATAGCCCTTACAACCGTGGGTCGGTTTTGGCCGCTGAGATGAAGCCGCGCCAGTCGGATCTGCTTTGCGCGCGCTGACGCCAGTTAGAAATACCAAGCGTTGCCAGGTTGTCCTCAACTTGGTCTTTCCAACGCAGATTTGGACGCCCTCTTCTACGCTGTCCACCTTCGAGTTTCGATTCAAGCACCTTTTTGGCTTTTCATCCATTCGTTCGACATGACCTAGCCAGCGAAGCCGCTGGATCTTGATGCGCTTGACTATGTCAATGTCGTCGAATAACTCATACAGCTCGTGGTTCATCCTGATTCGATACTCGTTAGCAAAGCAGATAGGGCCAAAGATTTTACGGAGAATCTTTCTCTCGAACGCTCCCAGTACTCTCTAATCGGTGGTGGCCAGCGTCCATGTTTTTGCACCATAAAGTAGGACGGGCATGATGAGTGACTTGTAGAGCGTTATTTTTGTCCGGCGAGAGAGGGCTCTGCTTCTCAATTGCCTACTGAGCCTAAAGTAGCATCTGTTGGCAAGAGTTATTCTCCGTTTGATCTCCAGGCTGACGTCGTTGTTGCTGTTTACGCTGGATCCCAGATAGACGAAGTCCTTCACAATGTCGAACTTGTGGGTGTCAAAATCATCTTTTGTCCAAGACGCACGGACTCTTTTTTGCTTGTTGACACAAGGAACTTCGTCTTGTCCTCGTTCACCGCTAGACCCATTCGACGCGACTCTTTCTCCAATCTGAACAATGCTGCGCTGACTGCTCGTGTGCTCCTGCCAATGATATCAATATCGTCGGCATATGCGAGCAGCATGACACTTTTGTTGAGGATAGTGCCGCTTTGACGGAGTTCGGCAGCTCGAACTATTTTCTCCATCAATAAGTTAAAAAAGTCGCACGATAGGGAGTCACCCTGTCTGAAACCTCGTTCGGTATGAAATGGCTCGGAGAGGTCTTTTCCTATTCTCACTGAGCAACGTATGTTGCTCAGGGTCATCCCGCAAAGCCATATAAGTTTCGCAGGTATACCGAACTCAGACATTGCGGCGTATAATCGTTCCCTTATCGGAGTGTCGAAGGCGGCTTTATAGTCGACTAATAGGTGGTAGGTGTCGATCTGTTTTTCTAGGGTCTTTTCCTGGATTAGGCGCAATGTGAAAATCTGGTCTATGGTGGACTTTCCAGGTCTGAAGCCGCACTGATAAGGTCCAATCAGTCTGTTGACGATGGGCTTCAGTCTTTCACATAATACGCTCGATAGAGCGATATTGAGTAGGCTGATCACACGGTAGTTGGCGCAGACAGTGGGATCCCCTTTCTTAAGGATTGGGCAGAGTACACTGAGGTTCCAGTCACTTGGCATGCTTTCATCCGACCATATTCTGCTTACGAGCTCGTGCATGCTCTCTATTAGCTCTTCGCCTCCGGTCTTAAAGAATACAGCAGGCAGGCCATCAGCACCTGCGGCTTTGTTGTTTTTCAGCCGAGCAATGGCTGTTCTGACCTCGTCATGGTCGGGTGGCGGAATCTCAACGTCGTCATCAAGTACTGGGGTTGCCGGGTTTGCTTCTCTATCGGTGGAATTGAGGTCATCATCACCGGTCAGCAGTTTAGAGAAGTGATCCCTCCATATTTTCAGTGTGCTCTGGATATCTGTCACTAGATTTCCGTTCTGATCATTACAGGAAGAGGCTCCGGATTTCGAACCTCCGGCTAGGCGTCTTATTTTCTCGAAGAATTTTCGAGCCTCATTCCTGTCCCCATGCATCTCAATCTCCTCACACTCACGTCTTTCTGCCTCGCTTTTTTTACGCCTGAAAAGACGTCTCTCTCCCCTCCTCTTCTCTTTGTATCGCTCCTTCGCAGCTCGCGTAGCTACTGACTGCAGGATGGATTTGTACGCAGCGTCTTTCTCTGCAGTGGCCGCGCGACACTCTTGGTCATACCACTAATTCCTCAGGGGGCGTTGGAATCCAAGCACCTCTTCGGCAGCCGTACGCATAGAGCAGGAGATATGATTCCACTGCGCGCTTATATCATCGAGAGGAGGAGTGCTTTGTCTAAGCAGGTGTGAGAGTCGAGTGGAAAAGGCTTGCGTTGTCTGTTGTGATTGCAGCTTTCCGACGTCTAGCTTTCTCTGCGTTTGGTTCCGTACGTTCTTCGCAGCGCTTAAGCGTGTGCGGACCTTGGCTGCTACAAGGTAATGATCCGAGTCCATATTGGCACCTCGGATAGTGCGTACGTCCACCACGCTTGAAGCGTGCCTTCCGTCAATCACAACCATGTGGCCTTTTGGATATCGAAATGTTCGAATCTAGTGCTACTAACTACCATGTTTCGTGCTGCGGCGAAGTCGATTAGCCTCGTTCCGTTATCGGAAGTGTTGGCATGGAGGCTAAATTTTCCGATTGTGGGACAGTAGATGGCTTCTCTGCCCACCTTGGCGTTAAAATCGCCTAGCACGATTTTGATATCGTGGCGGGGGCAGCGCTCGTATGCGTTGTCTAGGCGCTCGTAGAAGCGCTCTTTTGTCTCGTCATCTTTCTCGTTCGTCGGAGCGTGTGCACAAATTAGGCTGATATGGAAACATTTAGCCTTGATGCGGATTGTTGCCAGCCTTTCGTCCACGGGCGTGAACCTAGAGACAAGGTGGCGAAGTCTCTTGCCGACCACAAATCCACATCCAAATTCGTGTCTCTCCGCATGGCAGCTGTAGTAGATATCACAGGACGCTTGTTTCGAACAGCCCTGTCCCGTCCATCGCATCTCCTGGATAGCGGTGATGTCAGCCTTATATTTTTCGAGGACATCTGCCATAAAGGGTCCGGACATTCCAGGTGCATATCCGTAAATCATGGTCCTTAAAACGTTTGCGTGGGTCGTCATCGTTGTAATCGGTCGTTATTCGAGGCTTCTTTTTTGTTTTCATTGGACGCATAGGTTTTTTCCGTGGTGGGACCCAAACCCAACGCACGAACCCTCACTCTGAGGGAGATGCTCGCCACTCACTTTAGCCGACTTCTACACCGGGTGGTGTAGAGCGCCGTTTCCAGGGACTTCCACGATGAGGACTTCCACCGAAGTGGAGGTGTCACCATTTGACAATTTGTCAATTCTGGTGACCTGTGAGTTGACTTGAGACGACACCGACAAGGATTGCGCTGGCTTCGCCATGTTGAAGCACTCAGACACGTTGCCTTGTGATAATCGCCCCCATAGTCCCCCGTTGATGATTGCTTTATCTCTAATGACTATCCGCCACAATTGAAAGTAGCGCCGATTGTCATCAGGTAATCCATCCCAAGGAGTACGTCCTCCGTGGCCTCGGGCATTATTAAAAATTGAAAGGTACAACTATTATTGCCAAGCTGAATGCTGGCTTCTACTGCTTGGTTCAGATATTTTCTGGAATTGTCAGCTAATATGACTTCTGCGTTTGTTACTATGAGAGTACACCGTTCCCCCAGTCGTCGTATCAACTGCTCGCTGACGAAACTCCGAGTGGCACCGGTGTCGATGGTTGCGGTCGTCACTTCATTGCCCAGCGTTATAGTGGCAACTATGTGACGCTCATCAAGTCGTAAATTTGTTACTGCATTGAAGGGTTGTGATTGTGGGGCTCCGCCTGCCCTCGATCGCGGTGGTCCCCGTTGGCGTTTCCTATACGACGCCGGCAACAGTTGGTGGTTCTGACATCTGGACGTCCACAATCGCAGCAGAATAATCGTTGTGGATTTTGACACGCTATTGCCAAATGTCCCGCCTGGCACTCCGGTAGCACGTGTGGGTTTATAGCATCGTTATAATCTTGCGCAACCATACGGTGCTGATTGCGACGTCGTGCTGTGGCATTGCATTGAGATGACTCTTTAGAGCGGATGTTTTCGAGCTCTTCAGCCAATTCCATTAGATCTGTTAATGTCGTGAAATCTCTACGTCGGATGTACCACTGATAATCCAGGTGTGTGTTCCGGAATATCCTCTCTAGTTCTTGTTCTGCGGTGTAGCCCGCATGGCGCATTAGTGTCTGCAGTCCCAAAACGAAATCTTGAAACGGTTCATGCGGACGTTGGCATCGCATGCGGATTTCGCCATCTAAGCGCTCGCGGTAGCGAATGGGCAGGAACAATTTAACAAAATCGGCTTTGAATAATTTCCACGTTGCCCAGTGTCGATTGTTATTGCGGAACCAGATGAGAGCTTTCGCCTTAAGTAGCTCTGGCATTACACTTGGAAGTTGGTCAATGTCTCGGCGATAGGCCTCTGCCAGCTCTTCGATGCGTTCGATGAAGTCTAGAGGCTCTTTGCCGCCATCATATTTGACGGCCCATTTCCGCACACATTCAGCGGTTACCTGGTAGGGGTTAAATGACATGTCCGGACCTGGGGGGGAAGGTACGTGATACTGTGACTTACCTTGGTCAGCTGCGTTGACTTTGGACAACGATACGACTGGTAATGGCTGTACGACTTCTGCTTCGCCGGAGCAATCAGCTTTCAAATACTTTTTTTTTCATGTGGTTAAATTCCACATTAAATACTCTTTATTTTTTCGATTGTTATCTCTTATAGGTTAGTTTATTTCACGCACTGATTTTAATTTAGTTCACTTTTGTTGGTTAGATCTCTTGTTATGAGCTCTGATTTTAGCATTGTAGTAATGTCCCTGCTCGGGCGCCATTGTAACGAACCTTTCCGGCCTATGCCGAGTAGGGATGTCAATCCCGGGATCCCGGGATCCCGGGATTTGAGTCAAATCAGTCCCGAAAAACTCATCCCGGGATCATCGTTAAATCCCGGGATTTTCGGGATTACAAAAAACGCTAGTAGATCAATTTTTAATAGTTTATTCAAAAGTCTTTCAATGTTTGTGTACACATTTTGTGAAAAAGTAAATCTAACATTTAATCAAGGTTTGAAACCTAAACGAATAATGGTTTCGATTTCGGTTTTTTCCGCGTTTTGGTTTCAGTTTTAGGTTTTTATTACGAAACGGTTTCAGTATACCGGTTCCAAGTTACGGTTTCCGTTTTGATTTCGGTTTTTGTATAAAATTTCTTTTAATTCCATATTTTTCAAATAACTTAACATTGCACTATGGGACATAAGCTTAGTCTAGCTCGCCGAAAATTGTACAAGAAAAAATTTTTATTTTGGGAATTCAAAATTTTATTAAATGACATTAAACATGCCTTGTACTTAAGATCTTCTATATAAAATAAAATATGTTTTCCTGTTTCTTTTTATGATTTTTTAAAAACCGTTTTAAACTGGTTTAAAACCGAAACGGTTTATTTCTGATTTTCGTATAACGGTTTCGATTACGGTTTCGGTTTTAAATGGATATCGGTTTTCGGATATCGGTTTCGGTTTCGGCTACTGTTTCAATCCTTGGATTTAATGGACTAAAATCTTAAAACACTGACGTAAATAATAATGAATTACTTTGAACAAATTCACACATTTTTAAAAATTACGTCACTTTCGACTAATAACACTGTTCGGCAATCATTTTCTCATATCATGCCTATATAATTTTAATGTACTGATTCGAACTGCGTTTTTAGTTTTTTCCGTATACGTAATGTTTTGGAGAAAAATGCAATTTATTATTTTTGCATTTTTCACTGCATTTAAAAACAAACTTTTTTTTATAAAAAGACTAAACAGCCATTGAATAAAAATTAAAATAGTTATTGCCCATGAACAAGTCAACTTCGTCGTTTGAGATTTGGTTGCAATAACCGGTTAAATCACATACAACTTAAATAACTTTGAAATTAAAAGTTCAAATATTTCAAAATTTGTAAAACTATTTATTTTTTTAAATTTTTTTTTTTTTTATAAAATATTGTTTTCCACAAAAAACCAATATCCCAATAACAAATTTTGTTGTTCATTCAAAATTTTAATTTTCTTATATTTGTACTAAAAAAATAAATTTTAAATAAAAAGTATTAAAAAAATGTTTGATGATCAACTGGGGTTTATATATCGCGGATTTAGTATACCATATTTGAATACCCAACCTGAAAACAGATGCATTTGAATATATAACTTTTGTTTGACTTAAGCATTATAATTGTTTATTATTTAAACACAGATATGGTTATTTTATGTCTTTGCTATTATTTTTTTAAATCCCGGGACTAATCCCGGGATCCCGGGATTAAAATTTTTTAGTCCCGAAATTTCGGGATTGAAAAATAGTCTGGGATTGACATCCCTAATGCCGAGGTATCACTCGTCACGTCCAGGGTTCGTTGTAAAAATTTATATTTGCAGGTCAACAACAACACTTTATGTTTTATTTTTCAAGTAATTCATTTATTTTAGTATTAATTAAATGTATATCTTAACAATGCTTTCTTTTAATAAAATACCGAGTGCGCGAAGTTATACCCCTTTACGAGTACGTGCTCCGTGAATTCTGGTGAACCTATATTCCTTCGGTGGTCGGGGTCAAACGTCGTCGTTGACGGCACCGCTTCTGCTCTGCTATCGGACGTAGTCCCGATTCTGCTGCTACTACTGCGGCCGTGGACTTAACTGTTCAGCGTCTACTCTGCGGTAGCGTCAACGCACTTATGGGGGACGGACGTGTCGTGTCGTCTCTTGTCTTTTTTAACGTGTTCCGTCCGTCGTTTAGAATAAATGTGTTTCAAAACTGTGTTTAATGTGCCCGCCCAACATAAGAAAAATAACGAAATAAAACAAAATTAAATTAAAACACAAACTAATAATAATTTACATAAAAAACTAAAAAGAAACACCAAATAAATAAAACAATAATAATTCAACAACAACCACATAATAGAACCGGTTTCGCGCTGCCTGCTGAGTTGCCGCAATCGCTGTTTTTGCAATTGCCGACGCAAAGGGCTTTTCTATGCTCAATTGCACAGGTTAGTTGACGTATTCCCTCCCTCCCCCATCCTACTCCACGCTACTAGCGCGCACGGTTGAGGCTGCAGTGAGTGCGTAATCTATGCTGTGGTGAAGGCATAACACTCACCACGGCTTGACTTACGCTCTCATTTGTTTGTTTCAACTGCTGCGCCTTGGTAGTATGTATGTCTGTTTTGAAGTTGACCTGTAGAAAAATTGTCGCAAAAATTTCGCATAGATTTTTGCAACATTCGTGGGCTAAGGGCGAACTTTTTCTCGGTATATGCGTATGTGTCCATCCATAGGCCACAAATAATGGCACTAGGTGAGACCCAGGTTAATGAGGGTGCAGATCCACTGGATTTTCATATACCTGATTACCACCTATTGCCATTATTCTCTGCCCATAGGGGCCTTGCTCTTTTTATCCGAAGTGACGTTGCGTATCAACTGCAGCAACAACATAGTGTGTCGGATAGCGAATTTAATACTATTTTTGTTAAATTCAAAATACAAACACACATCATGCACTTGTGCTTTCTTTATAGGAGTCCGAATTTAGATAGGGTTTCCACCTGTAATAAGCTGGATGCCTTATCTGATTCGATCTCAAATATATTGGAGCAATTTCCAGGCAGAGAAATTGTTGTTGCCGGCGATTTTAATGTGCACAACGCCACTTGGTTGAGCCACTCGGGTCTATCAACACAGGAGGGTTGTTATGTTGAGCTTTTTGCCGAGTGCAAAAAGCTCCTTCACTCAAATGGTGAAGGCTCCTTCACTCAAATGGTGAAGGAGCCGACGTATATTCCACGCGTCGGCGGGCAAAGCCCAAAAGTCCTAGACCTTTTTCTGACTTCACATCATGAAAAATATGATGTAAAAGACCTTGCACCTCTTGGTAAGTCCGACCACTGTACTGTTTCCGCTGAGTTTTCGTATTCTAGTTTACGCGCTTCTTCGATTAAAGCCCCGAAGAGGAATGTATGGCTTTACGAAAAAGCAAATTGGGTTGCGTTACATGATTTTTTTCGCAACTTTAATTGCAAATTGGGTTGCGTTACATGATTTTTTTCGCAACTTTAATTGGAAATTGTGTTTCGCTGACAGAGACATAAATGCTGCGGCTTTAATGGTACAAAATATTATTTTATTAGGTATGCGGTCCTTCATACCTTCTAAAAAAATTAGCATTAAATCTAAGGACCACTCTTGGTTTAATGAGACTTGCAGGATTGCAGTCAGGTCGAAAGAGGAAGCATTTCAGACTTGGCGTTCTAACAAGAATGCTGATACTGAAAGACTTCGTATACAGGCCAGGAATCGCTGTAATGCCGTGATCTCGCGCGAAAAGTTTCTTCACGAACAAAACGCGCGCAAAAAGGTCCTACTCTATCACAGGGGTAGTAAAAATTTCTGGTCATTTGCAAAAAGGGTGAAGAATCAGACGACATCTACTCCAACTCTTAGTATGAATGGCCAGACCTTCACTGACGCGGTTGATAAAGCTAATCTCTTGCAAATTTTGCAAATAATTCAACGCTCCCAGATAGAAATCAACCACTGCCTGTCGTCGATTTTGTTTCTTCTGCAATGCCGGAGATACATTTTCGAACTCGGGCAGTTAAAAAGGTTTTAGAAAACCTCAACATTAACAAAGCCTCTGGGCCAGATGGCATATCTGCCCATGTGTTGAAGAAGTGCGCGTCAACGCTGGCTTGTCCGTTGCGTAACCTTTTCAACATCTCCTACACGACAGGAGTTTTTCCATCTTGTTGGAAGGTTGCCAATGTCCAGCCAGTTCCGAAAAAGGGCGAGGCCACGAAACCTGCCAATTACCGACCCATTGCAATATGCTCTGCACTCTCCAAGGTAATGGAGAGCGTAATTAACTTCCACTTTGTGAACTATCTTGAGCACAACGAAAAGCTCAGTGACCGACAATACGGTTTCCGTAGGACCAGAACCACAGGTGACTTGATGGCGGTCCTCTCCGAAAAGTGGAATAATTGTGTTCACCTTTTCGGGGAGAGCAAGGCTGTTGCTCTTGATATCTCCAAGGCTTTTGATCGAGTGTGGCATAAAGCCCTCTTTTCAAAACTAATTGCATATGGTGTTGGTGAATCTTTTACTCGATAGATATCGAGTTTTCTCCAGGGTCGTTCAATACGAGTTGCGATGGATGGTGTTCTTTCGGAACAACATTTCATCAATTCTGGAGTTCCGCAGGGTTCCGTCCTATCCCCGTCCCTATTTCTGGTGTTTATCAATGACCTTCTGTCATCGACCCAGAACCCAATCCATTCCTTTGCAGATGACAGCAACATTTGTCATTCATACTCGTTCAAAAAGCGCCCAACCTCTTTGGAGATTGAGAGTAAAAGACGCACTATGAATGACACACTCAATAATGACCTTAAAACAATCTCCGAGTGGGGTCTTGCAAATAGAGTTGATTTTAATGCACGCAAGACCCAATGTTGTCTGTTATCTCACAAAAGAATGGATTCAACCCTACCTCCCCTTAATATGGGTGCTGTGGATATTGCAGAGTCAGCTGCTCTTGACGTTCTGGGCATATCAATTCAATGTGATCTCCGTTGGAATGATCACATATTTGACGTGTCGAAAGAGGCGGCCAAGTGCCTCGGTTTTTTAAACGGTGTAAGACATACTTCACTCCTGCTGACTTGCGCACTGTCTACACCACCTATATTCGGCCTAAGATGGAATACAATTCGCACATATGGGCAGGGGCTTCAAAATCTTCTTTGGAGTTCCTGGATCGAATCCAACAGCGTGCAATATATTTAATAGGGGATGAAAATATTTCATCCTCTATTGGTTCTCTTGAGCACCGAAGGACCGTAGGGTGTGTAAGCCTGTTCTATAGGTATTACAATGGTAAGTGTTCGAGGGAAATACATGGCCTGATTCCACCAGGTCGTGTGTTTTCTCGTTCTACTCGGGCATCGAACCAAGCCCACCCCTTCGTAGTTCACTCGGCTCTCAATAGAACCACGCATTACCGAGAGAATTCGTTCTTCAGTCGCAAGATACGTTTGTGGAACAATCTCCCTGTGTCTGTTTTTCCCGACATTTTTGATATTGGCAAGTTCAAAACAAACATTCACCGACACTACTCTATCTTTCCCCCTCCTTTTAACCTATCATCCCTTCTTACGATCAACACTGAGCTTTTCATGAATAGGGGGCATCCCCTGAGCGTTGGTTAATTTGTAAAAAAAAAAAAAAAAGTAAGTACTCAAAATATTACTTACATTGAGTTGTATCCACCGCTGATATTTAATTTAAATTGTTCTGATCGTAGACCAAGAACTCTGCAGAGCTGGTGAGCCGTCTTGGTCGTAGACCTAAAACGAACTGATCGAGTGCTGTTGCTGTCGTTTACTTGTAACCTCGCTATGTCATTTTCGAACATTAAACAGCTGGTTCAAACATCCACTGTTCGAAATGGCAGTGTTGCATTTTGCACCTACTACTTTTAGCATAGTGAAAAATGTAATAGATTGATGGGTTGTCACCTCAAGTTAATTAATTAATAATCCTAGTACTAATAATGACTGGCTTAAAATATTATTTAACATTATTTAAATTAAATGAAATATTTAATAAATTTGGAAAACAAATTTGAATAGTAACTTCAATAATATAAAAAAAATATGGAATAATTTATTTGAACTTATGATAATTAGCAGCTGAGCTGCGATGTATGGCGAAAATGATCACCGCCGATTTTCGTCGTTACAGTAGTTACCGACATTTTTATAATTTTACTTTTTTTCTAATTTTTTCTCGCATTACCATTGTTTTTTTATTATCTTATTATAATTCTTTTATCCTTAATATATATTTCCAGAATTGAGCTCTTTTGAAAAATCACACAAAAATCAATTAAAGGACTCTTTCAATGGTATTATATTGAAAAGATCCTTTAAAACCCCACTTTACCCCTAGGCTCCCTATATATATTACTAACACAAAAATAAAAAAAACAATAGCATTAAAAATTAAATCATTTTTTAACAATGAGTTGCTGGTGTTTGTTGTTAATTCGATTTACCGCTACACAAATTAATGAAAAAAAAAAACACAATTTTAGACCAAAGATAATTTTTTTGGTAATATTGTTTCTCAAAAAACAACAATTTAATTGTTGTACAACATTTTTATTTTGGGAACTCCAAATTTTATTAAATGACATTTAAACATGCCCTGTACTTAAGATCTTCTATATAAAATAAAATATGTTTTTCTGTTTTTTTTTATACTTTTTTAAAAACCGTTTTAAACCGGTATAAAACCGAAAACATTTATTTCGGTTTTGGATATCGGTCAAATTTACAAAATTTTTCAGCCTCTACAGAAGGTCGCAAAATATAAAAAAGGCGCAAAATTTCCAAAAATACATAAAATTGCAAATGCGTCTAATTTATAAAATTTGTGCGCCTCTATAGAAGGGCGTAAAATATAGAGATAGGCGCAAAATTTGAAAAAAGCATAAAATTGCAAATGCGTCTAATTTACAAAATTTTTGCGCCTCTATAGAAGAGCGTAAAACATAGAGATAGGCGCAAAATTTTCAAAAAAAGCATAAAGGTCCATTCATATCAGACAGCACGTTGCGTATCATGCACGTAGCGTATCATGCACGTTCATGCAAAGGCGTTCATATCAGCATCATGCAAAACAATTAGGGTTGTAAAATATAAAGTCCTTTTTATACATTTATTATAAACCGGCAACTCTGTCACTTACTGTCAAATTAGTTGTAAACAATAAAAATAACATTAAATTAGCAATTAAATAATAAACTTAAAAATAATACGATGCGATTGCGGGTCAATGAAGAGTTTCTCGCGCGATTTTAAATCGGTGACCGGCATCTTTTTTGTCGCATCGTTAAATGTTTTCAGTGTGTCTTTGCGCAGTCGGTGGAATCCCAATGCTAGTGGCACAGATTTTGCACGCTCGCGTGCGTCTGCCAAAGAAGCTCGCGCGGATCCACACTTACCCTCGAATTTAACTATTCCCAGACCACGATGCGCATCATTCAAATTGACAAATGGAGCCGCTGCTGCTGAGCGTAGCGCGGCTGCCCGGCGAATTGCTGCTTGTTGTACCAGACATGTCGTCAATAGCCGCGGCCGCCCATTAGCGTGATAAAGGTGCGCGGTTCATCGGCAGCCTGCTGTTGTTGTTTTGCGCACTGTTTCTGCTGCCGTCGGAAGGCATTTGGATACCACGATTAGCTCTGGAAATGCGCTATAAAAGTTGATAAATCACTGTACGCATTGGAGCTAAATTGCTCAAAATTGCTGTAATACCATGTGTAAAATTGCTGTAATACCATGTATCTATTTAAAATAAACTTTATACATAAATGTATTCAAATAAATTCAAATTTTTATTAAATATTAAAATATGTATTTGCAAATTTTAATTGCAATTTAAAATTACATTTTCTTATTTTTTTAATTAAGATACAACTTTTTCAATGGAGTCCACCGCAGCTATGTGTTCGTCAACCAAACTGTACAGTAGTGGGCGTTAGTGCTTTGGCCAGCTAATTTAGCCGACACCTGCGTAGATTCGCTCTCGTTGCACTCCACCAGTTACTTAATAACGGTTCGTATGACGTTGCTTAAGCCTACATGGGGAAGTAATTTCTTTTATTAAGGCTTCGTTCTATTTGAATTTACTTACAAATAATATCGGTACCATATATTGGGGCCACGCAGCTTTTCCGTCAGCAGTTGTACATTATGTTTGATGGGACGCAGAAAGACGATGCACTTTAGATAATGCATGTGTTCATTGGAACTCACACTGCAGCCTGGGCGACTTCCCAAAGGTCCTAGAGATGGATACTGGTCTGAATGTAAAAGATATTTTGTAGGCGACTAATAGATAAAATCAACACACTCACCGTCTCCTCGTCCAGTAGTATCGTCCTTATTCGATTTAATTAAAAAATATCTATTTCAAATTATATTTTAATTTAATTTTTTGACATTTTAAAAAATTGGTTGTCTTGTTGAAATAAATATTTAAAAAATACTACAATATCACTACAATCTCAAAATTTTGTAATAAAAACAAGAAAAAGCAGTAAATATTTTATATTTCTACAACAATGCATGCGGCAGGCTCTAGCAAAAATGCTTTGCATGATACGATACGTGCATGATACGCAACGTACTGTCTGATATGGATGGACCTTAAAATTGAAAATGCGTCTAATTTACAAAATTTTTGCGCCTCTATAGAAGGGCGTAAAATATAGAGATAGGCGCAAAATTTGAAAAAAGCATAAAATTGCAAATGCGCTTAATTTACAAAATTTTTGGCTGGGTCGGGGCAGTTTAGAAACATTTTTTCGACATATTTTAATAAGAGATAGACGGAGTTTGTATCGCAAAATGTCTGCCCGAACTGCCCGAACCCAAAATATGCCGTGAATCTGTCATAAAAATTCCACAAAATTTTACAACCTGCTATACACTTCCCCAAATATTCCATTTATCTGTGTGTTGGCCGGAAATATTCCCTAAATATTCCTGAAAAATGTCATAAATTTTGTCTCGGGGTATCAATATTAAATCGAATTTAAACATTATAGGCGCGTAACCATAGGCAATTATAAGACAACTTTAATAATTCGACTTAAAAAAATTCGACTTTTTTAGAATTTTTGTATCAAAAGATGATGGTCAAAAATATGATTTTGAATTTATATTTTACTTTAAATTGTCTATACTAATGCGCCATAGTTTTTAGAAAATATATATTTTTTTGTATATCTTCGTTGTACAACTATAAGTCCAAATAGCATTTTTGATAAAAATTCGACAATTTATAGTTTTAGAGGTGTTGGTGTATTTTTATACCCTACACTAAGAGTAATTATTTTGATTACATGCGTTCTGCTCCTAAAACTTCATTAGTCTCTATATCATTTTCTCCGGAGCAGATTTTGCAATATATTTCGACGATTGATGATGATTTTAGTTCTGGACCAGACGGTATCCCGGCAACAGTTATAAAGAAATGTGGTACTTCGTTATGTAAACCACTTTGTTCCATATTTAATAAATCAATAAATGAAAGTAATTTCCCAATATTTTGGAAAAACTCATTTATAAGCCCAATTTTTAAAAAGGGGTGTAAAAATGATGTAAATAACTATAGGCCAATCGCTAAATTGTCATCAATACCGAAATTGTTTGAACGTATTGTATATGATCAAGTTAAAATCCACTGTAGAGATGTAATTACCACACGTCAGCACGGATTTGTAACCGGAAGATCCACAGTATCTAATCTATTAGACTTCACTTCATTTGCAATAAGTTCAATAGAATCAGGAAAACAAGTCGACTGCATTTACACAGATTTCAGTAAAGCTTTCGATAAACTTCCTCATAACTTAATTTTATTCAAACTAAAGGTACTGGGATTTCCCGAATTCTTTGTTAAGTGGATAGGATCCTATTTATCTGATCGGTCATATCAAATACGATTCAGAAATAATTTATCTTCGCCATTTATTGCAACATCTGGGGTACCCCAGGGTAGTCATCTTGGTCCACTGTTATTTATACTGGCTATTAATGATGTGATATACAACATTAAGTACTCGCATTTATTAATTTTTGCCGATGATATGAAAATATATAAATCAATAAATGACGATAAGGACGTTCATATACTTCAGTCCGACTTAAAATCATTTGAAACGTGGTGTTGTAAGAATAACTTGATTCTTAATCCAGAAAAGTGTCAAGCCATGACATTTTCTCGCAAAAGAAATAAACTAGAATACAACTATTCACTAAAAGAGAAAATTTTAAATCGGGTGCACGTGGTGAAAGATCTTGGTGTGTTTGTCGATACAAATTTATCGTTTAATTTACATATTGAAAATATATGTAAAAAAGCCTCATCATTACTTGGTTTTATCAAACGATGGGCTAAAGAATTTAATAGTCCCCTTACAACTTTGACTCTATATTGCACTCTGGTTCGTTCACAATTAGAATATGCAAGTCAAGTATGGTCTCCTTTCTACAAGGTACATAATGACCGAATCGAAAGGATACAGAAAAACTTCGTACGTTTCGCTCTCAAGGGTTTAAATTGGATGGATAACTTACATCTTCCTCCATACGTAGATCGTTTGAAACTACTAAATTTAAAGACTCTTGACGAGCGCAGACAGATTGCCGATATCATTTACATACATCAATTAATAACCGGTAGACTTGATTCACCCGAGCTTCTTAACTATATTAGTTTTAACCATAATCGTAGAAGTAGCAGACATCGTGATGTTCTTTTTTATGTACCTTATAGTAGAACTAATTATGTAGCTGCTTCACCCTTCAATCGAATGTGTAATTTAGTTAATAATTGTCCACAGTATAATATAAATCTGTCAAAAAATCAACTCAAATGTAGATTTAAACTATAATGTAACAAATGCATGTGTTGTTCACGAGCCCAACTAATTTAGTGGGTAAATATTTTCCAGCATTATGCTGTGAAAGTGCAAGCTAGCTGTATTAGCTAAAACTCGATTAAAGGGTATATTCAGTTTGGTACGCCATTTGTAACACCTAGAAGGAAGCATCTCCGGTATGGAAAAGTATATATATTCTTGATCAGCATGACCTCCTGAGTCGATTTAGCGATGTCCGTCTGTCTGTCCGTCTGTCTGTTCGTATGTCTGTCTGTCTGTTGAAATCCCTACTACTTTTAAAATTGAAGAGCTAGATAAACGAAACTTATAACATAGATTACTAATATACCTACGCTGTATGTGCGAAATTGGCGAGATCGGTCCATTGTGACCTATGATCCGACCACTTATGTTCAAATACCTCATATAAAATGTACATATAAAGATCAATTTTTATGTATACGTGCTTAGGTAAGCTTTTTTGGTCAAATATATTTTGATATCATGCTCAAATACATGATAATAATGTTTTCCGGCGAAAAGACTTGTGGTTCACAAAAAAAAATCGAAATTCGGTACACCTACCCATTTGTAAATATGGGTATCAAATGAATGGAAATTCTTCAGCGATTGAATGTTTGTAGTTATTTTCAGGATTCGTATACCCTGGTGACCTATATATCACTTTGAATGGTAACCACACATATGTGTAGGGTATTTATAGTCGGCTTAGACCGACTATAATTTTGATAATCCCAACTATCATAATAACACTTACTTTAAAATTTCCCATGTGATATAACCTTCGCAACTGGTTCATAATTAAAAATCAAATATTCACAAAATATAGTTTTTATACCCTACACTAAGAGTGAAAGGGTATATTCAGTTTGGTACGCCGTTTGTAACACCCAGAAGGAAGCATCTCCGGTTAGGAAAAGTGTATATATTCTTGATCCGCATGACCTCCTGAGTCGATTTAGCGATGTCCGTCTGTCCGTCTGTCCGTCTGTCCGTCTGTCTGTCGGTCTGTCTGTCTGTCTGTCTGTCTGTCTGTCTGTCTGTCTGTCTGTCTGTCTGTCTGTCTGTCTGTCTGTCCGTCCGTCCGTCTGTCCGTCTGTCTGTTGAAATCCCTACTACTTTTAAAATTAAAGAGCTAGATAAACGAAACTTATTACTTAGATTACTAATATACCTACGCTGTATGTGCGAAAAAATTGGCGAGATCGGTTTATTGTGACCTATGATCCGACCACTTATGTTCAAATACCTCATATAAAATGTACATATAAAGATCAATTTTTATGTATACGTGCTTAGGTAAACTTTTTTGGTCAAATATATATTGATATCATGTTCAAATACACGATAATAATGTTTTCCAGCGAAACGACTTGTGGTTCACAAAAAAAAAAATCGAAATTCGGTACACCTACCCATTTGTAAATATGGGTATCAAATGAATGGAAATTCTTCAGCGATTGAATGTTTGTAGTTATTTTCAGGATTCGTATACCCTGGTGGCCTATATATCACTTTGAATGGTAACCACACATATGTGTAGGGTATATATAGTCGGCTTAGACCGACTATAATTTTGATAATCCTAACTATCATAATTACACCTACTTTAAAATTTCCCATGTGATCTAACCTTCCCAACTGGTTGCATATATCAATTTAGTTAAAAATATATATAGTGATTTTTAATAATTTTTTCATTAAAACTACACTTTAACAAAAAATGGTGAGAATTTACTACTATTATAGTTGGCAATAAATTACCTACAGTTATAATAGTAAAATCCCGCCACAATGAAATACAAATATATCACGCTAAAAATGCGTAAAATAATAACTTTTTATATAGCGTTATTTCTCGCTCTTAAATGTATAAAAATGCTTGAAATAAAGTATTCATTTGGAATTTGTTTGGTACTCAAAAAAAACTCGTCACTAACGATGATACAAATATACAAAATAGAGTTTTTAGCATTATAATCAACATTATTAGTTTACATTCGTAGCCGCGGTAGCTCAGTGGTTAGTGCGTTGGACTGCGAGTCGAAAGGTCCCCGGTTCAAGCCTGGACTGGGGCTAACAACATCTTTTCATAGAAACATTTTTCTATACCGCGCTACCTCTCGACAGTCAATGGCAAACCTACGAGAGTAAAACATTGCCTATGAAAAGCTCTCACTCGCCGTTCGGATTCGGCAATAAACTGTAGGTCCCACCACTTTGGATACAAATATAACACGCACAGCTCAAAATGCTGAGAGAGCTCGGCCTAAGTTCTTATAGGACTGTAGTGCCAAGATATTATTATTATCTTAGTTTACATTTATTTAGTTAACCAAAGTGATTGTAATTTAAACGCAAATGTTTTTTAAATTTTCGGCGACATGTCGCATCCAACACAGTCACATGGCCGCTTCAGCAAGCATGTCAGTACATTAATATATATATAATCAGTACAGTAACTGAATATGGCCAATGACTGCGTTTAGTTGCGTAAAATTAATCAATTTACTTTGCTGCACTAAATAAAATAACATAAACTGAATAAAACTACTTCATGTGTATGTTCTTTATATCTGTACTGTTTAAAGACATTCTATTTAATGACATAAAATGTGAATCTAATTTCGTTTGGAGCATATAATAGTAGTACGTTTGCGCCGGTTCTGGCGCAAAGGGGCTCCATGGAGCCATAAGGCGCCATGAGGAGCATTTTTTAACAGATATGTTGTTATTGTTTTCAATAGGGATCACTTTTTATCAGAGTAGTTGTTAGTGTATTTCAGTTCGGATAATTTTTTAACAGAGGTGTTGTTATTGTTTTCAATAGGGATCATTTTGTAACAGAGTAGTTGTTAGTATAATTTCAGGTGTATTATATGTATACTATATACATTATAATGGCATGGAGCAATTGGGATGACATTTTAACATATGTTGTTAATGTTGATACATACATATATATTATATGTATGTTATGAAGGATGCAGCCGTAAAGAGTAAATTTGCAACTCATATTGTTGTTGGGATAATTATTTCGGAGTAAGCATTTTTAATGGCAATATTTATAAACGTAGATATATGTACGTAATAATTTTGTTGTTGTATATGTTATAGAAGCAATTAAAATTTCAGTTTTATGCTTGATGATTTATTTTGCATGATCATCAAGAGAGTTGAGGAACAAAAGGTTCAATTTAAAACTTTGTTGAGGAACGAAGATTGTAATTTAAAACATGGCTATATGAATGAATGTTGTTATTAGACATATATTTTTTGGTGGGTAATTTTTTTGTTGTAAACAGGTAAATGCACTTCTGCATTAATGCATTGACACATAATTAATTCAAGGTGAATTTTACTATAATGTATATTGTAGTATATTTTTATTTTACAAAGTCATGGTCATTTAATTCGTTTAATTTGCTTATATGAATGAATGGGCCATAAGACTATTTGCTTATATGAATGAATGGGCCATAAGACTCCATTGGGATCATTTTTATTTAAATTTGCATGGAGCAATAATGCTCCATTGGGATCAATTTTTAAACAACATACTATAAGTTTTAATGATTGAACATGTTAAAACATGTTTAATTTTATTTAGTTTTTCTTGAGTCAAATTTTATATACTCTCTTTAAAATTTTAATTGAGTATATTTATACTAATGGAATTATCTTTTTAACTCATTTTAAAGAGATATCCATTATATATAAATGGATCGAAATTTGAATTAAAGTTATTTATTGTCTACATTACAATTTGATAGGAAAAGAATACTATTATGGAAGTTATAAAAGTAAAAAAGTTTTTAAAAGAATTTAATAATATTTTATTTGACGATCATAAAAAACAGTTTATTAAGTTTATCCCTTATTGTAAGCATTACCAGTATATGGAAAAAATATTAACTATTCACGGAGTACATTATAAGAGCTGTCCATGGGGCACAGATGACTTAACGGAGGGACCAGATACATGTGGTTGTTATTATTATGACAAGGAATGCAAAGACATTGATAAACTAATAAAATTATATTATAGAATAAAATAAACAAAATAATTGTTTATTATTAATAATGTTTTTATTATACTATATTCAATGAATTTGTAAAAATTTTAAATAATAGAAATAAAAAGACAAATTTATAAAGTATTTTCATTAAATTGTTTTATTTATTTTTTATTATAGGAAACTTAAAAATACTTTTAAAATAATGTACAGCTAAAATATCATTAATATATAAATTATATATATCAAAATAATTAAAGAACTTATTAAAAGAAATATTTTTACTTCTTAAATGTATACAGCAATAAACACCGCATAACATTGAAATTTCAATTTGTAATCGGAAATTGCTTTTAATAAATGTGGATGTGGTTTAATAGGTGAACTCCCTACAGAACAAAAATATTCAGCCGGCCCATTTTGAGGAAAATATATTACAATCCAATGTGATCCTGGTTTAAATGATGAATCCATATTCACAATATAAAATGCTGGCTTTTTTATTCGATTTCTAGGTAGCTGATTTGATGCAAAAACTCCTTTAAAATTTTTGTTAGTTACTAAATTTTTATATAAAATATTTTCTATATTACTTGTATTCATAATGATTGTAATACAGTACGATTTTTATCAATTTCCAAAACACTATCAAACTCACAATATGCTAAACACGTAATTGCTTCAGAAAGTGCTTCACTGAAACGACCTTCAATTCGTATTGTACCTTGATTTATTAAGTTTCCACAGTGTGAGTTATTTTTATGATCTGGTGTTAAATCAAATGCAAGTAAGAAATATCCGTTATCAAATAATTCTTTAGTTATTTTATGTCCCTTATCAAAGTAATGTATGCCAGTACCTTTAAATAAGGTTTGATATCCCCTTGTACTTATACGTCCATGTTTATAATCAAATTCAATCGGCTGTGCTGGTACTTGTACTCCATTTACAACTAAATTAAATCTTTGTAAATTGAAATGGCGAAAGTTATACGGATTTTCCGAACGATCACCAGTATATGCTTTATTAGTTACCATACCAAATATTAAGAAATTTGGAAGTTGTCCAATTATAACATTATCTAACAGTAGAGAATGATTGCCGGGGTGAATGGTGAATGTCTTGATTTCAACTTTTTTATATGGATAAATAGCATTTCTACTTTGTAAAACATTATGATGTGCCATTAAAATATTACTATTAATGGTAAGATGATTAATGCATATTAAGGGTTACTTTAAGATCCACATTATTAAGAAGATATTTAGATTGATTAAATATATCTGCATGAAGTTTTCCAATCAATTCAACTCGTTCTCCATTTTTAAATGTTTTATTTCGTCTAGCTAAACCTGGATTTTCATTCTCAACTATTGAATTATTTTTTTTATATCTAATGCCCTTCCACATGATTAAAGATGTGTAGATTTAGCATCATTTCCATAGTTTAATAATGTTTCAATATAAGATCTATAGTGATAATTATTTTCAGATTGCGATACATTTCTATTATTTAAATGAACACTACAGCTCCGAAATAATGAATGAAGTAAATCCACTTCCATTAATTTCTACAATTAATCGTAAATAAACACTACTTAGATCACGATATGTTTCACCATTTCCGAGTGAATGAAATTCTATTGTAGTAGAGTTGTCAATTGTTGCTATTGGACTATATGATACCTCCTCTGTTTTAATTATGCTAGTTTGTACAGGTGGTGACTCAAAAAGATCTAATTCACTTTTCATATATTCAATAAATCCTGCCATCATAAATAAATTAACAGTTGCCAAATATATCAGTAAACTTCCTTCTTATAGAACGTTTAGTTTTCATATGATCTTTTTTCTTTAGTCGTTTGAATTTTATACGTTTTCCATTCCCATCTTGAATATTTCTAATTTTGCTAATAACTTTTTCTTTTAAATTTCGAACAGCCTTTTTACCCTGTTCAGTTAATATAGTTTTTGTGGGTTTAGTACCTAACTCTTCCAAAACTGATTTTCCAATTTCGAGTGAATGGTTTTTTAAAGCATTTAATCCAGTTTTCATTATAGGTTTTAGATGTGTACACAAGGCCGAAAAAAATGAACCAATTCCACGACCATATTGAACAATTCTAGGAGAATGGTATATATCTCCTATATTATCCAAATTTGATCCGGATTGATTAAGATAGTACTCAGAATAAATCTTGTCCATGGTTTACATATAAATGATATCAGTACAACTTATGAAGCTTCTTTTATATTACGAACATGTAACGTACAATAAACGGGGAATTCATTCGACATAATATTTATTTTCTTTCCATCATCATCTCGTATCATTATAGAAATATTGTTTATATTTGAGGATTCCAATGGATAATATTCAATATTTTTAAAGTGAATATAATTTATTTCATTTAAACATGGAAATATTTTTAAGCATTTTATTTTTTGATCGCCTACATATCTGGGTTTAATAATGTCTGTGTACACAAACACTAGGTTGTATAGCTCGCTAGATCTTAATTTATAATTTGTATGTGAATTAAATTTTTCATAAGAATTCGATATAACATCTAACATTTTAAGTATTGTATTCTCCGATACAAAGTGTCTATTAATACTGCTTTTTACGCCAACCAACTCAGGGTTTTTATTTATACTATCTTGAATGTCTAATTTTTCAGTTATTAATTTTAAACTTTTATCTTTTTTGTTATCGATATTCAACTCTTCTTTATTTTTTTTATTTTTATACCCTACACTAAGAGTGAAAGGGTATATTCAGTTTGGTACGCCGTTTGTAACACCCATAAGGAAGCATCTCCGGTATGGAAAAGTATATATATTCTTGATCAGCATGACCTCCTGAGTCGATTTAGCGATGTCCGTCTGTCTGTCCGTCTGTCTGTCCGTCTGTCTGTCCGTCTGTCTGTTCGTATGTCTGTCTGTCTGTTGAAATCCCTACTACTTTTAAAATTGAAGAGCTAGATAAACGAAACTTATAACTTAGATTACTAATATACCTACGCTGTATGTGCGAAATTGGCGAGATCGGTCCATTGTGACCTATGATCCGACCACTTATGTTCAAATACCTCATATAAAATGTACATATAAAGATCAATTTTTATGTATACGTGCTTAGGTAAACTTTTTTGGTCAAATATATATTGATATCATGCTCAAATACATGATAATAATGTTTTCCAGCGAAAAGACTTGTGGTTCACAAAAAAAAAAAATCGAAATTCGGTACACCTACCCATTTGTAAATATGGGTATCAAATGAATGGAAATTCTTCAGCGATTGAATGATTGTAGTTATTTTCAGTATTCGTATACCCTGGTGACCTATATATCACTTTGAATGGTAACCACACATATGTGTAGGATATATATAGTCGGCTTAGACCGACTATAATTTTGATAATCCTAACTATCATAATTACACCTACTTTAAAATTTCCCATGTGATCTAACCTTCCCAACTGGTTTTTTATTTCGACTGTCTCAGGATTAGAATTGACATTGAGTTGATTTTCTGCAATTTGTGGTTTTTCTTCTCTATTCGTGATAGCTTGATTTATTTTGTCCATGAAATTTAAATATGTGATAGGGATAGTATTTATTTTTTTATCTACTTTTAGATCAATATTTACATTTTTGATATTACTTTTATTTAACTTTAAAGTTGATTTCAAAATATCCCTTTATTCAAATTTCGAGATACTTCAAATGTAGATGGGTTATTAACATGTTGAAATGAAATTTTGTTAAACCTACAAACCAGTTTTCATTTAAAATCAAAGATTGTTTTAATAAATTTGTAAATGTAGATTTAGTATTTTCATAGATATTTGCGGAATTATTACTTAATAAAGTAACATAAAAACTGGAATCACCCATCTTTTATTTTCAAATGTTTTAATAAGAATGCTAGTTTTTTAATAAAAATCACTTTATTTATATAAATATTTGAACAACATAATTATAATAAATTAAATATAGTTTACTTAGTTAATAAATCATTTTTATTGATCCATGAATTATGTTCATTTCCAAAACCGAACCATTTGACATATACCATATCCTTTTTTCTTTTTATAACCTTTTCAACTAGATATATTTGATGTTTCTGTTTTAAGTAATTCTTCTTCATAAAATCCTCCTTTTATTAATTTTTCTTGATAATCAATTAATTGATATGTAATTGGATTTGTGATCTTTATTTTATTTATTTTGAATACCTCATTGGACCAATTGGATTCATATGCTTTATAGAAAGTGCCTTTATATTTACTAATTCGAACATCATCTCCAATTTTTAATTTGCCTATCTTAAATGTTTTATTATGATTGTAAACTGTATTTAAAAGCATTTGTTGATTAGATTTATTGACATTTTTTGGAGACATTTTAATACTACGATGATATTTATTATTATATATATTTATATTTTTTGTAATCAATTCTAACCATTTATAAGTACCTTGAAGAATTAAGTCTTTCCACATTAAATTTTTAAAAGTTCTATTAAACCTTTCAATTATTGAAGCCTTCATATTGGAAAATGTATGATAATGGTTTATTTCAAATCGATTCATTAATTTTTTAAAATGTGAATTGAAAAATTCTTTACCCTGATCAGATTGAATATTATTTAGAATTTTATTCTTATTTTTTTCCAGAATATTTTGCATAGCTAAGGTTACATCGATTCCACTTTTGGTTTTAACAGGAATTGCATATGCGTATTTAGAAAAAACATCTATAACAGTTAGTAAATATTTATATCCTTTATTAATCTTTGCAAAAGGTATCATTTCTACAAGATCTATTTGCCATGTATCTGAAATACCCTTTGGTATAAACCTACGCCGTTTAAAATTTCTTCTTGCTTGTCGGTGCAATTCATTTACAAGAACTTCTTTACTCATAGTGAGTTCAGCCAATAATGGAAATGTTTGATTTTTAAAAATTTATATTTATATAAAAAATACATGCTTCCAACAATTATTTTTATTTGAAGTTAGTCATAGCATAGAGAACAATGTTTCATCAATTTGTGTATCCATTTACAATGTCAGTTTGTGGTCCATGAGGTTGTGGCAAATCGACATTTATTATAAATCTTATTAACAATAAACATTTAATTAGTTCTCCTATTACGAAAGTAATTTGGTGTTATGCTGAAAAAAACTCATTACCAGAAATTGATAATGTAAATTTTATTGAAGGTATTCCAGATGACTATGAGAATTCCGCCAATGAATCTATACTAATTATTTTAGATGATTTAATGTTAGACTCATTTAATAAAAAAGTTTGTGAACTATTTACTTAAGGTTCACATCACCGAAATTTATCAGTTGTTTTAGTAACGCAAAATATTTTTCATAAGGGAACATATACAAGAGATTTATCATTGAATTCAAAATATATAGTTATGTTTAAAAATCCTAGAGATAAACTACAATTTCAATGCTTGGCAAGACAAATTTATCCTGAAAATTATAAAGAATTAGTTCGAGTATATCACACTTGTACTGAGAGTGCTCATGGTTTTTTATTAATAGATCTTACACAACAAGCACATAACGCATTAAGATTCAGATCTAACATTTTCAATAAAGAATATTGTTATTGCTTTGTTTCAATTCAAAATGACGTGCAAACTGAAACGATTGAAGGAGAACAAATATATTCTATATGTTCTTAAAAATGCGAAACCTAAATTGCGAAATGCAATTCTAAAAAATGCGGATGATAATCTTATAAAAGCTATTAATGAAATTGCATTTAATATTTTACATAAAAATTATAATGTAAAAAAAAAACGATCTAGTAAAGTTAAAATCATATAAAAATGTCGTTATAAAACTTTGCTGCTCAAAAACTGTTTTACGATCAAAGAGAAAACATCTAATCCAACGAGGAGGATTTATTCCAATTTTGATTTCATCTGTTTTAAGCGGTGTTATAGGAAAAATTTTAGATAATGTCGAATATTTTATCCAAGCTTGTATTATTAAACCCTTCTACATATGAACGCTATTCTAAAGATATATCAGATTCAAATTTTTTAAAACGAAAACTTCTTCCGATATATGCCTCTCATACACTTAAAGATATAAATAAATGGTATGAAATAAAACAAGAACTAGCAAAATATTTGATTTCCAAACAAGAAATAAATATGAAGAAAGAGAATAAATCGGTAAAGTCATATAAATCATTAAGGGATAAGGATACTCAAACAAAATGGATATTTAAAAACGATAATGAAACCCAAACAAAAGATATTGGAAAAAGAGATTTTGCTTCACAGGCTGACTTCAATGCTGATGAACATATATTTAGCAATATTAACGAACATGAAGAAAATTCTATGGATGTGGATACAACAATTAATAAAATAAATCATACCTCTGCAAGTTCTGCAGCCAAACGTTTAAAAAACTTTTTAAATCATGGATCACCTAAAGTACGAATTTTTTCAAGTGATGGAAGTAAAATTACACCGAAAACTAAGCAAACTATGTTACCAT
The DNA here is from genome assembly GCA_951804985.1 of Dryomyza anilis. NCBI lineage: Eukaryota > Metazoa > Arthropoda > Insecta > Diptera > Dryomyzidae > Dryomyza > Dryomyza anilis. The sequence continues at coordinate 64,014,784 of OX638130.1, forward strand.
ATCAATACTCACCTCGCCTTACTCGTCAAAGAAATAAAACATTACAAAATGATTATGATGATGTTAATTGGTATAATATTAAATAAAAAAGCATTTTTTTACATATATAAAAATGAATTTTTATTTTATTGTTTATTTAATTTAATACATTATACATGTATATAACATTATACATTATATTTAATATGTTTACATATTAATTTTCTAAATATCTATGTTCATAAAAATATCTAAATCAGTATTTAAGCTTTAATATAATTAATTTTAAAATGCCCCCAAGCAAGTTTGTTTATACCATCATCTAGTATATACCGCTTGTCATCTACAAAATTAAGTGCTAATTTATTTACACATTGTGTATATAAAATATGGGCTTTAGATCTAATTATATACATTTCTCTCATTATAACTTTTTTATTGTTAAGACATGTTTTATAATCATGAATAGTAAATGTTTTACTAACTGATTTTTTAACACCTTTTGCTTTTGATATTGGTGTACCATTTTCAATAGTAAAAAAGTATGTCTTAGGTTTAAGACATACTATTTCTTTCATTATTTTATCATTATTTTCGTCTTTCATCAAACCCACTTACAATTATTTTGATTATAACCAAATATATTAGGATACTGATAACTAGAAGTGTCAAAAATATAATTTGATGGATCAGTTTTTTGAACATCTTCATAAATGTCTTTATAGAAATCAATGGTATTAACTTCAATTAAAAGCGAGTCTGTATCCGTATATACTAAACGAATATTTGAATTAAATTTGTTTTTTAAGTAGTTATAATAAAAATCATACATTTTTAATTTTGATAGATCTAATACACAAGACCCTGTATATATTGGTTTATTTAGCTTTACTCTGAGCTGTTTGGATTCAATTATCACCATATTTTCATCTATAATGGTTTGGCAATGAAAAGCTGGACTTGCTATAAAAGCTCTTGCTCCTTTTCCTAAATTCTCCCAGTTACATGAAATTTTGACATTCTTTCTTTTTTCAACATTTTCCATAGTCTTCCCATATACTGCGTTATTCATAAGTTTATAAATTTTTTTTTCAAATTCATTTTTAGCTTTTGATCTCATAACAGTATTCAGATCGATATATTTTTTAAGCCAACAGCTTTGTTGAAACTCTAATACTCTGTGAACTTTTAATAAAATTAGGCCCTGTTTCAGACATTCTTGAAGCATCATATAATGGATTTTATATTGAGTCTTTTCCTAAATTCTCCCAGTTACATGAAATTTTGACATTCTTTCTTTTTTCAACATTTTCCATAGTCTTCCCATATACTGCGTTATTCATAAGTTTATAAATTTTTTTTTCAAATTCATTTTTAGCTTTTGATCTCATAACAGTATTCAGATCGATATATTTTTTAAGCCAACAGCTTTGTTGAAAATCTAATACTCTGTGAACTTTTAATAAAATTAGGCCCTGTTTCAGACATTCTTGAAGCATCATATAATGGATTTTATATTGAGTCTTATGAGTTAAATCTGCAATTAACTTCGGTACTTTAGATTTAGAAGAAGCAGGTGATACTTTACTTTCTGGACAAAATGGGAAATCATTATGCATATCATGTATATTCTCAGGATAACTTAAGTCTACTTCGATAATTAATCCTTTATCAGAACTCATTGATAATGATTTAATTTTTTCTGGTGTGAATGTTTTAATATCTTTTTCATCCAAAAATTTAAAATTTTTATATGGTAATGGTTGTGACATTGCATAACCATATAAATTATTTGCATCGAAATACAATAAATATTTTGATTTTTCTCTAGGATTAAATTCATTCATAAATTTATTATTGGCTTTAACATGTCTAACTGAACATTGAGTTAGACCTCCTCGAATGCCATCCTGTATAAATGTATACTTATCTATATCTGTTAATAGTTCTAACTCAATACCATTAATTTTAAGCATAGCATCCCAGGATAAACCAGGTGCTGTAAAATAATGGCATGGATCTAATTCATAAATTTGAATGCAAATTTTCCTAAAATTTTCGACGTCACAATTTAAATATATTATTAAATAATCTTTCAAACTTTGACATGAAAATTTATTCCAAACTTGTTGTGCAAACATATAATCCTCCTCCCTACATTCCTCATTATTTAGTGTATTAAAGAACTTATCCCTTGGGGGTAATGCAGACTCATTCAATTTCTGAAAACTATCCAAATAATTATACGGAAACACACGCTTTCGAAATAATAATCTATGTGAATTATTTGAAAAGATTTTTTTTGTTTGTATATTGAATCTTCATTCAATGTCTTTACTAATTTGTCCAAGCTACTTGGTAGACATCTGAATGAGTCTACAAACCTTATTTTAAAATTATGATCATCATTTAATTTAATTGTTTTGGTTATTGGTATAAAAACCTCTTTATTTAGAGGAATTATATCAATATCACCTTCAATATCATTTAAATTTCTTAAAAATATTTTCCTGTATAATGACAATGATGTCTTACTTTTGAACTAATATTATTATCAAACACTATTTTTACATATTATACATATCTTACATTCTATAAACGATATCTTATCCATCTCCGTCATCTCGATGGGTCGAATATTCGCAATTGTATTCCAATACAATTGTTTGATTTTAGTTAGTAGCGTCTCTATTAAAACTTTGGAGCAATCACTTCCTACAATGAATAAACAGTAAAAATGTATAGTATACATTTGATTATTCTCAGTTTATATTTACCTATATATGTTTTCATTTCATCAAACTTGTCATCATAGGCTCCTTTCATATTCCATGAAAAAGCACAAGGTACATGTTCCTGTACTGTATTGGTGAAGGAATTTAAAGGATCTGGCGTACATCCTGCTAACGGTACTAGCAATGATTCGAAACCCAGATAGGAAGTATATGGAACTTGTAATGTTTTTGCAAAACCATTAAATTTAATTTTGTTGTCGTCTTCCATAGGTAAGTAAGTTATTTTCTGTTTTCATGATGATTTATGCTTTTCTAAAGATGCTTCGGAATTAAATTGAAGTATGCAATTATTACATACAAATAATTTATGATTTCTTTTACGTGACTGTGTACTAATAAGACGACTTATGACTCTAATCCGTAATGAGTACTTGTCTCGTTTTCACAAAATAGAATATTAATATGTATTGGTTGTTCATTTTTTGTCTTATATACTGGTCCCAGTATTTCATATTTATTTATATTAACTTCATTATACATAAATATGTTTATGCTAATTGAGTTTTCTAGTTCGAATATTTTCGTATTCTTCACTTTGTGAGGGAATTCTATTCCAGTAAAATTAATACAATTTCCATCAATATTTATAATATCCTCTATTCCATAAGATTGTATTCGAGATGGATTTTTGATATTTGAATACACAAGAGCTGATATAATTGCCCATTTAAAGCAGCAAATGTCATTATTATGAACATTAACACAAGCTTTTTTATTTTGTATGCATTGAGAAAGTTCAAAATAGTTCAGTCTCCTTAATGGCATGTACTGATTGATGTTAACTTCAATTTTATTAATTTTTGTTAAAGACCAACCACTATCTCTTTCTTGAAATTCATCCATTTTTTGAATTATTACATCCTTCATATCTAAAATAGCCGTACTGATGTCACTCTCTGATATTAATGTAAACTGCTTAGTTATATGGGACATAACTGATATTTTTCATCTCCATTTTCAGGTTTAACCGGAAGAATATATTCTCCAGAGACTTCGACATTAAATTTTATTGATTTTTTTGATAATAATTCACGTTTTAGTAAAGCTATTAGTTGTGGTTCTATTTTTCTCAAGTAATCTTTTATATTTAACTCGCCTTCGTCACCATTATACAAGATATAATTGCATACATTTTGTTTGAATGCATTTTTTATGAGCTTGAAACCATTTATCATCCTTCTCAGCGGATTTCTTATGTAAATTTGTTCTTATATGAGCTTTCCATAAAGATTTATGAACGAAACAATTGCAGAATATACAATTAATTGTTTCATTGCTAGTTGATGCTCCATCATTATCCATTACCGGTTCCACCTGTAGTTTTGTCTTCTTGATATACAGCTTCTGATCATGTTTCGATAAATGAACTTTTAAATTGTATTCCCTTGAGAACGTTTTATTACATTTTTTACATGTAAAGTTTTTATTGTCATGCACATTTAGGATGTGCCTTTTTAAATTATATAACTTCCCGTAGGACTTTTTACACATTTCACACACGAACATTTTAAAATATGTTTTTGGATACGTTGGATTGAAGTGATAGATATATACTAAATATTGCTATTTAACTTCAAATCAACATTACCTACCATCAATATTTTTGTCGACTTATTAAATTTTTTTTTTTTTTTGCATAGTAGGGATATCTCAAATTACTTAGTAAAATATAGAAAACGGAGTTGTTATAAAATGTACAAAAATTATGAAATCGTATTCTGAATTTTATTAACTTCCGGTGTATTCCACTAGATATACTTTAAATTTTGCTGAATTCAAATTTATATATTCAGTTAAACATATATCATATTACATACTTTGATGTGTAAAGGTGTTCTATACAATGGATATACTAATAAATTTTAATCGTTTTCACACTTTTAATATATAAACATTAAATAATGGAGTGTGAATTTTGTCCACATTTAAAATTCTCGACTAGAAACAATCTGAAGCGGCATATCCTGCGAAAACATAATTTTTCGTATAAAAAGGCAAAAACTTATAATTGTAAGTAAATACCTAAATATATTTTTTAAAATTATTTTATATTAATAATAAAAATTTTATTAACAGTAAATCCTCAAATTGAAATACTAGAAGTCGTAACACTCCCGCCAGTAAATTTGATAGATGTTGGAATTAGGGAAGGGTTGTTAGATGATGGACTAGATCATCTATTTCTTAACTTAGACGATCCGAGGATGTTAAATGTGGATCGCCATTATTGTAATTTAATGGACGATGATGATGATAAAATTTTATTAAACGCTCTACTGAGTTTTGAGCAGATAATGCAAACATAAGTTTTATTAATTATTTGTTATATTGTTTCAAATCGTTTAAGAATAAATAAATAAAACAATATAAAAATGAATATATTTAAAATTAAGTATATAGATACGTTTTTATTCATAACGTAAATCGAATAGAGCCATCCCCATTAATTCAGATTGTCGTCCTCTAAAAATAATAGACCACTTCTTCTCATTTATATTATATAAATATGGATCATCGGTTTCAACTTTTCTAGAAATTCTTGCTGGTAGATAAAACCATCTATTGTCTGTTAGATGTACAATTAATTTTGTTCCATTAATTGTGTTTTTCCATACAAATTTAGAAATCCTGAATTCCTGATCAATGGGCAAGTCATCTACTCTAATGTATGTAGAGAGGTTTCCTTTTGCTAAACTAATAATTTCAGCAAAATCCTTAAAATAAAAAAAAATATATAAATTAATAAATACAAAAATTAAAAAAAAAAATCTTACCATATTTTTGTTCCTATCAAATTGTAATGTAGTCGATAAATAACTTTAATTCAAATTTCGATCCATTTATATATAATGGATATCTCTTTAAAATGAGTTAAAAAGATAATTCCATTAGTATAAATATACTCAATTAAAATTTTAAAGAGAGTATATAAAATTTGACTCAAGAAAAACTAAATAAAATTAAACATGTTTTAACATGTTCAATCATTAAAACTTATAGTATGTTGTTTAAAAATTGATCCCAATGGAGCATTATTGCTCCATGCAAATTTAAATAAAAATGATCCCAATGGAGTCTTATGGCCCATTCATTCATATAAGCAAATAGTCTTATGGCCCATTCATTCATATAAGCAAATTAAACGAATTAAATGACCATGACTTTGTAAAATAAAAATATACTACAATATACATTATAGTAAAATTCACCTTGAATTAATTATGTGTCAATGCATTAATGCAGAAGTGCATTTACCTGTTTACAACAAAAAAATTACCCACCAAAAAATATATGTCTAATAACAACATTCATTCATATAGCCATGTTTTAAATTACAATCTTCGTTCCTCAACAAAGTTTTAAATTGAACCTTTTGTTCCTCAACTCTCTTGATGATCATGCAAAATAAATCATCAAGCATAAAACTGAAATTTTAATTGCTTCTATAACATATACAACAACAAAATTATTACGTACATATATCTACGTTTATAAATATTGCCATTAAAAATGCTTACTCCGAAATAATTATCCCAACAACAATATGAGTTGCAAATTTACTCTTTACGGCTGCATGCCTTCATAACATACATATAATATATATGTATGTATCAACATTAACAACATATGTTAAAATGTCATCCCAATTGCTCCATGCCATTATAATGTATATAATACACATATAATACACCTGAAATTATACCAACAACTACTCTGTTACAAAATGATCCATACTGAAAACAATAACAACACCTCTGTTAAAAAATTATCCGAACTGAAATACACTAACAACTACTCTGTTAAAAGTGATCCCTATTGAAAACAATAACAACATCTCTGTTAAAAAATGCTCCTCATGACGCCTTATGGCTCCATGGAGCCCCTTTGAGCCAGAACCGGCGCAAAAGTACTACTTATAATAGCGTAAAAAAACGCTACTTTCATGGATTTGTCAAAATTCCACTAAAGTAGCGAGAAAAATTACGCGGATTTCAGGAAATTATCAAAGACACACTATTTCTAGAGTTCGTTTGAAAAACACGCTCTGCAGCTGTTTTCGCATACATTATTTTAGCAAACACACAAAAAAAAGCATTAAATTTACTACATTTATAGTAGCAATTTTACAAACATTTTTTAGAGTGTAGTTTACTTAGAAAAACAACGATTATTCGATTAGAAAGGTAACAAAAGTATATAGCTGAAAAAATCGATATTGAAACAAAAATTATTTGATGACTTTTAGTTCGATAACGACGATTTATAATCCGATTTGAACGTTTTTAATATTTTTTTTTAAATAAAAAAACTGTTGTAAATTATTTTAATAATTGGTCAAGTAACTTTACCTTTTTCTTCTTGAATAAATGGTATAAAAAACTAGATTAAATGTAAAACTTAAGTTTGGTACAATTGGTACAAATGTTATACTTTAAAAAAAATCAAATTCAAATATTTTGTTATTTTGGTTTTGAAATATGCTGACTTGAAAAGTGAAAATAATCATTAAAAATACATTGTGCATATCTGAAGTAGTTTTCAAACGAGATGTCGATATTGATCACCTTTAATATAATACACAAATTGAATTTTGTTTCCAAAGGGTTCTGAGAAATGTACACTTTCCTAAAATCTTCAAACTATCCCCTCTGTTTGGGTCCAAGGCTAAATTAGGGCGCGGTCGGATTTGTGGTACCCTAGATTAATCGAAAACTTATGCACCTACCTATATGAACGTTAGACTGATTCAAAAACAGAAAATCTTAAAATTTTTATATTTTAATTGAAATCAAACAAGAAAATTATATAAAGGGTTAATTTCCACGATCCACGACAGGAGTTAGATTTTTTCAAGAATGTAATAAACTCTACTTTTAGAGTGTCAATAAGAATATTGATGAGTTTAAACTTCATTATATATGGTTTATTAAATTCTTAAAATTTGTTAGACTAAATTTTCACAAAAATTGGATTTTCTTCCTTTGAAGTTAGCTGATTTGTATACAAGTTTATCTATGTAAGAACAACTTAAGAATATAATGCTCATTAAAGGACTTATTTGAATAAACACTTTTACCGCTTTTGTTACTATATATTATGAACCGTAACGGTGGACAAATTATGGAAAACTTTTAAAATTTTTTTTTTAGTGAAAAAAATAAATAGTTTAAGCAAAAAAAATTACATTCAACTTATTATTAAAAAAAATCAAAAAACCCAAAAAATTATTAAACCGTGATATCTAATAAAATGTGCCAAGGATTTTTTATTTATTTTGATCTTAAAATACTCGGGAATATCCGAAACATTTCCTTGAATAATTTGGGGTATGCATCAACTTTTGGGTTGAGAGTGTTTTAGGTAGGAGTGCAGTATCTTACTATGTACTAATAAAACGATATCTAAAAATATAAGAGATACATATCATTTTAAAGATAATTGTATGTGCAATAATACAAAAATTTTATCCCATATTCGTTAGAATAAAATTGGAAAAATGTCGACCGCTAAAATTGCTATAGTTAAAAAAGTCGACATTTTTCGTGTTTGGCAAGTCATGAAATTTTAACGGTTAACTAAAAATGTATGGTTTAAAAAATCATAGTATCATCAGTAAGTGATTTTAAATAAAATAAAAAAATAAAATTGAGTGATATCTTTTTATACTTGGAGTGACAATAATTTTATTGAAAATAGTCGTTAAAAGCTCAAAAATGACCTTTAAGCTCTTTGCGCAATATCACAGGATCACTTTTTTTTTACAAGGTTTTACAAGCTTCTTCTCAGTTTTAGTGGTCCTAGTTTCAGAAAGTCGACGCGGAGCGAAAGAAAGAATAGTTCTAGATTTTTCATACAAATATGAATCAGTCTAATGAACATGTAGGTACTGAAATGAAAGATATTGATCTCACGATTAATATGTTATTATGTTCATGGTCCGATAACCCCAGTAACCTCAGGACCCTTTTTAGTTTTAACAACTGAGTTAATTTTATACACGAAACAAGTGTGGGTAGGCAAACGAAAAGAAATTTAATCAGGAGTCTATTATACACTAATTACACTCAAGGATTTAAACCTAAACGAATAACGGTTTCGATTTCGGTTTCGGTTTTTTCCGCGTTTCGGTTACGGTTTCGGTTTTAAGTTTTTGTAACGAAACGATTTCGGTAGACCGGTTCCAAGTTACAGTTTCGGGTTTGATTTCGGTTTTTATATAAAATTTCTTTTTTCCATATTTTTCAAATAATTTAACATTGTTTATATGATGCTAAGTTATGTTCAATTTGTGATATTTGGGTAAAGTGAGAAACGTAATTTAAACCATGTTTGTTTTTATTCTAGTGAAAATATTGTGTTATATGAATTATTTAATTGATTTCGCCAAGAAACAATTTCAATCGTGGTCACAAGCCAAAGAAAATCAACATTTTGACTTCACTTGAGATATGATCTGAATTGCAAAAGTGAGCCGAGAAACGAACCTTAAAGAAAAGCAGCAAGAATACATCGATAATTGTCTTAAACTTCATAAAAAGAAGAAGAAGAATTTTGTACAATTTCCATCCATAAAAGAAATTTTAAACTGCAATATCTGCCTGTATACTTGAAATGTTCGAACTTGTCAAACTTGCACTTTATATTTCGTATTTTCTTAAGTAGTTACTGACATTTTTATAATTTTACTTTTTTTTCTAATTTTTTCTTGCATTACTATTGTTTTTTATTATCTTATTATAATTTTTTTATCCTTAATATATATTTCCGAAATTGAGCTGCTTTGAAAAATCACACAAAAATCAATTAAAGGACCCTTTAAATAGTATTATATTGAAAAGATCCTTTAAAATTATTGAATAATTATTTAAATGAAATGTTCTAAACTGGTCCCACTTTACCCCAGGCTCCCTATATATATTACTAATACAATAAATAATCATCATTTTTTAACAATGAGTTGCTGGCGTTTGTTGTTAATTAGATTTACCGCTACACAAATAAATGAAAAAAAAAACACAATTTTAGACCAAAGATAGTTTTTTTGGTAATATTGTTTCTCAAAAAACAACATTTTAATTTTTGTGCAACATTTTTATTTTGGGAACTCCAAATTTTATTAAATGACATTTAAACATGCCCTGTACTTAAGATCTTCTATATAAAATAAAATATGTTTTTCTGTTTTTTTTATACTTTTTTAAAAACCGTTTTAAACCGGTATAAAACCGAAACCGTTTATTTCGGTTTTGGATATCGGTTTATTTCTGATATTCGTATAACGGTTTTAAAAATTAAACGGTTTTAAACGGATATCGGTTACGGTTTGAATCCTTAATTACACTATTATTTCTCAAAAATGTCGCCTGCGGCGCTTCCTCGATATAACTTTCCAACGAAATATTATAATTAATTGTTGGGCTGTTTTTTTTATTTTTTACATAATTACAAATTCTAATCGCTATCATAAAAATGACCATATAATTACAAATGTTGCATTATTACCTTTCATTTGAGTACCTATATGACCAAATATGTAGGTGCACCGGATTTCGATTTTTCTAGGGTATCACAGATCCGTTCGCACCCTATATTTTTTCATGTTTAAGGAAATAAAACTGTTGATTTAAAGGAAAAAAAGTTGGTTTAAAGAACTACAGTTGTGTATAATTCATTATTCACTGTATTTGATAAGAAAATATAAAAAAGGGCGCAAAATACATTTTTGGGGCGCAAAATAAATTTATGGGGCGCATTTTAAAAAAAATTGGAAAAAAGGCGCAAAAAAATCAATCGCCCCCTCATACTTCTGGATCCGCCCCTGATAATGACCGCCACGCAAACTATTATTAAGCTCCTGAATGGCATTCGAGAGCTTGAAACATACAAGCTTACAAAAAAAAGGGCTACCACATTTTGGCTGATGACATCGATTTCCTGCAGCTTTACGATGAAGGTTGGTTGACGTAGAACGGAATAATTAATTAAAAAATTACTTTATTCTTGTCCTCCTATATTAGGATCCTATTTTTTTACTTATTTTGTAGGATTAAGTCCATATTTAAAAGTACAAAATAAATGTAGATTAATTTTAAATTAATCGTTGATTGCTAGTTGAAAATATATCTAAATCTTGGTTTGAAGTAAACGTTAAAGTCAATTTGAGAATTAGTGTTGGTATTGATTTAAAAATTAGAAATTTCAAGTTAGGGTTTTTTTTTACCAGTTTTATTGAGAAAGCTATGATTGTTAAATTAAGATTAATGGTTTTTCAAATATTAACCTCAACACTACGATTTGAAAGTAGTAATTGATTTCAAAGCATTAATATTCTTTTGTGAATGCTTTAAAATCAATCACTACTTTCAAATCGTAGTGTTGCGGTTATTATTACATTTGTAACTTTATAATTTTAAAACTCTGTTTTTTTCTCTCTGTACAAAACTTTTTAAATTTTTAAAATCGGTTGAGTGGTTCCGGAAATAATGAATTTCCCCCGATTTATGAGCGTTTGGGCACACTGTGCGCTGTAAAGTGTTGGTCATTCTAAATAACAGTTTTTGTGCACTCAGATATTGGAAATTTACATTAATCTTTTACAAACAATAATTTTATTTTGTTTAAATTATTCCAAATGTGTAGTGTGGTACTAACTTATAATAATAATAGTTTACTACAGTCACTACACTACAGTCCTATAAGAACTTAGGCCGAGCTCTCTCACCATTTTGAGCTGTGCGTGTTATACTTGTACTCAAAGTGGTGGGACCTACAGTTTATTGCCGAATCCGAACGGCGGGTGTGGTACCAACTTATGTAAACTAAATATCGTTTTAGGCCCGGTTTCACAGTGCGCACTTAAGTTAAATTTGAGTTGAGGAAAATTTAAAATTTTTTGTCTACTTAAATTAAATTAAAAAATTGAAATGAGAATGCAATTTATATAAATTATATGATTACACATAATTTGAAACGTTTCTCAGTTCGCAAACATCGGGAGAATTATGTATTATGCAAAAAAGAAGTGAATTTCGCGTACAACGGCAGTTAATACTGGGGACCGAATAAATTATGGCTGCGAAAAATTACTCCAATGATAGGAGTCGCTTTTGTTTTGGTTAATATGCAATTCTCCGCGAAAAAAAGGCGAATTTAATTTGTTATTGTCAGTTTGTATTATTCTGTTGTCATAAGTATTCAGTTGACAGAAAGCACACTTAAGTAAAACTTAAGTGGGGAATATCGGTCACTTAACTTTTGTGCTGTGAAGCGATTTTTCACACTTAAGTATAGTTTAAGGAAAACTCGACACTTAAGTGTGCAGTGTGAAACCGGGCCTTAGTATATCATATAATTGTTCATGTACATTAGACTGATTTAAATTTGTATACAAATTTTCGAACTGATTTCTCTTTTGCTCCGCCTCGACTTTCTGAATCGAGGACCTCAAAAACTAAGAACAAGCGTTTAATCGTAAAAAAATGATGCTGTGATGTTGCGCAAAGATCTTAAAAGACATTTTTGAATGCAATGTGCAATTCTCCCGCCCGACCGTTTGGACAGCTGCTGGAAATCGATGTCAGTAGCCAAAATGTGGTAGACCGTTTTTTTGTAAGCTTGTATGTTTCAAGCTCTCGAATGCCATTCTGGAGCTTAGTAATAATTTGCGTGTTTATTTTTATTCTAGTGAAAATATTGTGTTATATGAATTATTTAATTGATTTCGCCAAGAAACAATTTCAATCGTGGTCACAAGCCAAAGAAAATCAACATTTTGACTTCACTTGAGATATGATCTGAATTGCAAAAGTGAGCCGAGAAGCGAACCTTAAAGAAGAGCAGCAAGAATAGATCGATAATTGTCTTAAACTTCATAAAAAGAAGAAGAAGAAGAATTTTGTACAATTTCCATCCATAAAAGAAATTTTAAACTGCAATATCTGCCTGTATACTTGAAGTGTTCGAACTTGGCAAACTTGCACTTTATATTTCGTATTTTCTTAAGTAGTTACTGACATTTTTATAATTTTACTTTTTTTTCTAATTTTTTCTTGCATTACCATTGTTTTTTTATTATCTTATTATAATTCTTTTATCCTTAATATATATTTCCGAAATTGAGCTGCTTTGAAAAATCACACAAAAATCAATTAAAGGACCCTTTAAATGGTATTATATTGAAAAGATCCTTTAAAATAATTGAATAATTATTCAAATGAAATGTTCTAAACTTGTCCCACTTTACCCCAGGCTCCCTATATATATTACTAATACAATAAATAAAAAAACAATAGCATTAAAAATTAAATCATTTTTTAACAATGAGTTGCTGGCGTTTGTTGTTAATTCGATTTACCGCTACACAAATAAATGAAAAAAAAAACACAATTTTAGACCAAAGATAGTTTTTTTGGAAATATTGTTTCTCAAAAAACAACATTTTAATTTTTGTGCAACATTTTTATTTTGGGAACTCCATATTTTATTAAATGACATTTAAACATGCCCTGTACTTAAGATCTTCTATATAAAATAAAATATGTTTTTCTGTTTTTTTTATACTTTTTAAAAAACCGTTTTAACCCGATATAAAACCGAAACCGTTTATTTCGGTTTTGGATATAGGTTTATTTCTGATATTCGTATAACGGTTTTAAAAATTAAACGGTTTTAAACGGATATCGGTTACGGTTTGAATCCTTAATTACACTATTATTTCTCAAAAATGTCTGTTTTTTTTATTTTTTACATAATTACAAATTCTAATCGCTATCATAAAAATGACCATATAATTTCAAATGTTGCATTATTACCTTTCATTTGAGTACCTATATGACCAAATATGTAGGTGCACCGGATTTCGATTTTTCTAGGGTATCACAGATCCGTTCGCACCCTATATTTTTTCATGTTTAAGGAAATAAAACTGTTGATTTAAAGAAAAAAAGTTGGTTTAAAGAACTACAGTTGTGTATAATTCATTATTCACTGTATTTGATAAGAAAATATAAAAAAGGGCGCAACCAAATTTTTGGGGCGCAAAATAAATTTATGGGGCGCATTTTAGAAAAAATTGGAAAAAAGGCGCAAAAAAATCAATCGGCCCCTCATACTTCTGGATCCGCCCCTGATACCGACCGCCACGCAAACTATTATTAAGCTCCTGAATGGCATTCGAGAGCTTGAAACATACAAGCTTACAAAAAAAAGGGCTACCACATTTTGGCTGATGACATCAATTTCCTGCAGCTTTACGATGAAGGTTGGTTGACGTAGAACGGAATAATTAATTAAAAAATGACTTTATTCTTGTCCTATATTAGGATCCTATTTTTTACTTATTTTGTAGGATTAAGTCCATATTTAAAAGTACAAAATAAATGTAGATTAATTTTAAATTAATCGTTGATTGCGAGTTGAAAATATATCTAAATCTTGGTTTGAAGTAAACGTTAAAGTCAATTTGAGAATTAGTGTTGGTATTGATTTAAAAATTAGAAATTTCAAGTTAGGGTTTTTTTTACCAGTTTTATTGAGAAAGCTATGATTGTTAAATTAAGATTAATGGTTTTTCAAATATTAACCTCAACACTACGATTTGAAAGTAGTAATTGATTTCAAAGCATTAATATTCTTTTGTGAATGCTTTAAAATCAATCACTACTTTCAAATCGTAGTGTTGCGGTTAATATTACATTTGTAACTTTATAATTTTAAAACTTAAGTTCTCTCTGTACAAAACTTTTTAAATTTTTAAAATCGGTTGAGTGGTTCCGAAAATAATGAATTTCCCCCGATTTATGAGCGTTTGGGCACACTGTGCGCTGTAAAGTGTTGGTCATTCTAAATAACAGTTTTTGTGCACTCAGATATTGGAAATTTACATTAATCTTTTACAAACAATAATTTTATTTTGTTTAAATTATTCCAAATGTGTAGTGTGGTACTAACTTATAATAATAATAGTTTACTACAGTCACTACACTACAGTCCTATAAGAACTTAGGCCGAGCTCTCTCACCATTTTGAGCTGTGCGTGTTATACTTGTACTCAAAGTGGTGGGACCTACAGTTTATTGCCGAATCCGAAAGGCGGGTGTGGTACTAACTTATGTAAACTAAATATCGTTTTAGGCCCGATTTCACAGTGCGCACTTAAGTTAAATTTGAGTTGAGGAAAATTTAAGATTTTTTGTCTACTTAAGTTTTTCCGCATTTCACAGTCTCCACTTAAATGCGTACATATGTATTTTTTAAAATATGGCAACACGACATATATGACAATTGTTTTTGTTTACAAAACAATATTATATTAAAGTTTATATCATACATTTTTTTTTAATATTGGGGACCGAATAAATTATGGCTGCGAAAAATTACTCCAATGATAGGAGTCGCTTTTGTTTTGGTTAATATGCAATTCTCCGCGAAAAAAAGGCGAATTTAATTTGTTATTGTCAGTTTGTATTATTCTGTTGTCATAAGTATTCAGTTGACAGAAAGCACACTTAAGTAAAACTTAAGTGGGGAATATCGGTCACTTAACTTTTGTGCTGTGAAACGATTTTTCACACTTAAGTATAGTTTGAGGAAAACTCGACACTTAAGTGTGCAGTGTGAAAAGGGGCCTTAGTATATCATATAATTGTTCATGTACATTAGACTGATTTAAATTAGTATACATATTTTCGAACTTATTTCTCTTTTGCTCCGCCTCGACTTTCTGAAACCAGGACCTCAAAAACTAAGAACAAGCGTTTAATCGTAAAAAAATGATGCTGTGATGTTGCGCAAAGATCTTAAAAGACATTTTTGAATGCAATGTGCAATTCTCCCGCCCGACCGTTTGGACAGCTGCTGGAAATCGATGTCAGTAGCCAAAATGTGGTAGACCTTTTTTTTTGTAAGCTTGTATGTTTCAAGCTCTCGAATGCCATTCTGGAGCTTAGTAATAATTTGCGTGTTTGTTTTTATTCTAGTGAAAATATTGTGTTATATGAATTATTTAATTGATTTCGCCAAGAAACAATTTCAATCGTGGTCACAAGCCAAAGAAAATCAACATTTTGACTTCACTTGAGATATGATCTGAATTGCAAAAGTGAGCCGAGAAGCGAACCTTAAAGAAGAGCAGCAAGAATACATCGATAATTGTCTTAAACTTCATAAAAAGAAGAAGAAGAAGAATTTTGTACAATTTCCATCCATAAAAGAAATTTTAAACTGCAATATCTGCCTGTATACTTGAAATGTTCGAACTTGTCAAACTTGCACTTTATATTTCGTATTTTCTTAAGTAGTTACTGACATTTTTATAATTTTACTTTTTTTTCTAATTTTTTCTTGCATTACTATTGTTTTTTTATTATCTTATTATAATTCTTTTATCCTTAATATATATTTCCGAAATTGAGATGCTTTGAAAAATCACACAAAAATCAATTAAAGGACCCTTTAAATGGTATTATATTGAAAAGATCCTTTAAAATAATTGAATAATTATTCAAATGAAATGTTCTAAACTTGTCCCACTTTACCCCATGCTCCCTATATATATTACTAATACAATAAATAAAAAAACAATAGCATTAAAAATTAAATCATTTTTTAACAATGAGTTGCTGGCGTTTGTTGTTAATTCGATTTACCGCTACACAAATAAATGAAAAAAAAAACACAATTTTAGACCAAAGATAGTTTTTTTGGTAATATTGTTTCTCAAAAAACAACATTTTAATTTTTGTGCAACATTTTTATTTTGGGAACTCCAAATTTTATTAAATGACATTTAAACATGCCCTGTACTTAAGATCTTCTATATAAAATAAAATATGTTTTTCTGTTTTTTTATACTTTTTTAAAAACCGTTTTAAACCGGTATAAAACCGAAACCGTTTATTTCGGTTTTGGATATCGGTTTATTTCTGATATTCGTATAACGGTTTTAAAAATTAAACGGGTTTAAACGGATATCGGTTACGGTTTCAATCCTTAATTACTCTATTATTTCTCAAAAATGTCGCCTGCGGCGCTTCCTCGATATAACTTTCCAACGAAATATTATAATTAATTGTTTAAATTAGGAAATTAAGACACTACGATTTGAAAGTAGTAATTGATTTCAAAGCATTAATATTCTTTTGTGAATGCTTTAAAATCAATCACTACTTTCAAATCGTAGTGTTGCGGTTAATATTACATTTGTAACTTTATAATTTTAAAACTTAAGTTCTCTCTGTACAAGTATACAAATTTTCGAACTTATTTCTCTTTCGCTCCGCCTCGACTTTCTGAAACCAGGACCTCAAAAACTAAGAACAAGCGTTTAATCGAAAAAAAAATGATGCTGTGATGTTGCGCAAAGATCTTAAAAGACATTTTTGAATGCAATGTGCAATTCTACCGCCCGACCGTTCTGCAGGAAATCGATGTCAGTAGCCAAAATGTGGTAGACCTTTTTTTTGTAAGCTTGTATGTTTCAAGCTCTCGAATGCCATTCTGGAGCTTAGTAATAATTTGCGTGGCGGTCGGTATATTGTTTAAAAGATTCACAGATGTCCAAACACTATTAGATTTGGATAAGCTATTAGATTTGGACGTACGTTGTTATGTTATATTTTTAGTAAGGGTTTATATTGCAATCATAAAAACATACTGTTTTTAGCGTCACTACATTTTGTTCCTAATAATCATTTTGATTTTTAAGATTTATAATTTTTAGTTAACTGTTACAATTTCATGGATTTCCAAACACAGAAAATTCCTTACTATAGTAATTTTAGCTGTCGTAATTTTTCTAATTTTATACTAGCGAGTTTAGAAAAACATTTTTGTATTATTATACATACAGTTATCTTTAAAATTATATCACTCTAAAATATAAGTGTAACATATCATTTTTAAGATAAGTGTATGTGCAATAATACAAAATTGTTATTCGAAACTCGTTAGGGTAAAATGAGAAAAATGTCGGCAGTTAAATTAACTATACCCAATAAGCAATGAGTTTAAGGATCGATAAATTTGGAGAAATGTCTTTTACAACCAGTATGGATTTAAAGTCATGTTTAAGCCGAATAACTGAATGTGATTACAACGTTGGTTTTCGAAGGTAAAAAAACTTGAGACGAAATTCACTACACAAAATTAGCAGTGGCAACCCAGTGACTTGATAAATTAAATGTCAACAAGAAAATTTTAATTTTTTCCCCATTGTGCGTCGCAAATATTTGGTAAGTATAGAAATAAAATTGAATTTTCTTATAAATATATAAAAATTATTTTTTTTTAAAGATGCCGATGTGTGTGTCACACAACCATATTCATGTTTCGCGAAATAAAAAGAGGCACACCGATCAACTCACTGTTTGCAGCCGTGTCAGTCTGGGACTCTAGTGACAGCAAGCAAAAGGCATCCGTGCCAGAGAATGAAGACACTACAATTGCAGGCCCAGTGATCTGCTGCATTATGCGCCACTGCATTCGCACAATATGTGAGATCATTGTGTTTCGCTTGAATAAGCAAACAAAAAAATCAATTAATATATTTCTGCAGGTCCCAACACGAAAGTCAACCCGAGAATTCTATTGCACGGAAAACCATCGAAGGCAGCATTAGTTTTGTGCTGGAACGATGTGACGAACTATACTAAGAATTGGACGATTAGCTGATATACACTGTAAGTCACCAAGGTTTACGACTACGTTTATGAAATATTAATATATTTTGATTCATACGCAGACACCACTGATATTTTAACCTGGCGATGTTATACATCGCAGTGGCGCAATTGGTTTGACTGGTTTGATCTTCGCCATAATGTGTAAAAAAATGTGTATATTAATTTCACAATATTGTGAATTTTTTGTAAACTACAAGAACAAAACTATTTCTGATCACTATCAATGTGGTAAACAAAACATTCTCCTGTTGTGTTATACGAATTTTGATAAATCACATGTCAAAAATTCCAAGAAAATTCCTTGTACCTTGATATTTTCATATTTTGTAAAAAATCAACATAATCTACCGATTAATTTTAAAGTTATATTAATTTGTTAAAAAAATGCCTTTTTGTTCACTGTGAATTTCTGTGGATTCATTTCAAAAATTAGATTTATAATAGAAGAAATAATCACGCGACAAGATATAATAAAATTAAATTAAATGCGGCAGAGTTGTTGTTTATTTGTGTGCAATATTTTATGGGAGAGTTTGATGCACTGCACTAAACACAGTGAGTGCAGTCAACTGCAGTTCTCTTTTTCATATGATTGTTGTAATTTAGTTTTTAGTATTTTCTGGCATTATTTGTTCTAAAATTATAAAAACTAAGTATAGCACGTACTACATCTTATTAATACGAATCGTTTGATACCACCCAATAAACATTTTTGTAAAGGTTTGGAGACTTAGATTTCTTAATAAGCTTACTAATAAAAAATGTCACTACTATTTCGTAAATTTTTTCAAATCACTTACTTTATATTTGTTAATAAGCTTATTAACAAAAATAAAAGCAATTAAAAAACAAATGTTTGTAAAATGCTCAGATGTTATATTTACTAACGGCAACGTAAAACATCAAAGAAAAGACAATTGTGTTTAGTTTGTGTGCAAATTTTAAGCATATTTCTCATATTTAGAGAAAACATATAAGTACGTTTAAATAATAATTAAATAATGTCTTTAAAACGTAAGCAACCAAATAAACGCAAGATAATTCGGGGAGATTCAGTGGGCAATGACTGTAAACATCACATATTTGATATGGTTGAAAATAATAATATTTCTCCGAATGATCTTGGATGAATCAGATTTCCAAGATAAAATTTTAATTCGCCAACAATTGGCTACTTGATGTGTTAAAAATTGTTACAAAAATTATTACATAACGATTTGTAATAAGCTTACAAAATCATTACAAAACGTTTTATAATAAGCTTACAATATTATTGCATATAGCTTACTATTCAATATTACACATAAGCATTCAATGTAATGTCCATTTTCGCTAATCCGACAATTATTATGCAATGTTTTGTAAACATTTCTCAAGCTTATCATAAAACAAAACATTACATGTTTCACCTGTAGCCGCGGTAGCTCAGTGGTTAGTGCGTTGGACTACGAGTCGAAAGGTCCCCGGTTCAAGCCTGGACTGGGGCTAACAACATCTTTTCATAGAAACATTTTTCTATACCGCGCTACCTCTCGTCAGTAAATGGCAAACCTACGAGAGTAAAACCATTGCCTATGAAAAGCTCTCACCCGCCGTTCGGATTCGGCAATAAACTGTAGGTCCCACCACTTTGAGTACAAATATAACACGCACAGCTCAAAATGGTGAGAGAGCTCGGCCGAAGTTCTGTACAGGACTGTAGCGCCAAACTATTATTATTATTTACATGTTTCACCTTACAAAAAGCTTACAGAAAGATTACAATGTTTATTGGGCGGTATCATTAAAATCTGTTGAGTAGCGTCTGCACAACGATGGGGGACGGATGTGTCGTGTCGTCCTCTTAATTTTTTTTCTAATTCGTTAAATTTTTGTCCGTCGAGTTTGTCTTAATATTTGTCGAGTGCCGTGCAAAATTTTGCTTAAGTGTCGTCCACCGTAACAACCTCATAACAATAAAAACGATTAAAATAAATAAAATAATAACACTCAATAAACAATAACATACAAAAACCAAAGACTATAAAAATACAGAACCAAACATTATAAACAACAACACAAAACAACAACACAAAACCGGTTTCGCTGCACCACCAGCACTGCCTGCTGCCGCCGTCGCTGCTTACAATTGCCAACGCAACGGGCTTTTCTATGCCCTCTGTTGCAATTTTTCATTTGTTTATCGTTTTCAGTCCCTTCCCCATCCTACTCCTCGCTATCTGCGTGCGTGGTTGAGACTGCAAGAGTGCGTAACGAAGACAGTGGTCAAGGCATAACACTGACCACTGTTTAGCTTACGCTCTCACTTGTTTGTCTCCACTGCCGCCCGCTAATAGTATGTTTGTTTGTTTTAAATTTGTCCAGTAGCGAAAATGTCGCAAATCTTTCGTATAGATTTTTGCAACATTCGTGGCCTGAGAACGAATTTTTTCGCTGTTTATGCGCATGTGTTTCTTTATAGGCCACATATAATGGCATTAGGTGAGACCCAGGTTGGCGAGGGTGCAGATCCACTGGATTTTCAAATACCGGGGTACCACCCACTGCCATTATTCTCTGCCCATAGAGGTCTCGCCCTTTTTATTCGAAGTGACGTTGCGTACCAGCACCAGCAGCAACATAGTGTTTCGGATAATGAATTTAATTCTATGTGGATTAAATTCAAAATCTTGCAACACATCATGCACTTGTGTTTTATTTATAGGAGTCCGAATCTAGATAGGGTTTCTACCTGTAACAAGTTAGATGCCCTATCTGATTCGATCTCAAATATACTGGAACAATTTCCAGGCAGTGAAATTGTTGTTGCTGGTGACTTTAATGTACACAACGCCACTTGGTTGAGCCACTCGGGTCTATCAACACAGGAGGGTTGTTATGTTGAGCTGTTTGCCGAGTGCAATCAACTCACTCAATTGGTGAAGGAACCGACGTACCTCCCACGCGTCGGTGGGCAGAGCCAAAAAGTCTTAGACCTTTTTCTGACTTCGCATCATGAAAAATATGATGTAAAAGTCCTTGCACCTCTTGGAAATTCCGACCACTGTATTATTTCCGCTGCGTTTTCGTATTCTAGTTTACGCGCCTCTTCGATTAAAGCCACGAAGAGGACTGTATGGCTTTACGAAAAAGCAAATTGGGATGCGTTAAATGATTTTTTCGCAACTTTAATTGGAAATTGTGTTTCGCAGATAGAAACATAAATGCCGCGGCCTTAATGGTACAAAACATTATTTTATTGGGTATGCGGTCCTTCATACCTTCTAAAAAGATTAGCATTAAACCCAAGGACCACTCTTGGTTTAATGAGACTTGCAGGATTGCAGTCAGGTCGAAAGAGGAAGCCTTTCAGAATTGGCGTTCTAATAAGAATGCTGATACTGAAAGACTTCGCATACAGGCTAGGAATCGCTGTAATGCCGTGATCGCGCGTGAAAAGTTTCTACACGAAGAAAACGCGCGCAAAAAGGTCCTTCTCTACCACAGAGGTAGTAAAAATTTCTGGTCATTTGTTAAAAGGGTGAAGAATCAGACGACATCGTCTACTCCAACCCTTGTTATGAATGGCCAGACCTTCACAGACCCGGTTGATAAAGCTAATCTCTTGGCAGAACTATTTGCAAATAATTCAACGCTCCCAGTTAGCAATCAACCACTGCCCGTCGTTGAATTTGTTTCTTCTGCAATGCCGGAGATACATTTTCGAACTCGGGCAGTTAAAAAGGTTTTAGCAAATCTCAATATTAACAAAGCCTCCGGGCCAGATGGCATATATGCCCATGTGTTGAAGAAGTGTGCGCCAACGCTGGCTTGTCCATTGCGTAACCTTTTCAACATCTCCTACACGACAGGAGTTTTTCCATCTTGTTGGAAGGTTGCCAATGTCCAGCCAGTTCCGAAAAAGGGTGAGGCTACGAACCCTGCTAATTACCGACCCATTGCAATATGCTCTGCGCTATCCAAGGTAATGGAAAGCGTAATAAACTTCCACCTTGTGAACTATCTGGAGCGAAACGAATTACTTAGTGACCGGCAATATGGTTTCCGTAGGACCAGATCCACCGGTGACTTGATGGCGGTCCTCTCCGAAAAGTGGAATAATTGTATTCACCTTTTCGGAGAGAGTAAGGTGGTTGCTCTTGATATTTCCAAGGCTTTTGATCGAGTGTGGCATGAAGCCCTGGTATCAAAACTTATTGCATATGGTGTCGGTAATTCTTTTGCTCGATGGATATCGAGTTTTCTCCAGGGTCGTTCAATACGAGTTGCGATGGATGGTGTTTTTTCAGAACAACATTCCATCAATTCTGGAGTCCCGCAGGGTTCCGTCCTATCCCCGTCCCTATTTCTGGTGTTTATCAATGACCTTCTGTCATCGACCCAGAACCCAATCCATTCCTTTGCAGATGACAGCAACATTTGTCAATCATTTTCGTTCAACAAGCGCCCAAACTCTTTGGAGATTGAGAGTAAAAGGCGCACAATGAATGATACACTCAATAATGACCATAAAACAATCTCCGAGTGGGGTCTTGCAAATAGAGTTGATTTTAAAGCTAGCAAGACCCAATGTTGTCTGTTATCTCACAAAAGAATGGATTCACTCCTCCCTCCCCTCAATATGGACTCTGTGGATATTGCGCAGTCAGCTGCTCTTGACGTTCTGGGTATATCAATTCAATGTGACCTCCGTTGGAATGATCACATATTTGATGTGTCGAAAGAAGCTGCCAAGTGCCTCGGTTTTCTGAAACGGTGTAAGACATACTTCACTCCTGCTGACTTGCGCACTGTCTACACCACCTATATTCGGCCTAAGATGGAATACAATTCGCACATATGGGCAGGGGCTTCAAAATCTTCTTTGGAGTTCCTGGATCGAATCCAACAACGTGCAATATATTTAATAGGGGATGAAAATATTTTATCCTCTATTGGTTCTCTTGAGCACCGAAGGACCGTAGGGTGTGTAAGCCTGTTTTATAGGTATTACAATGGTAAGTGTTCGAGGGAAATACATGGCCTGATTCCACCAGGTCGTGTGTTCCCTCGTACTACTAGGGCATCGAACCAAGCCCACCCCTTCGTAGTCCACACGGTTCCCAACAGAACCACGCATTACAGAGAGAATTCGTTCTTCAGTCGCACGATTCGTTTGTGGAACAATCTCCCTGCGTCTGTTTTTCCCGACATTTTTAATATTGGGAAATTTAAAGCAAACATCCACCGACACTACTCCATCTTTCCTCCTCCTTTGAAATTATAATCCTTCCTTGCGATCAACACTGTGCATTTCACGAATAGGGGGCATCCCCTGATCGTTGGTTAATTTGTAAAAAAAAAAAAAAAAAATACGGCCGGTTAGTACAAGAGAAAAAAACACGTTTTGTTTTATTAATATAGATTTAAACCTTTATTTTGGGAAATATATGCGCTTTAATTCAAGTGTAAATTGAAGGTCTGATTTCAAGTTCAAAATTAAGTTAAAATTCCTTTTATTTAAAGCTTACAATTAAGTTCAAACTCGAAGAAATATGGAATGTCGATTTGATGTTTAGGTGAAGGCTCGATTCAATTGCATAAAAGCTACCAGTTTTGCTGGAGAACGCTATGGTTTTCAAGCTTACAATTACAAAAAAATGAACGCTTTTCTCCCGTGAAATCTTCTATAACCATGTTCAATATACATTCGATAATCACTTAATATCCAGGTTTTTGGTTTATTGAGTACCCAGCAAGAACAGAGGTGGTCATTTTATTGATCATTTTAGGGGTAGCAATTAACAGTTTCGATCATAAATTCGATCCCATGTAGAATAGCGTCGGGAAAAAATTATCAAAACGTTTGTATACGTGTGACTTTACATCCCTGTACTACGCACGTTTGCATAGCTTTTTCTTACATGTATAAGTGAGTCGCAAACATTTTTTATTTGTATTGAAGTTTCGGTCAGCAGTGTCTTGCTGGGCAGTAAGAAAAAGTCAACATTTTACGTGTTTGGCAAGGCATTAAACTATTACGGTTAACTAAAAATTAATAATTTTAGTAAATGATTTTAAGTTAAGTAAAAAAGAAAATATAGTGATGTATTTTTTATATTGTAATATATATTTTTTATATTTAAAAGTAAAAAATAAATGTAGATAAATTTTAAATTATTCGTTGATTGCGAGTTGAAAATATGTCTAAATCTTTTTTGGTCAAATATATATTGACATTATTTTCAAATACATGAAAATAATGTTTTCCCACGAACGACTTGTGGTACCAAAAAAAAAAAAATCGAAATTCGGTACACATACCCATTTGTAAATATGGGTATCAAATGAAAGGAAATTCTTCAGCGATGTAAAGTTTGTAGTTATTTTCAGGATTCGTATTCCTTGGTGACCTATATACCTTTGAATGGTTACCACACATATGTGTAGGGTATTTATAGTCGGCTTAGACCGACTATAATTTTGATAGTCCTAACTATCATAATAACACCTACTTAAAAATTTCCCATGTGATCTAACCTTCCCAACTGGATGTTGTTGTTGCTGGTTTTACACAGCAAACAGAGAGTTGCAAAAAGAAAAGAAGTCTTTGCGAAATAGAGTTTCAATTATTGTGATAAAAAATACATTAAATGATATTAATTGAAATGAAAAAAACAACATTTCGATAACTATAAATATATCGAACTTTCATTACAACATTGTTAACTAAAATTAACAAAAATTTAGTAACATTACAAAATGAATTTTTAAATTTAATAAAAGTGTTTTCACAAAAACAGAACTGTGATTCAAGTATATAAAATTGCAATGAAAAGTGCTAATCCGGTCGCGTGATTTTTGTTTCTTCCTTTATAAATCTAATTTTTTGAAATGAATCCAAAGAAATTCGCGGTGAACAAAAAAAAACCTTTTATAAAATATCAGCACAGTTATGCATTACAAGATATCTTCTATTGTTTCTCAATAAATAAAAAAAAATGATTGCAATACGAGGTGTTTAGAATAAAAAAAATAAATAATACATTAAGAATTAAATACAATGAAACTATGTATTCTCCTACACAAAGGACATCAGACCGAAAATTCAAATTGTAGCAGTCAAAGTCTTAAATATATCAATAAAAGCGGCTTTCGCTTTTTAAATGTTTTAATAAATACTTCAAAACTGTTCACAACAACCAACACTGCCTATGATTTCGAGTACGATAATAGATATGATAATCGTACAATGATGTCGGATATCGAAAAATGTCCGTTATATTTAAATATAAAACATTTTTATATAAACATTTTTTCCATTGTATTTAGAAACAAATTTTCAGCTAGCTGGATGGTTTTAACTAGTATATAAATAATAAAAAAAAAGAATTAAACAAAAAATAATGCCGCAGGCTGGATTCGAACCCGGGTCCTCGTGCATAGAAGACATGCATGCAATCGTCGTGACGCCTCTATTATGGTTGGGTATTCCCTGCCACAGAAGCAACTAATGTCACTGTATACGAGTTGTATTATTAGTTCAATAAACCTTTACATGGTGAATTTAAGAGGACTTATAAAGACCTTCCAGTAGTTACACTACGTTCGTACAGTTTTACGCCATATAACTTTTACTTTCCCAGTAGATTGTGCTACTTGGGTAGAGATTGATTTCAAAGCATTCGCAAAAGAATATTAAGTGCAATGGCATATTGTGTAGTTATAGAGCTCTTAGTTTCAGAAAGTCGACGCGGAGCGAAACATTTTAACATTTTTGGGTTTTGAATCCAAACAAAAATTAACATACTATCTTTATAGAAGTTCAAATATAGTGTGGTATATTATTTAAATTATTCATATTTGTGGTACTAAACTTAGTGTCATTGTTTATGTATGCAATTACTATGAAATTAAATGGTTTTCATAAGTGTTTAACTTATTTAAAACCAACGAATGAAACCTAAACAAATAACGTTTTCGATTTTGGTTTTTTCCACGGTTCGGTTTCTGTTACGATTTCCGTTTTAAGTTTTTATAACAAAACGGTTTCGGTATACCGGTTTTAAGTAACGGTTTCGGTATACAAGTTTCAAGAAACGGTTTCGGGTTTGATTTGAAATAATTTAATGAATGAAATAATTTTTGAAATAATTTAAAATTGTTTATATGGTGCTAAGTTATGTTAAAATTGAGATATTGGGGTAAAGTGGGAAACGTAATTTAAACAATGTTTTTGTTATTATTTTATTTAAAATATATTGTGTTATATGAATTATTTAATTCATTTCGCCAAGAAAAAATATTAATCGTGACCAGAAACCAATGAAAAACAACATTTTGACTTCACCTGATATATATATCTGAATTTCAGAAGAGCCGAGAAGCGAACCTTAAACAAGAGAAAAAAGAATATATCTGCAATATCTGCCTGTATACTTAAAATGTTCGAATTTGTGGAAATTGCACTTTATTTTTCGTATTTTCTTAAGTAGTTACTGAGATGTTAATAATTTTAAACTTTTTTCTAATTATATCTTGCATTACCATTTTTATTTATTACCTTGCTTTAATATTTTTTTTATACTTAATATATATGTCCGAAAAATATATATGTCCTTAATATATATGTAAAAAAAAAAAACCAATGGAAAGAGTTGGATAATGAACCAGTCTATTGAATAGATCCTTTATAAGAAATTAAAAATGATTCAAATGAACTTTTTAAAAATTATGTATTTTAATAATACAATAAATAAAAAACCAATATCATTAAAATATGAATATTTTTTAACAAAAAAAACAAATTTTAGACCAAAGACCGATGTTTTAAAAATATTGCTCCTCAAAACACATCATGTGAATTTTGTGCAACAAAAAAATTTAGTTTTGGCAACTCCAAATTTAATTAAATGACATTTAAACATGCCTTGTACTTAAGATCTTCTGTATAAATATGTTTTTCTGTTTCTTTTTATACTTTTTTAAAAACCGTTTTAAACCGTTATAAAAACCGCTTATTTTGGTTTTGGATATAGGTTTATTTCTGATTTTCGTTTAACGGTTTCGGTTACGGTTTTAAAAATGAAACGGTTTTAAACGGATATTGGTTTGCGGTTATTGTTTCAATCCTTGTTTGAAACACAGTTATTTACACGCTACAAAAAAAAGGGCTCTCCCAAACATAATTTTGCAGGCATTAACATGTATGTTTGGAATTTTATGCAAACATAATATATAATTGACTGATAAATCATTTGTAAACAGGGTTGTATTGAGGTTTGAACAGTGTTGTAATGAGCTCTGAATTACAATATAATATCACGGAAACATTTTAATGTTAACCCTTAAAATGGTGTAAGTTCGAATGGAAACATAATAATTACTACATCCAAACAAAATAAATATTTGAACCGAAACATAAATATGTTTAAATTAAAACGACCTGAATATAAATATGTTTCCAGTGACACATATTAGTTGTTTCAGTACAAAACGTAGTATGTTTGCATAGAAACATATTTAAATATTTTTGGAAAATATCCTGAAAATAAAATAAAATAAAAATTAAATTATAATAATAGAATTCACAAATTTTTAAATGCGTAAATAAATAATTGGTTTAAAACTGAATTACAAGTGACAGCATCAATGAATGCACAATTGCACCTGCAGACGCTTAACCAGACGATCCAGGCACGCTTTATATTTCGTACAGTTACAGTTGGTCTCAGTGCAGCATATAGCGTAGGCAAGGAATTGACGGAGGCTTTTGTAAAAAAACATGCCAAAATCTCTTTGAAAATCGAAGCACAGATTTTTATTTGTGGTTTTTTCACATTAGTTTCAGAAATTATATACTGCACTATATTATACTCTGTTACTATTTGTACTTTTTGTAACACAATCTGTATATTTATTTAATTTACAAATAACAAAATTATTATCAACGAACAACAAAAGACACGTACGCAGAAAATGCCGATCAACGAGTGTCAACTTTATATACAATAATTCTTTTTTGTTTGTTTTCAAACATCAGTATATTTAAAATGACCCTATACATACTTCAAACGACGACAAAAGAGACGTAGGTAGAAAATTCTGCGCAACGAGTGCCAACTTCGTATACAAGAAGAATGTTGCAAGAATACATTTATTTAAATCCTATTTATTTTTTTGTTTGTTTTTAAACATCAATATGTTCAAACGATGGCAAAAGATGGCGTAGGTAGAAAATGCTGCACAACGTTGCCAACTTCGTCAGTCGATAAATTATCGAATTAAGACGAGCGTTGCGAACATACGTTGTATTTAGATTTGATTAGCATTTTTTGTGTTTCGAAACATAGTTTTAACCATGTAAATTGCCAAGAAATATTTTATTCAAATTTTATGTTGGTGGCAAAAACAAAAATTATCTGCTAATCTACTTCGCTAAAAGCTTGAGTTTAATTCGTGGTACTTTTGTAGTTTTTTAGTGATGCTGAATTTTTGACTTTTGGGTACTTTATATTACAGACAGTGTTTGATTATTGAGTTGAAATTCACCAAAATGCATTATATATAAATGAAAATATATATTTTTAATGATTATGTACATATATGCATGTTTTATCAATAAATATTAACGAGTTCCTATATAAGGTATGAGTTTTTTTTTAAAACGATATCACTAATCTAATTTGTTTACTTTGTTTTAATTATTACTTGATATGAGATATTGAATTAATAATAAGTAACAAAAGGCATACTTATATAGTGTATATGGCTCAATAAGCAAACTGAAAACTACCATACTACACAAATATGAAATAAGCGTGTTCACGAAATATAATACAATTCTACAATACTGCTAATGTACATCGGCAACTGCTCCGTTTCGTGAATACCATTTATGTGTTCATTATAAATAGGATTCATAAATTTTATTATTAATCATAAAAATCAGAGTTATGAATATTTATTCATAACTTGCGTTACTTATTGCTTATTCATTTTCTAAATGCGCAATTAACCTCAATTGGGAAAAACCACAGCGTTGTTCCAGTCAGAAAACCATTTAAGTGAGTGAATAAAGTGAAAAATGTGTAATTTGAAAAAAAGAGAAATTTAACAAACATATAAGTTTAATGAAGCATTTTTCCTTATATTTTAATGCTCCCTTCATTTGGCTACTAACTTATTAACTTTTCATATGTTGTGCATAAATTGGATTTCTTATCCGTAGTCTCCAGATGGATAGGAGACTACGGATAATTGGTACAATGTATGAAATTTTAATCATGAATTATGAACAATAATTCATAAAATATATTCCAGAACCTATTCCAATTACTCATGACATGAATATATTGTACACAAAACATAAGTAAACATACGCATCATTTTATTCAATTATTTATAATAATTAATTTTTACTATAATCATATATTATGATTGAAAACCAAATCATTATGATTACTTCTTCTTGGCTGGATATCATGTAATTTTTGCAAAATTTATGCGTATAATTCATGATTTATGAGAACATTGCCTTCTTTTTTTGTGCTAAATTTCTTTTTTCAAAGAAATGCAAAATGTGTACTTGAAATTGTTCAATTTGTTTGACATCTAAAAATCTAAAAAAATTTGGTTTACACGGTAGATATCTATGCACAGCTAGATATATAGTTGTTGAAATTACGGGCATTAGTCAGTACACATTTTAACGAGTTGAGCCGGATACTCCAGAAATTTATCTGGTTCAAATGTTGTTTTTGTTTTGCATATAAAATTTGTTCCAGCTCAAATTTAAATTATAAAAAAAAAACGCAAATACCCAGTGTGATTTCAGCTCCGCTCTGATGTGTAGCGCACATACATTTTCTGTCATTTCTTTTAATTCCCTTTTGTTTTCATTTTCCAAGAGAGATTGAGTAAACCCAGTGTGATTTCAGCTCCGCTCTGATGTGTAGCGCACATACATTTTCTGTCATTTCTTTTAATTCCCTTTTGTTTTCATTTTCCAAGAGAGATTGAGTAAATATATTAGATACGTCTCTCGCAAATTTACTTTTGCTGTCAAATGCCACTTTTTTGTGACACAGAAAATTAATTTATAAATTAAATTTAAATTGAAACATTTGCTGGTTGTGAACAAAAAGAGGAATTTGTAAGTATTTGTCGTAAAATTATTTTGAATATTTTCGTTTATGTTTAATTTTTATTTCATACATATTTTTTCAGTTGGTGAAGTGACGTGAATCTATTGCAAAATAATAAATATTGATTCCCCGGCTACCAATACTTCGCGCAATACTGGTTCCTTATTTCAGCTTCTAATCCTTTGCGGACGGTCGGCTCATCGCTCTCCTGCGAGTAATTGTAAGTTGCACCATTTTCTTATCTATTTTTCATTTTTATATTTGGTTTTATTTAATATAGATTCGTTGGAGTATTTTGCGTTTAATACGCTGCTGTTGGGACGGTTTCCTGCCTGGACAGGCTTCTGTTGGCCCTCGACAAATTGACGGACGGTGCTGCGCGACGTGTCCGTGCATCATCGCTTTTCTGCTGTTGATTTAATTGTAAGTTGCACCATTTTCTTATGTATTTTTCATTTTTACATTTGGTTTTATTTAATATAGATTCGTTGGAGTATTTTGCGTTTAATACGCTGCTGTTGGGACGGTTTCCTGCCTGGACAGGCTTCTGTTGGCCCTCGACAAATTGACGGACGGTGCTGCGCGACGTGTCCGTGCATCATCGCTTTTCTGCTGTTGATTTAATTGTAAGTTGCACCATTTTCTTATGTATTTTTCATTTTTACATTTGGTTTTATTTAATATAGATTCGTTGGAGTATTTTGCGTTTAATACGCTGCTGTTGGGACGGTTTCCTGCCTGGACAGGCTTCTGTTGGCCCTCGACAAATTGACGGACGGTGCTGCGCGACGTGTCCGTGCATCATCGCTTTTCTGCTGTTGATTTAATTGTAAGTTGCACCATTTTCTTATGTATTTTTCATTTTTACATTTGGTTTTATTTAATATAGATTCGTTGGAGTATTTTGCGTTTAATACGCTGCTGTTGGGACGGTTTCCTGCCTGGACAGGCTTCTGTTGGCCCTCGACAAATTGACGGACGGTGCTGCGCGACGTGTCCGTGCATCATCGCTTTTCTGCTGTTGATTTAATTGTAAGTTGCACCATTTTCTTATGTATTTTTCATTTTTACATTTGGTTTTATTTAATATAGATTCGTTGGAGTATTTTGCGTTTAATACGCTGCTGTTGGGACGGTTTCCTGCCTGGACAGGCTTCTGTTGGCCCTCGACAAATTGACGGACGGTGCTGCGCGACGTGTCCGTGCATCATCGCTTTTCTGCTGTTGATTTAATTGTAAGTTGCACCATTTTCTTATCTATTTTTCATTTTTACATTTGGTTTTATTTAATATAGATTCGTTGGAGTATTTTGCGTTCAATACGCTGCTGTTGGGACGGTTTCCTGCCTGGATAGGCTTCTGTTGGCCCTCGACAAATTGACGGACGGTGCTGCGCGACGTGTCCGTGTTCTTAGCGTTTAATACGCTGCTGTTGGACGGTTTGGATTTATAACCTCTTTCAACGCTCTGGGCTAAAGGTACTTCATTTTATTTTTATAAAACTTTTTATGAAGGTACATTTTAAACATTTACAGTATACTAGTTGTTTTCTGTATACATTTTAAATAAAATAAAACAACTACACAACACAACACAAACATGAAGTTTTAATTTGTGATTATTATAATTATACCGAGAATTAAAAAACCGATCGAGTTTTTTTTTGTTTCAAAATATCTGTGTTTTTCGCCAGGGCACGAACGCCCTTCAATGAAGTGTTAATTTGTATAGTTAGTATAGTTAGTATACACTTTTTTCAAACATAAAATATAGTTGAAAAACTTTAACTTTCTTTGATTCACAGATTCAGTCACATATGATGGTAAAGCAAGTCTGGTGACTTTCAAAATGTTAATGCAGCGTGCGTCCAAACTGCTGTTCTGCAAGCCCTGTGGAACTCAACGAAGCTGCTTATTTGTAGAATTCCTACGGATGAAGCAATTTGGCGATGGACAAATTGAATATAATATTAAAGGTATTTAAATTATTTCAATTTTGAATTTATTTGTTCAATATGAAAATATGTATTGATGTGTATTAAATTGATTTAATAATTAATAAGTTAATTTAATTTCACTGCCTGATAAAATTTTAAAATGGAGCAGTTAAGTTTCAGGTATTATTAGATATATTCGTAGCCTTGATTTCGATAATGGCTTCAGTTTCTGATTTTCAATTTCTCATAATTTTGATTTTTTAATTTATATATTCAAACAACATAAAATAATGAAATTCAATATTATCTAAAAAAAATAAAAGTTCCTTATAAAAATTTTAATTTAAATCAAAAAAAATTAAATATTATCTACAAGTTTTAAATTTTTTTAAAATCTTTATCTAAAAAATAAACATTTTATTTAAAAATTTAAAATTTTATCTACAAATTTGAAACATCTAAAAGTTTTATCAAAAACAATAAATTTTTTATATACCAATATAAATATATAAATATATAAATATATAAATATATAAATATATAAATATATAAATATATAAATATATAAATATATAAATATATAAATATATAAATATATAAATATATAAATATATAAATATATAAATATATAAATATATAAATATATAAATATATAAATATATAAATATATAAATATATAAATATATAAATATATAAATATATAAATATATAAATATATAAATATATAAATATATAAATATATAAATATATAAATATATAAATATATAAATATATAAATATATAAATATATAAATATATAAATATATAAATATATAAATATATAAATATATAAATATATAAATATATAAATATATAAATATATAAATATATAAATATATAAATATATAAATATATAAATATATAAATATATAAATATATAAATATATAAATATATAAATATATAAATATATAAATATATAAATATATAAATATATAAATATATAAATATATAAATATATAAATATATAAATATATAAATATATAAATATATAAATATATAAATATATAAATATATAAATATATAAATATATAAATATATAAATATATAAATATATAAATATATAAATATATAAATATATAAATATATAAATATATAAATATATAAATATATAAATATATAAATATATAAATATATAAATATATAAATATATAAATATATAAATATATAAATATATAAATATATAAATATATAAATATATAAATATATAAATATATAAATATATAAATATATAAATATATAAATATATAAATATATAAATATATAAATATATAAATATATAAATATATAAATATATAAATATATAAATATATAAATATATAAATATATAAATATATAAATATATAAATATATAAATATATAAATATATAAATATATAAATATATAAATATATAAATATATAAATATATAAATATATAAATATATAAATATATAAATATATAAATATATAAATATATAAATATATAAATATATAAATATATAAATATATAAATATATAAATATATAAATATATAAATATATAAATATATAAATATATAAATATATAAATATATAAATATATAAATATATAAATATATAAATATATAAATATATAAATATATAAATATATAAATATATAAATATATAAATATATAAATATATAAATATATAAATATATAAATATATAAATATATAAATATATAAATATATAAATATATAAATATATAAATATATAAATATATAAATATATAAATATATAAATATATAAATATATAAATATATAAATATATAAATATATAAATATATAAATATATAAATATATAAATATATAAATATATAAATATATAAATATATAAATATATAAATATATAAATATATAAATATATAAATATATAAATATATAAATATATAAATATATAAATATATAAATATATAAATATATAAATATATAAATATATAAATATATAAATATATAAATATATAAATATATAAATATATAAATATATAAATATATAAATATATAAATATATAAATATATAAATATATAAATATATAAATATATAAATATATAAATATATAAATATATAAATATATAAATATATAAATATATAAATATATAAATATATAAATATATAAATATATAAATATATAAATATATAAATATATAAATATATAAATATATAAATATATAAATATATAAATATATAAATATATAAATATATAAATATATAAATATATAAATATATAAATATATAAATATATAAATATATAAATATATAAATATATAAATATATAAATATATAAATATATAAATATATAAATATATAAATATATAAATATATAAATATATAAATATATAAATATATAAATATATAAATATATAAATATATAAATATATAAATATATAAATATATAAATATATAAATATATAAATATATAAATATATAAATATATAAATATATAAATATATAAATATATAAATATATAAATATATAAATATATAAATATATAAATATATAAATATATAAATATATAAATATATAAATATATAAATATATAAATATATAAATATATAAATATATAAATATATAAATATATAAATATATAAATATATAAATATATAAATATATAAATATATAAATATATAAATATATAAATATATAAATATATAAATATATAAATATATAAATATATAAATATATAAATATATAAATATATAAATATATAAATATATAAATATATAAATATATAAATATATAAATATATAAATATATAAATATATAAATATATAAATATATAAATATATAAATATATAAATATATAAATATATAAATATATAAATATATAAATATATAAATATATAAATATATAAATATATAAATATATAAATATATAAATATATAAATATATAAATATATAAATATATAAATATATAAATATATAAATATATAAATATATAAATATATAAATATATAAATATATAAATATATAAATATATAAATATATAAATATATAAATATATAAATATATAAATATATAAATATATAAATATATAAATATATAAATATATAAATATATAAATATATAAATATATAAATATATAAATATATAAATATATAAATATATAAATATATAAATATATAAATATATAAATATATAAATATATAAATATATAAATATATAAATATATAAATATATAAATATATAAATATATAAATATATAAATATATAAATATATAAATATATAAATATATAAATATATAAATATATAAATATATAAATATATAAATATATAAATATATAAATATATAAATATATAAATATATAAATATATAAATATATAAATATATAAATATATAAATATATAAATATATAAATATATAAATATATAAATATATAAATATATAAATATATAAATATATAAATATATAAATATATAAATATATAAATATATAAATATATAAATATATAAATATATAAATATATAAATATATAAATATATAAATATATAAATATATAAATATATAAATATATAAATATATAAATATATAAATATATAAATATATAAATATATAAATATATAAATATATAAATATATAAATATATAAATATATAAATATATAAATATATAAATATATAAATATATAAATATATAAATATATAAATATATAAATATATAAATATATAAATATATAAATATATAAATATATAAATATATAAATATATAAATATATAAATATATAAATATATAAATATATAAATATATAAATATATAAATATATAAATATATAAATATATAAATATATAAATATATAAATATATAAATATATAAATATATAAATATATAAATATATAAATATATAAATATATAAATATATAAATATATAAATATATAAATATATAAATATATAAATATATAAATATATAAATATATAAATATATAAATATATAAATATATAAATATATAAATATATAAATATATAAATATATAAATATATAAATATATAAATATATAAATATATAAATATATAAATATATAAATATATAAATATATAAATATATAAATATATAAATATATAAATATATAAATATATAAATATATAAATATATAAATATATAAATATATAAATATATAAATATATAAATATATAAATATATAAATATATAAATATATAAATATATAAATATATAAATATATAAATATATAAATATATAAATATATAAATATATAAATATATAAATATATAAATATATAAATATATAAATATATAAATATATAAATATATAAATATATAAATATATAAATATATAAATATATAAATATATAAATATATAAATATATAAATATATAAATATATAAATATATAAATATATAAATATATAAATATATAAATATATAAATATATAAATATATAAATATATAAATATATAAATATATAAATATATAAATATATAAATATATAAATATATAAATATATAAATATATAAATATATAAATATATAAATATATAAATATATAAATATATAAATATATAAATATATAAATATATAAATATATAAATATATAAATATATAAATATATAAATATATAAATATATAAATATATAAATATATAAATATATAAATATATAAATATATAAATATATAAATATATAAATATATAAATATATAAATATATAAATATATAAATATATAAATATATAAATATATAAATATATAAATATATAAATATATAAATATATAAATATATAAATATATAAATATATAAATATATAAATATATAAATATATAAATATATAAATATATAAATATATAAATATATAAATATATAAATATATAAATATATAAATATATAAATATATAAATATATAAATATATAAATATATAAATATATAAATATATAAATATATAAATATATAAATATATAAATATATAAATATATAAATATATAAATATATAAATATATAAATATATAAATATATAAATATATAAATATATAAATATATAAATATATAAATATATAAATATATAAATATATAAATATATAAATATATAAATATATAAATATATAAATATATAAATATATAAATATATAAATATATAAATATATAAATATATAAATATATAAATATATAAATATATAAATATATAAATATATAAATATATAAATATATAAATATATAAATATATAAATATATAAATATATAAATATATAAATATATAAATATATAAATATATAAATATATAAATATATAAATATATAAATATATAAATATATAAATATATAAATATATAAATATATAAATATATAAATATATAAATATATAAATATATAAATATATAAATATATAAATATATAAATATATAAATATATAAATATATAAATATATAAATATATAAATATATAAATATATAAATATATAAATATATAAATATATAAATATATAAATATATAAATATATAAATATATAAATATATAAATATATAAATATATAAATATATAAATATATAAATATATAAATATATAAATATATAAATATATAAATATATAAATATATAAATATATAAATATATAAATATATAAATATATAAATATATAAATATATAAATATATAAATATATAAATATATAAATATATAAATATATAAATATATAAATATATAAATATATAAATATATAAATATATAAATATATAAATATATAAATATATAAATATATAAATATATAAATATATAAATATATAAATATATAAATATATAAATATATAAATATATAAATATATAAATATATAAATATATAAATATATAAATATATAAATATATAAATATATAAATATATAAATATATAAATATATAAATATATAAATATATAAATATATAAATATATAAATATATAAATATATAAATATATAAATATATAAATATATAAATATATAAATATATAAATATATAAATATATAAATATATAAATATATAAATATATAAATATATAAATATATAAATATATAAATATATAAATATATAAATATATAAATATATAAATATATAAATATATAAATATATAAATATATAAATATATAAATATATAAATATATAAATATATAAATATATAAATATATAAATATATAAATATATAAATATATAAATATATAAATATATAAATATATAAATATATAAATATATAAATATATAAATATATAAATATATAAATATATAAATATATAAATATATAAATATATAAATATATAAATATATAAATATATAAATATATAAATATATAAATATATAAATATATAAATATATAAATATATAAATATATAAATATATAAATATATAAATATATAAATATATAAATATATAAATATATAAATATATAAATATATAAATATATAAATATATAAATATATAAATATATAAATATATAAATATATAAATATATAAATATATAAATATATAAATATATAAATATATAAATATATAAATATATAAATATATAAATATATAAATATATAAATATATAAATATATAAATATATAAATATATAAATATATAAATATATAAATATATAAATATATAAATATATAAATATATAAATATATAAATATATAAATATATAAATATATAAATATATAAATATATAAATATATAAATATATAAATATATAAATATATAAATATATAAATATATAAATATATAAATATATAAATATATAAATATATAAATATATAAATATATAAATATATAAATATATAAATATATAAATATATAAATATATAAATATATAAATATATAAATATATAAATATATAAATATATAAATATATAAATATATAAATATATAAATATATAAATATATAAATATATAAATATATAAATATATAAATATATAAATATATAAATATATAAATATATAAATATATAAATATATAAATATATAAATATATAAATATATAAATATATAAATATATAAATATATAAATATATAAATATATAAATATATAAATATATAAATATATAAATATATAAATATATAAATATATAAATATATAAATATATAAATATATAAATATATAAATATATAAATATATAAATATATAAATATATAAATATATAAATATATAAATATATAAATATATAAATATATAAATATATAAATATATAATAAATATTATTTAAAAAAATCCATATATCAAATTTAATAATCTATAATTTTTGCATTTCTTACAGATTTTCTATCGATATGTACTTTGACGACAATCTACAATGAAGCGAATCTCGTCTTGCGAATAGCTGCTCGTACCGCCGTTGTATCATAGTTTATTTAAATTATATCTTAAGTAATTTGTAATTTTGTGTTGTAAAAAATGTTTTTTAATACTTATTTTTATTATTATTTAATTTATATTAAATTCACACAAAACAAAAACAACTTTGTAAAAAAAAAACACTTAAATAAAACAAGAAATATATAAAATAATGCCTTTGTTTAAATTGTCATCAATTTTCTTTTTGATCAGCTTTGGGTCGGCGAAAAGTCAGATTTCTCTTATCTACAAGTCTTTTTTGCTGACGTTTAATTTTCTCAGAGAGAATTTTTTGTTTGTTGTTTGTTCAGATATTCGTCAGAGTAATACGTCGTAAAAATGAAAGATAAAGAGGTGAGATCTCTATGTCCCTTTAAGTGCACTGGCTTTCCTATTTTGATCATCTTTCTGAACATAACTCTGTGACTGTGGTGAGAGAATTCTGACGTTTAGCTACGGAATAGTTCCTAAAGAGTTCAGAGA
Source organism: Dryomyza anilis (assembly GCA_951804985.1). Lineage (NCBI taxonomy): Eukaryota > Metazoa > Arthropoda > Insecta > Diptera > Dryomyzidae > Dryomyza > Dryomyza anilis. The sequence continues at coordinate 64,055,100 of OX638130.1, forward strand.
CGACTCACTGGGATAATGTTAAAAATACAATGCCAGTCTACACGATAAGAAAAATGTATGAATCAGTGTTAGCAATCATAAAGTTTCTGACTTTAATTTGCTCTTAATCTGCTAATTCATTAGTTTGGTATTCATTTCATAATTTAATATATTATTATGATTATAAATTATTAGACTTTGCGCCACCATATATTTTTAATATAAGCCGGCGAAATATAACCAAAAGAAATTTAAAATTTTATGAATAAAAAGCAATATTACTTGATGAAGAAAAAGTAAAAATTATTGTCATGCCATTTGTGCAACGCGATGTTTAATATGAGCATTTCTACAGGAAAGTCCACCGTGGCCGATAAATTAAAAGTTGAAAAACAATTCCTTCTAAATTGTACACACAGAGAACTGATTTGTTGCGGCAACCAACTAATTTCCCTACCGAATCATTCGGTTGCGGCAACAACTAATAAAGTAGTTGCAACAACCTCTTAATAGTCGGTGAGAATGAGGTTGTGACAACCTCTTAATCGGTGAACATGAGGTTGTGGTAACCTCCAAATCAGGGTTCATGAGGTTGCGGCAACCTCCAAATTGGTGAGCATAAGGTTGTCGCAACCTCCTAGTCGGTAAGCATGAGGTGTTCTGAACCTCCAATTGAAATTTTATTATAACATAGTTATTTATGTATATAAAACTTATGTATTCTATATGTATTTTTGTATTCTATTTGTATACTTGAGTAAAATTGACGCGCACACAATTTAGAAGCATATCTACTAATTACTGCTCCCTGAAAAAAAACTATGAAAAGATACATGTATCTGCATGCATATTTTGTATTTCCTCATAACCAATAAATAAAAAAAAACTATATCCATTGGTCACATATTTTTTATTTATATTATATTTTACTAGCTAATGACCAATTTGTATTAAATAAATATATTATTTTATTATTATTTGTATATTTATTTCGCAATGTAACTTAATTAATGAATTTCCCATTGTTTTCAACATGTGCACATTTTTGACGTTTATTTAATTCTGCATGTATCCATAATTGTTGGCAAGAAACTGGCAATTGAACTGCTGATAGACATGAGGTTGCCGTTTGTCATTTATTTTGTTGATACAACAACGTACTCAATTGTCGTAACAAATGCACGTATGTGAGATTACGGCAACCGAACGTGCAGTTGCGCGGACTAACATTTCGGTTGTAGAAAAATAAAGTACGTTCATTTTAATGACATGAGGTTACAACAAATGTATTTCGGTTGCAACACTGAAACGTTGGTTCAATTAACCTCATGCCAAAAGAGGATTTTTCTGTGTGTATTAATAAAGAAAAATGCTTAAATTTTATGAAATTAAAGAGTCAAAAGCTTATCTAAGTTACTTTGTTTATTAAACGGACTGCATTGAGTTCATATTTTGGTCACTTATCTTCATTTTTTATAACATTTTCTTTGAATAGTTCCTTCTTAAAAGGCAATGGTACGAGTGTACTCTTTTCACAAAATAATCCTTATAATTATATACTACAAAAAATACAAAATAGTAAATAAATATCAGTAAACGGTAAATTTTTGATTTCTCTTAATTCCTGCATTAGTTATAAGAAATGTTTGAAATTTTGAATTTTTTAAAGCAAACTGAATCATGTCAAGCAGAGGTAATTTTCTATAAAATTATAAAGTATGTCACGTCACACGGTGAATAAAAAGTTACTGTTTTTGAACAAAATTACATAATTGCAAAACTAATAAGTACATTTCATTGATTTTTTTTTACGAAATTAGAATACATCAAAGTACAGTTATGAATATTCTATTGTTTCTCAATAAATGTGTAAAAAAAATATTTTGGAGAATTTTTGACATCTGATTTCTCAAAATCCGGATCCGATATCGGAATATGTATTTTTTATTTTATTTCTACATTGATAGTGATTAGAAATAAGTTAGGTTAGGTTGAAATGACTGCTACATGCACACTTAGACCATTGTTATAACACATATCTAATCCTGCTTCCACTCGTTGAACCAATCGGCGCTTTTTACAAAACTACACGCTGCAAAAAAGGGCTTTCCCAAACATAATTTTGCAGGCATTAACATGTATGTTTGGAATTTTATGTAAACATAATATATAATTGACTAATAAATCATTTGTAAACAGGGTTGTATTGAGACTTGAACAGTGTTGTATTGAACTTCGACTTACATTATGATATCCTGAAAACATTTTTATGTTGCCCCCTTAAAATGGAGTATATTTGAATGGAAACATAATAATTACTACATCTAAATAAAATAAATATTTGAACCGAAACATAAATATGTTCAATATAAAACATGATTTTAAACGACCTGAATATACATATGTTTCCAGAGAAACATATCAGTTGTTTCAGTTCAAAAAGTAGTATGTTTGCATAGAAACATATTTAAATATTTTTTGAAAAAACATCCTGAAAATAAAATAAAATGTTGTTTTTTTTATTTATTTTTTGTTAAAAATCTTTAAACATGCACAGTGGGAATTTATAATAATTGAATTCATATACAAATTTTTAAATGCATAAATAAATAATTCGTTTAAAACTGCAAGTACAAGTGACAGCATCAATGAATATATAATTGCACCAGCAGACGCTAAACCAGACGATCCAGATAGATTATTTGGTAGAGTTACAGTTGGTCTCAGTACAGCACATAGCGTAGGCAAGGAATTCACGGAGGCTTTTGTAAAAAAAACATGCCAAATTCTGTTTGAAAATCGAAACACTGATTTTTATTTGTGGTTTTTTCACATTAGTTTCTGAAATTATATACTGCACTATATTATACTCTGTTACTATTTGTACTTTTTGTAACACAATCTGTATATTTATTTAATTTACACATAACAAAATTATTACCGACGCGAACACGTTTTCTCAACAAACAGCAAAAGACACGTACGCAGAAAATGCCGATCACCGAGTGTCAACAAGAAGTGAGCTGCAAGAATACCTTTATTTACATTTGAATTCATTTTTTGTTTATTTTCAAACATCAGTATGTTTAAAATAACCCTATACATACTTTAAACGACGACAAAAGAGACGTAGGTAGAAAATTCTGCTCAACGAGTGCCAACTTCGTATACAAGAAGAATGTTGCAAGAATACATTTATTTAAATCCAATTTCTTTTTGTTTGTTTTTAAAAATCAATATGTTTAAACGATGCCAAAAGATGGCGTAGATAAAAAATGCTGCACAACGTTGCCAACTTCGTCAGTCGATAAATTATTGAATTACGACGAGCGTTGCGAACATACGTTGTATTTAGATTTGATTAGCATTTTCTGTGTTTCGAAACATAGTTTTAACCAAGTAAATTGCCAAGAAATAGTTTATTGAAATGCAATTACAATTTTATGTTGGTATTGTAACATATTTACGGTAAATTTGACAGATTCTGCTGGACAATAATTCAATTTCGATTATAATTTTATTACACTTCATTCGTTATACATGTATGGTAATTTCGTATTACTTTTTAATTACAGTGAAACATATTCAAACAAATCTTTTTTATTCGTGTACGTATAAATTTTATTTCAATGGCGGCAATATCGTACAGGTTACCTACGAAGTAATGGCCGAAGCATTTGTTCCTTTTGTGTGAGAGGGCTGGGCAAGTACAAAGGAGATGTAGAGTGGTTTCCTCCTCCTCGTCCATACAGCTCCTACAGAAGTCAGGAGCTTGCACACCTAATCTTTCCTATTTGTCATAAGGAGTTTTTTAGATCTCTCCAAGTCTAACGTAGGACATACTTGTTTAGTGGTGGAGCAGGTTGTACTACCCGCCCTCCTCTTGTTTGTTTTCGTTAATGTGTCTTGCTCCAGTATGAGTTTACAAGTTGATAAGGGAATACCCAGATTACTCATCTCAGGCTGAATGTTCAGTGTGGTCCACTTCCTAGCTAGTTCGTCTGCCTCTCATTTCCTTCGATGTCCCTGTGCCCTGGCACCGAATACAGGTGTATATTGAACTGGTTTTCCATCTTCATCAGAGATGAGCGGCAGTCGTGGGCAACTTTCGACGTGAGGGACTCGGATATAAAGGATTTGATGGCGTCTTGACTATCGATGAAAATACTAATATCATTTACGGATACTATTCCATCTTAGCCAGGTAAGAACCTCTTTAATAGCCATGACGTCCGCTTGAAATACACTACATTAGTCCGGCAGACGGAAGGCCATACCTTAAGTTTAGTTGTTCACAGAAAACACCACATCCTATTTTAACGTCCGTCAGTATAGAGCCGTCAGTATAGAATTCAAGAGTGTTGCCAGTTGTCAAAGTGCCTCCTTCCCAGTCTTCTCTAGAGGGTATAGTTGCCTTAAAGCCCCTATCGAAGGCGAGGGTTGGAAGCATATAGTCGGTATTTTTGGGTAACCTTGTTAATAGATTTGTAATTGTGGTATGTCCCCTATGTGTCTTCCACCACTGTTTTGTGGCGGTAAGGCGAATCGCTGCATAAGCTGCCATCTGTTTTCCTAAGATGTCTATTGGAATGAGATGTAAAAGCATGTTTAGTGCGTCAGAGGCCGTAGTTCATCAAGCACCACTGATGCATAATGAGGCGTTGCTTTGTACTCTACTGAGATTGGCGAGATAAGATGTTTTCTCCATTGCTGTCCACCAGACGAGAACTCCATACAAAAGTATGGGTCGCACTACTGTGACGTATAGCCAGTGCATTATACTTGGGGTTAAACCCCACTTTCTTCCCACAGTTTTTATGCAGGTATATAAGGCTACCGTAGCCTTTTTGATTCTTTCTTGAATGTTTGGTTTCCAGGAAAGTTTACTGTCCAGGATTAAGCCTAGGTATTTTGCGGAATCATTGAATTCAAGATTTACTCCGTTTAGGATTGGTGGGTCGATATGTGGAATCTTATATTTCCTGGTGAATAGTACTAGTTCTGTTTTGGATGGGTTGACCGCCAATCCGCAGGTTTTGGTCCAGTTAGAAAGTTGTCTTAGACCAAACTGAGTGAGGTCGCTTAGAGTGGGTAGATGTTTCCCGGAGACCATTAATGCAACGTCATCCGCATATGCAATAACATTGCAGCCCCCTTCCTGTAGTTTGAACAGTAGAATGCACAGTGGGCTGAGAATTAAAAAGTTTGGTATAGAGAAGATACACTCAGAAAAAAATTCATTAATCTTTTGTTTCGTCGTTAGTACACGGAGAAAATGGATTTCTGATGATTTATAAATTTTTTTCCAAATATTTTATTTATGAATTATATTCATGAATTATGCATAATACTAAAAAATATGCATAATACTAAACGGAGCAGTTGCGATGTAGAGTAGCAGTTTGGTCAAGTAGCAGTTGTGCAACAACAAAATTCATTGGTGGCAAAAACAAAAATTATCTGCTAATCTACTTCGCTAAAAGCTTGAGTTTAATTCGTGGTACTTTTGTAGTTTTTTAGTGATGCTGAATTTTTGACTTTTGGGTACTTTATATTACAGACAGTGTTTGATTATTGAGTTGAAATTCACCAAAATGCATAATATTTAAATGAAAATATATATTTTTAATGATTATGTACATATATGCATGTTTTATCAATAAATATTAACGAGTTCCTATATAAGGTATGAGTTTTTTTTTAAAACGATATCACTAATCTAATTTGTTTACTTTGTTTTAATTATTACTTGATATGAGATATTGAATTAATAATAAGTAACAAAAGGCATACTTATATAGTGTATATGGCTCAATAAGCAAACTGAAAACTACCATACTACACAAATATGAAATAAGCGTGTTCACGAAATATAATACAATTCTACAATACTGCTAATGTACATCGGCAACTGCTCCGTTTCGTGAATACCATTTATGTGTTCATTATAAATAGGATTCATAAATTTTATTATTAATCATAAAAATCAGAGTTATGAATATTTATTCATAACTTGCGTTACTTATTGCTTATTCATTTTCTAAATGCGCAATTAACCTCAATTGGGAAAAACCACAGCGTTGTTCCAGTCAGAAAACCATTTAAGTGAGTGAATAAAGTGAAAAATGTGTAATTTGAAAAAAAGAGAAATTTAACAAACATATAAGTTTAATGAAGCATTTTTCCTTATATTTTAATGCTCCCTTCATTTGGCTACTAACTTATTAACTTTTCATATGTTGTGCATAAATTGGATTTCTTATCCGTAGTCTCCAGATGGATAGGAGACTACGGATAATTGGTACAATGTATGAAATTTTAATCATGAATTATGAACAATAATTCATAAAATATATTCCAGAACCTATTCCAATTACTCATGACATGAATATATTGTACACAAAACATAAGTAAACATACGCATCATTTTATTCAATTATTTATAATAATTAATTTTTACTATAATCATATATTATGATTGAAAACCAAATCATTATGATTACTTCTTCTTGGCTGGATATCATGTAATTTTTGCAAAATTTATGCGTATAATTCATGATTTATGAGAACATTGCCTTCATTTTTTGTGCTAAATTTCTTTTTTCAAAGAAATGCAAAATGTGTACTTGAAATTGTTCAATTTGTTTGACATCTAAAAATCTAAAAAAATTTGGTTTACACGGTAGATATCTATGCACAGCTAGATATATAGTTGTTGAAATTACGGGCATTAGTCAGTACACATTTTAACGAGTTGAGCCGGATACTCCAGAAATTTATCTGGTTCAAATGTTGTTTTTGTTTTGCATATAAAATTTGTTCCAGCTCAAATTTAAATTATAAAAAAAAAACGCAAATACCCAGTGTGATTTCAGCTCCGCTCTGATGTGTAGCGCACATACATTTTCTGTCATTTCTTTTAATTCCCTTTTGTTTTCATTTTCCAAGAGAGATTGAGTAAACCCAGTGTGATTTCAGCTCCGCTCTGATGTGTAGCGCACATACATTTTCTGTCATTTCTTTTAATTCCCTTTTGTTTTCATTTTCCAAGAGAGATTGAGTAAATATATTAGATACGTCTCTCGCAAATTTACTTTTGCTGTCAAATGCCACTTTTTTGTGACACAGAAAATTAATTTATAAATTAAATTTAAATTGAAACATTTGCTGGTTGTGAACAAAAAAAGGAATTTGTAAGTATTTGTCGTAAAATTATTTTGAATATTTTCGTTTATGTTTAATTTTTATTTCATACATATTTTTTCAGTTGGTGAAGTGACGTGAATCTATTGCAAAATAATAAATATTGATTCCCCGGCTACCAATACTTCGCGCAATACTGGTTCCTTATTTCAGCTTCTAATCCTTTGCGGACGGTCGGCTCATCGCTCTCCTGCGAGTAATTGTAAGTTGCACCATTTTCTTATCTATTTTTCATTTTTATATTTGGTTTTATTTAATATAGATTCGTTGGAGTATTTTGCGTTTAATACGCTGCTGTTGGGACGGTTTCCTGCCTGGACAGGCTTCTGTTGGCCCTCGACAAATTGACGGACGGTGCTGCGCGACGTGTCCGTGCATCATCGCTTTTCTGCTGTTGATTTAATTGTAAGTTGCACCATTTTCTTATGTATTTTTCATTTTTACATTTGGTTTTATTTAATATAGATTCGTTGGAGTATTTTGCGTTTAATACGCTGCTGTTGGGACGGTTTCCTGCCTGGACAGGCTTCTGTTGGCCCTCGACAAATTGACGGACGGTGCTGCGCGACGTGTCCGTGCATCATCGCTTTTCTGCTGTTGATTTAATTGTAAGTTGCACCATTTTCTTATGTATTTTTCATTTTTACATTTGGTTTTATTTAATATAGATTCGTTGGAGTATTTTGCGTTTAATACGCTGCTGTTGGGACGGTTTCCTGCCTGGACAGGCTTCTGTTGGCCCTCGACAAATTGACGGACGGTGCTGCGCGACGTGTCCGTGCATCATCGCTTTTCTGCTGTTGATTTAATTGTAAGTTGCACCATTTTCTTATCTATTTTTCATTTTTACATTTGGTTTTAATTAATATAGATTCGTTGGAGTATTTTGCGTTCAATACGCTGCTGTTGGGACGGTTTCCTGCCTGGATAGGCTTCTGTTGGCCCTCGACAAATTGACGGACGGTGCTGCGCGACGTGTCCGTGTTCTTAGCGTTTAATACGCTGCTGTTGGACGGTTTGGATTTATAACCTCTTTCAACGCTCTGGGCTAAAGGTACTTCATTTTATTTTTATAAAACTTTTTATGAAGGTACATTTTAAACATTTACAGTATACTAGTTGTTTTCTGTATACATTTTAAATAAAATAAAACAACTACACAACACAACACAAACATGAAGTTTTAATTTGTGATTATTATAATTATACCGAGAATTAAAAAACCGATCGAGTTTTTTTTTGTTTCAAAATATCTGTGTTTTTCGCCAGGGCACGAACGCCCTTCAATGAAGTGTTAATTTGTATAGTTAGTATAGTTAGTATACACTTTTTTCAAACATAAAATATAGTTGAAAAACTTTAACTTTCTTTGATTCACAGATTCAGTCACATATGATGGTAAAGCAAGTCTGGTGACTTTCAAAATGTTAATGCAGCGTGCGTCCAAACTGCTGTTCTGCAAGCCCTGTGGAACTCAACGAAGCTGCTTATTTGTAGAATTCCTACGGATGAAGCAATTTGGCGATGGACAAATTGAATATAATATTAAAGGTATTTAAATTATTTCAATTTTGAATTTATTTGTTCAATATGAAAATATGTATTGATGTGTATTAAATTGATTTAATAATTAATAAGTTAATTTAATTTCACTGCCTGATAAAATTTTAAAATGGAGCAGTTAAGTTTCAGGTATTATTAGATATATTCGTAGCCTTGATTTCGATAATGGCTTCAGTTTCTGATTTTCAATTTCTCATAATTTTGATTTTTTAATTTATATATTCAAACAACATAAAATAATGAAATTCAATATTATCTAAAAAAAATAAAAGTTCCTTATAAAAATTTTAATTTAAATCAAAAAAAATTAAATATTATCTACAAGTTTTAAATTTTTTTAAAATCTTTATCTAAAAAATAAACATTTTATTTAAAAATTTAAAATTTTATCTACAAATTTGAAACATCTAAAAGTTTTATCAAAAACAATAAATTTTTTATATACCAATATAAATATATAAATATATAAATATATAAATATATAAATATATAAATATATAAATATATAAATATATAAATATATAAATATATAAATATATAAATATATAAATATATAAATATATAAATATATAAATATATAAATATATAAATATATAAATATATAAATATATAAATATATAAATATATAAATATATAAATATATAAATATATAAATATATAAATATATAAATATATAAATATATAAATATATAAATATATAAATATATAAATATATAAATATATAAATATATAAATATATAAATATATAAATATATAAATATATAAATATATAAATATATAAATATATAAATATATAAATATATAAATATATAAATATATAAATATATAAATATATAAATATATAAATATATAAATATATAAATATATAAATATATAAATATATAAATATATAAATATATAAATATATAAATATATAAATATATAAATATATAAATATATAAATATATAAATATATAAATATATAAATATATAAATATATAAATATATAAATATATAAATATATAAATATATAAATATATAAATATATAAATATATAAATATATAAATATATAAATATATAAATATATAAATATATAAATATATAAATATATAAATATATAAATATATAAATATATAAATATATAAATATATAAATATATAAATATATAAATATATAAATATATAAATATATAAATATATAAATATATAAATATATAAATATATAAATATATAAATATATAAATATATAAATATATAAATATATAAATATATAAATATATAAATATATAAATATATAAATATATAAATATATAAATATATAAATATATAAATATATAAATATATAAATATATAAATATATAAATATATAAATATATAAATATATAAATATATAAATATATAAATATATAAATATATAAATATATAAATATATAAATATATAAATATATAAATATATAAATATATAAATATATAAATATATAAATATATAAATATATAAATATATAAATATATAAATATATAAATATATAAATATATAAATATATAAATATATAAATATATAAATATATAAATATATAAATATATAAATATATAAATATATAAATATATAAATATATAAATATATAAATATATAAATATATAAATATATAAATATATAAATATATAAATATATAAATATATAAATATATAAATATATAAATATATAAATATATAAATATATAAATATATAAATATATAAATATATAAATATATAAATATATAAATATATAAATATATAAATATATAAATATATAAATATATAAATATATAAATATATAAATATATAAATATATAAATATATAAATATATAAATATATAAATATATAAATATATAAATATATAAATATATAAATATATAAATATATAAATATATAAATATATAAATATATAAATATATAAATATATAAATATATAAATATATAAATATATAAATATATAAATATATAAATATATAAATATATAAATATATAAATATATAAATATATAAATATATAAATATATAAATATATAAATATATAAATATATAAATATATAAATATATAAATATATAAATATATAAATATATAAATATATAAATATATAAATATATAAATATATAAATATATAAATATATAAATATATAAATATATAAATATATAAATATATAAATATATAAATATATAAATATATAAATATATAAATATATAAATATATAAATATATAAATATATAAATATATAAATATATAAATATATAAATATATAAATATATAAATATATAAATATATAAATATATAAATATATAAATATATAAATATATAAATATATAAATATATAAATATATAAATATATAAATATATAAATATATAAATATATAAATATATAAATATATAAATATATAAATATATAAATATATAAATATATAAATATATAAATATATAAATATATAAATATATAAATATATAAATATATAAATATATAAATATATAAATATATAAATATATAAATATATAAATATATAAATATATAAATATATAAATATATAAATATATAAATATATAAATATATAAATATATAAATATATAAATATATAAATATATAAATATATAAATATATAAATATATAAATATATAAATATATAAATATATAAATATATAAATATATAAATATATAAATATATAAATATATAAATATATAAATATATAAATATATAAATATATAAATATATAAATATATAAATATATAAATATATAAATATATAAATATATAAATATATAAATATATAAATATATAAATATATAAATATATAAATATATAAATATATAAATATATAAATATATAAATATATAAATATATAAATATATAAATATATAAATATATAAATATATAAATATATAAATATATAAATATATAAATATATAAATATATAAATATATAAATATATAAATATATAAATATATAAATATATAAATATATAAATATATAAATATATAAATATATAAATATATAAATATATAAATATATAAATATATAAATATATAAATATATAAATATATAAATATATAAATATATAAATATATAAATATATAAATATATAAATATATAAATATATAAATATATAAATATATAAATATATAAATATATAAATATATAAATATATAAATATATAAATATATAAATATATAAATATATAAATATATAAATATATAAATATATAAATATATAAATATATAAATATATAAATATATAAATATATAAATATATAAATATATAAATATATAAATATATAAATATATAAATATATAAATATATAAATATATAAATATATAAATATATAAATATATAAATATATAAATATATAAATATATAAATATATAAATATATAAATATATAAATATATAAATATATAAATATATAAATATATAAATATATAAATATATAAATATATAAATATATAAATATATAAATATATAAATATATAAATATATAAATATATAAATATATAAATATATAAATATATAAATATATAAATATATAAATATATAAATATATAAATATATAAATATATAAATATATAAATATATAAATATATAAATATATAAATATATAAATATATAAATATATAAATATATAAATATATAAATATATAAATATATAAATATATAAATATATAAATATATAAATATATAAATATATAAATATATAAATATATAAATATATAAATATATAAATATATAAATATATAAATATATAAATATATAAATATATAAATATATAAATATATAAATATATAAATATATAAATATATAAATATATAAATATATAAATATATAAATATATAAATATATAAATATATAAATATATAAATATATAAATATATAAATATATAAATATATAAATATATAAATATATAAATATATAAATATATAAATATATAAATATATAAATATATAAATATATAAATATATAAATATATAAATATATAAATATATAAATATATAAATATATAAATATATAAATATATAAATATATAAATATATAAATATATAAATATATAAATATATAAATATATAAATATATAAATATATAAATATATAAATATATAAATATATAAATATATAAATATATAAATATATAAATATATAAATATATAAATATATAAATATATAAATATATAAATATATAAATATATAAATATATAAATATATAAATATATAAATATATAAATATATAAATATATAAATATATAAATATATAAATATATAAATATATAAATATATAAATATATAAATATATAAATATATAAATATATAAATATATAAATATATAAATATATAAATATATAAATATATAAATATATAAATATATAAATATATAAATATATAAATATATAAATATATAAATATATAAATATATAAATATATAAATATATAAATATATAAATATATAAATATATAAATATATAAATATATAAATATATAAATATATAAATATATAAATATATAAATATATAAATATATAAATAAATAATAAATATTATTTAAAAAAATCCATATATCAAATTTAATAATCTATAATTTTTGCATTTCTTACAGATTTTCTATCGATATGTACTTTGACGACAATCTACAATGAAGCGAATCTCGTCTTGCGAATAGCTGCTCGTACCGCCGTTGTATCATAGTTTATTTAAATTATATCTTAAGTAATTTGTAATTTTGTGTTGTAAAAAATGTTTTTTAATACTTATTTTTATTATTATTTAATTTATATTAAATTCACACAAAACAAAAACAACTTTGTAAAAAAAAAACACTTAAATAAAACAAGAAATATATAAAATAATGCCTTTGTTTAAATTGTCATCAATTTTCTTTTTGATCAGCTTTGGGTCGGCGAAAAGTCAGATTTCTCTTATCTACAAGTCTTTTTTGCTGACGTTTAATTTTCTCAGAGAGAATTTTTTGTTTGTTGTTTGTTCAGATATTCGTCAGAGTAATACGTCGTAAAAATGAAAGATAAAGAGGTGAGATCTCTATGTCCCTTTAAGTGCACTGGCTTTCCTATTTTGATCATCTTTCTGAACATAACTCTGTGACTGTGGTGAGAGAATTCTGACGTTTAGCTACGGAATAGTTCCTAAAGAGTTCAGAGACGACTCACTGGGTAATGTTAAAAATACAATGCCAGTCTACACGATAAGAAAAATGTATGAATCAGTGTTAGCAATCATAAAGTTTCTGACTTTAATTTGCTCTTAATCTGCTAATTCATTAGTTTGGTATTCATTTCATAATTTAATATATTATTATGATTATAAATTATTAGACTTTGCGCCACCATATATTTTTAATATAAGCCGGCGAAATATAACCAAAAGAAATTTAAAATTTTATGAATAAAAAGCAATATTACTTGATGAAGAAAAAGTAAAAATTATTGTCATGCCATTTGTGCAACGCGATGTTTAATATGAGCATTTCTACAGGAAAGTCCACCGTGGCCGATAAATTAAAAGTTGAAAAACAATTCCTTCTAAATTGTACACACAGAGAACTGATTTGTTGCGGCAACCAACTAATTTCCCTACCGAATCATTCGGTTGCGGCAACAACTAATAAAGTAGTTGCAACAACCTGTTAATAGTCGGTGAGAATGAGGTTGTGACAACCTCTTAATCGGTGAACATGAGGTTGTGGTATCCTCCAAATCAGGGTTCATGAGGTTGCGGCAACCTCCAAATTGGTGAGCATAAGGTTGTCGCAACCTCCTAGTCGGTAAGCATGAGGTGTTCTGAACCTCCAATTGAAATTTTATTATAACATAGTTATTTATGTATATAAAACTTATGTATTCTATATGTATTTTTGTATTCTATTTGTATACTTGAGTAAAATTGACGCGCACACAATTTAGAAGCATATCTACTAATTACTGCTCCCTGAAAAAAAACTATGAAAAGATACATGTATCTGCATGCATATTTTGTATTTCCTCATAACCAATAAATAAAAAAAAACTATATCCATTGGTCACATATTTTTTATTTATATTATATTTTACTAGCTAATGACCAATTTGTATTAAATAAATATATTATTTTATTATTATTTGTATATTTATTTCGCAATGTAACTTAATTAATGAATTTCCCATTGTTTTCAACATGTGCACATTTTTGACGTTTATTTAATTCTGCATGTATCCATAATTGTTGGCAAGAAACTGGCAATTGAACTGCTGATAGACATGAGGTTGCCGTTTGTCATTTATTTTGTTGATACAACAACGTACTCAATTGTCGTAACAAATGCACGTATGTGAGATTACGGCAACCGAACGTGCAGTTGCGCGGACTAACATTTCGGTTGTAGAAAAATAAAGTACGTTCATTTTAATGACATGAGGTTACAACAAATGTATTTCGGTTGCAACACTGAAACGTTGGTTCAATTAACCTCATGCCAAAAGAGGATTTTTCTGTGTGTATTAATAAAGAAAAATGCTTAAATTTTATGAAATTAAAGAGTCAAAAGCTTATCTAAGTTACTTTGTTTATTAAACGGACTGCAAAGTTGAGTTCATATTTTGGTCACTTATCTTCATTTTTTATAACATTTTCTTTGAATAGTTCCTTCTTAAAAGGCAATGGTACGAGTGTACTCTTTTCACAAAATAATCCTTATAATTATATACTACAAAAAATACAAAATAGTAAATAAATATCAGTAAACGGTAAATTTTTGATTTCTCTTAATTCCTGCATTAGTTATAAGAAATGTTTGAAATTTTGAATTTTTTAAAGCAAACTGAATCATGTCAAGCAGAGGTAATTTTCTATAAAATTATAAAGTATGTCACGTCACACGGTGAATAAAAAGTTACTGTTTTTGAACAAAATTACATAATTGCAAAACTAATAAGTACATTTCATTGATTTTTTTTTACGAAATTAGAATACATCAAAGTACAGTTATGAATATTCTATTGTTTCTCAATAAATGTGTAAAAAAAATATTTTGGAGAATTTTTGACATCTGATTTCTCAAAATCCGGATCCGATATCGGAATATGTATTTTTTATTTTATTTCTACATTGATAGTGATTAGAAATAAGTTAGGTTAGGTTGAAATGACTGCTACATGCACACTTAGACCATTGTTATAACACATATCTAATCCTGCTTCCACTCGTTGAACCAATCGGCGCTTTTTACAAAACTACACGCTGCAAAAAAGGGCTTTCCCAAACATAATTTTGCAGGCATTAACATGTATGTTTGGAATTTTATGTAAACATAATATATAATTGACTAATAAATCATTTGTAAACAGGGTTGTATTGAGACTTGAACAGTGTTGTATTGAACTTCGACTTACATTATGATATCCTGAAAACATTTTTATGTTGCCCCCTTAAAATGGAGTATATTTGAATGGAAACATAATAATTACTACATCTAAATAAAATAAATATTTGAACCGAAACATAAATATGTTCAATATAAAACATGATTTTAAACGACCTGAATATACATATGTTTCCAGAGAAACATATCAGTTGTTTCAGTTCAAAAAGTAGTATGTTTGCATAGAAACATATTTAAATATTTTTTGAAAAAACATCCTGAAAATAAAATAAAATGTTGTTTTTTTTATTTATTTTTTGTTAAAAATCTTTAAACATGCACAGTGGGAATTTATAATAATTGAATTCATATACAAATTTTTAAATGCATAAATAAATAATTCGTTTAAAACTGCAAGTACAAGTGACAGCATCAATGAATATATAATTGCACCAGCAGACGCTAAACCAGACGATCCAGATAGATTATTTGGTAGAGTTACAGTTGGTCTCAGTACAGCACATAGCGTAGGCAAGGAATTCACGGAGGCTTTTGTAAAAAAAACATGCCAAATTCTGTTTGAAAATCGAAACACTGATTTTTATTTGTGGTTTTTTCACATTAGTTTCTGAAATTATATACTGCACTATATTATACTCTGTTACTATTTGTACTTTTTGTAACACAATCTGTATATTTATTTAATTTACACATAACAAAATTATTACCGACGCGAACACGTTTTCTCAACAAACAGCAAAAGACACGTACGCAGAAAATGCCGATCACCGAGTGTCAACAAGAAGTGAGCTGCAAGAATACCTTTATTTACATTTGAATTAATTTTTTGTTTATTTTCAAACATCAGTATGTTTAAAATAACCCTATACATACTTTAAACGACGACAAAAGAGACGTAGGTAGAAAATTCTGCTCAACGAGTGCCAACTTCGTATACAAGAAGAATGTTGCAAGAATACATTTATTTAAATCCAATTTCTTTTTGTTTGTTTTTAAAAATCAATATGTTTAAACGATGCCAAAAGATGGCGTAGATAAAAAATGCTGCACAACGTTGCCAACTTCGTCAGTCGATAAATTATTGAATTACGACGAGCGTTGCGAACATACGTTGTATTTAGATTTGATTAGCATTTTCTGTGTTTCGAAACATAGTTTTAACCAAGTAAATTGCCAAGAAATAGTTTATTGAAATGCAATTACAATTTTATGTTGGTATTGTAACATATTTACGGTAAATTTGACAGATTCTGCTGGACAATAATTCAATTTCGATTATAATTTTATTACACTTCATTCGTTATACATGTATGGTAATTTCGTATTACTTTTTAATTACAGTGAAACATATTCAAACAAATCTTTTTTATTCGTGTACGTATAAATTTTATTTCAATGGCGGCAATATCGTACAGGTTACCTACGAAGTAATGGCCGAAGCATTTGTTCCTTTTGTGTGAGAGGGCTGGGCAAGTACAAAGGAGATGCAGAGTGGTTTCCTCCTCCTCGTCCATACAGCTCCTACAGAAGTCAGGAGCTTGCACACCTAATCTTTCCTATTTGTCATAAGGAGTTTTTTAGATCTCTCCAAGTCTAACGTAGGACATACTTGTTTAGTGGTGGAGCAGGTTGTACTACCCGCCCTCCTCTTGTTTGTTTTCGTTAATGTGTCTTGCTCCAGTATGAGTTTACAAGTTGATAAGGGAATACCCAGATTACTCATCTCAGGCTGAATGTTCAGTGTGGTCCACTTCCTAGCTAGTTCGTCTGCCTCTCATTTCCTTCGATGTCCCTGTGCCCTGGCACCGAATACAGGTGTATATTGAACTGGTTTTCCATCTTCATCAGAGATGAGCGGCAGTCGTGGGCAACTTTCGACGTGAGGGACTCGGATATAAAGGATTTGATGGCGTCTTGACTATCGATGAAAATACTAATATCATTTACGGATACTATTCCATCTTAGCCAGGTAAGAACCTCTTTAATAGCCATGACGTCCGCTTGAAATACACTACATTAGTCCGGCAGACGGAAGGCCATACCTTAAGTTTAGTTGTTCACAGAAAACACCACATCCTATTTTAACGTCCGTCAGTATAGAGCCGTCAGTATAGAATTCAAGAGTGTTGCCAGTTGTCAAAGTGCCTCCTTCCCAGTCTTCTCTAGAGGGTATAGTTGCCTTAAAGCCCCTATCGAAGGCGAGGGTTGGAAGCATATAGTCGGTATTTTTGGGTAACCTTGTTAATAGATTTGTAATTGTGGTATGTCCCCTATGTGTCTTCCACCACTGTTTTGTGGCGGTAAGGCGAATCGCTGCATAAGCTGCCATCTGTTTTCCTAAGATGTCTATTGGAATGAGATGTAAAAGCATGTTTAGTGCGTCAGAGGCCGTAGTTCATCAAGCACCACTGATGCATAATGAGGCGTTGCTTTGTACTCTACTGAGATTGGCGAGATAAGATGTTTTCTCCATTGCTGTCCACCAGACGAGAACTCCATACAAAAGTATGGGTCGCACTACTGTGACGTATAGCCAGTGCATTATACTTGGGGTTAAACCCCACTTTCTTCCCACAGTTTTTATGCAGGTATATAAGGCTACCGTAGCCTTTTTGATTCTTTCTTGAATGTTTGGTTTCCAGGAAAGTTTACTGTCCAGGATTAAGCCTAGGTATTTTGCGGAATCATTGAATTCAAGATTTACTCCGTTTAGGATTGGTGGGTCGATATGTGGAATCTTATATTTCCTGGTGAATAGTACTAGTTCTGTTTTGGATGGGTTGACCGCCAATCCGCAGGTTTTGGTCCAGTTAGAAAGTTGTCTTAGACCAAACTGAGTGAGGTCGCTTAGAGTGGGTAGATGTTTCCCGGAGACCATTAATGCAACGTCATCCGCATATGCAATAACATTGCAGCCCCCTTCCTGTAGTTTGAACAGTAGAATGCACAGTGGGCTGAGAATTAAAAAGTTTGGTATAGAGAAGATACACTCAGAAAAAAATTCATTAATCTTTTGTTTCGTCGTTAGTACACGGAGAAAATGGATTTCTGATGATTTATAAATTTTTTTCCAAATATTTTATTTATGAATTATATTCATGAATTATGCATAATACTAAAAAATATGCATAATACTAAACGGAGCAGTTGCGATGTAGAGTAGCAGTTTGGTCAAGTAGCAGTTGTGCAACAACAAAATTCATTGGTGGCAAAAACAAAAATTATCTGCTAATCTACTTCGCTAAAAGCTTGAGTTTAATTCGTGGTACTTTTGTAGTTTTTTAGTGATGCTGAATTTTTGACTTTTGGGTACTTTATATTACAGACAGTGTTTGATTATTGAGTTGAAATTCACCAAAATGCATAATATTTAAATGAAAATATATATTTTTAATGATTATGTACATATATGCATGTTTTTTCAATAAATATTAACGAGTTCCTATATAAGGTATGAGTTTTTTTTTTAAAACGACATCACTAATCTAATTTGTTTACTTTGTTTTAATTATGACTTGATATGAGATATTGAATTAATAATAAGTAACAAAAGGCATACTTATATAGTGTATATGGTTCAATAAGCAAACTACCATACTACACAAATATGAAATAAGTGTGTTCACGAAATATGATACAATTCTACAATACTGCTAATGTACATCGGCAACTGCTCCGTTTCGTGAATACCATTTATGTGTTCATTATAAATAGGATTCATAAATTTTATTATTAATCATAAAAATTAGAGTTATGAATATTTATTCATAACTTGCGTTACTTATTGCTTATTAATTTTCTAAATGCGCAATTAACCTCAATTGGGAAAAACCACAGCGTTGTTCCAGTCAGAAAACCATTTAAGTGAGTGAATAAAATGAAAAATGTGTAATTTGAAAAAAAAAAAGAAATTTAACAAACATATAAGTTTAATGAAGGATTTTTCCTTATATTTTAATGCTCGCTTCATTTGTCTACTAACTTATTAACTTTTCATATGTTGTGCATAAATTGGATTTCTTTTTCCATCTGGAGGCTACGGATAATTGGTACAATGTATGAAATTTTAATCATGAATTATGAACAATAATTCATAAAATATATTCCAGAACCTATTCCAATTACTCATGACATGAATATATTGTACACAAAACATAAGTAAACATACGCATCATTTTATTCAATTAATTATAATAATTAATTTTTACTATAATCATATATTATGATTGAAATCCAAATCATTATGATTACTTATTCTTGGCTGGATATCATGTAATTTTTGCAAAATTTATGCGTATAATTCATGATTTATGAGAACATTGCCGTCATTTTTTTGTGTTAAAATATCTTTTTGCAAAGAAATGCAAAATGTGTACTTGAAATTGTTCAATTTGTTTGACATCTAAAAATCTAAAAAAATTTGGTTTACACGGTAGATATCTATGCACAGCTAGATATATAGTTGTTGAAATTACGGGCATTAGTCAGTACACATTTTAATGAGTTGAGCCGGATACTCCAGAATTTTATCTGGTTCAAATGTTGTTTTTGTTTTGCATATAAAATTTGTTCCAGCTCAAATTTAAATTATAAAAAAAAAACGCAAATAATGTTAAAAATACAATGCCAGTCTACATGATAAGAAAAATGTATGAATCAGTGTTAGCAATCATAAAGTTTCTGACTTTAATTTGCTCTTAATCTGCTAATTCATTAGTTTGGTATTCATTTCAAAATTTAATATATTATTATGGTTATAAATTATTAGACTTTGCGCCACCATATATTTTTAATATAAGCCGGCGAAATATAACCAAAAGAAATTTAAAATTTTATGAAAAGAAAAAGTAAAAATTATTGTCATGCCATTTGTGCAACGTGATGTTTAATATGAGCATTTCTACAGGAAAGTCCACCGTGGCCGATAAATTAAAAGTTGAAAAACAATTCCTTCTAAATTGTACACACAGAGAACTGATTTGTTGCGGCAACCAACTAATTTCCCTACCGAATCATTCGGTTGCGGCAACAACTAATAATGTAGTTGCAACAACCTGTTAATAGTCGGTGAGAATGAGGTTGTGGCAACCTCCAAATCGGTGATCATGAGATTGTGACAACCTCTTAATCGGTGAACATGAGGTTGTGGTAACCTCCAAATCGGGGTTCATGAGGTTGCGGCAACCTCCAAATTGGTGAACATAAGGTTGTCGCAACCTCCTAGTCGGCAAGCATGAGGTTTTCTAAACCTCCAATTGAAATTTTATTATAACATAGTTATTTATGTATATAAAACTTATATATTCTATATGTATTTTTGTATTCTATTTGTATAATTGAGAAAAATTGACGCGCAAACAATTTAGAAGCATAAATACTAATTACTGCTCCCTGAAAAAAAACTATGAAAAGATACATGTATCTGCATGCATATTTTGTATTTCCTCATAACCAATAAATAAAAAAAAACTATATCCATTGGTCACATATTTTTTATTTATATTATATTTTACTAGCTAATGACCAATTTGTATTAAATAAATATATTATTTTATTATTATTTGTATATTTATTTCGCAATGTAACTTAATTAATGAATTTCCCATTGTTTTCAACATGTGAACATTTTTGACGTTTATTTAATTCTGCATGTATCTATAATTGTTGGCAAGAAACTGGCAACTGAACTGCTGATAGACATGAGGTTGCCGTTTGTCATTTATTTTGTTGATACAACAACGTACTCAATTGTCGTAACAAATGCACGTATGTGAGATTACGGCAACCGAACGTGCAGTTGCGCGGACTAACATTTCGGTTGTAGAAAAATAAGGTACGTTCATTTTAATGACATGAGGTTACAACAAATGTATTTCGGTTGCAACACTGAAACGTTGGTTCAATTAACCTCATGCCAAAAGAGGATTTTTCTGTGTGTATTAATAAAGAAAAATGCTTAAATTTTATGAAATTAAAGAGTCAAAAGCTTATCTAAGTTACTTTGTTTATTAAACGGACTGCAAAGTTGAGTTCATATTTTGGTCACTTATCTTCATTTTTTATAACATTTTCTTTGAATAGTTCCTTCTTAAAAGGCAATGGTACGAGTGTACTCTTTTCACAAAATAATCCTTATAATTATATACTACAAAAAATACAAAATAGTAAATAAATATCAGTAAACGGTAAATTTTTAATTTCTCTTAATTCCTGCATTAGTTATAAGAAATGTTTGAAATTTTGAATTTTTTAAAGCAAAGTGAATCATGTCAAGCAGAGGTAATTTTCTATAAAATTATAAAGTATGTCACGTCACACGGTGAATAAAAAGTTACTGTTTTTGAACAAAATTACATAATTGCAAAACTAATAAGTACATTTCATTGATTTTTTTTACGAAATTAGAATACATCAAAGTACAGTTATGAATATTCTATTGTTTCTCAATAAATGTGTAAAAAAATTATTTTGGAGAATTTTTGACATCTGATTTCTCAAAATCCGGATCCGATATCGGAATATGTATTTTTTATTTTATTTCTACATTGATAGTGATTAGAAATAAGTTAGGTTAGGTTGAAATGACTGCTACATGCACACTTAGACCATTGTTATAACACATATCTAAACCTGCTTCCACTCGTTGAACCAATCGGCGCTTTTTACAAAACTACACGCTGCAAAAAAGGGCTTTCCCAAACATTATTTTGCAGGCATTAACATGTATGTTTGGAATTTTATGTAAACATAATATATAATTGACTAATAAATCATTTGTAAACAGGGTTGTATTGAGACTTGAACAGTGTTGTATTGAACTTCGACTTACATTATGATATCCTGAAAACATTTTTATGTTGCCCCCTTAAAATGGAGTATGTTCGAATGGAAACATAATAATTACTACATTAAAATAAAATAAATATTTGAACCGAAACATAAATATGTTCAATATAAAACATGATTTTAAACGACCTGAATATACATATGTTTCCAGAGAAACATATCAGTTGTTTCAGTTCAAAAAGTAGTATGTTTGCATAGAAACATATTTAAATATTTTTTGAAAAAACATCCTGAAAATAAAATAAAATGTTGTTTTTTTTATTTATTTTTTGTTAAAAATCTTTAAACATGCACAGTGGGAATTTATAATAATTGAATTCATATACAAATTTTTAAATGCATAAATAAATAATTCGTTTAAAACTGCAAGTACAAGTGACAGCATCAATGAATATATAATTGCACCAGCAGACGCTAAACCAGACGATCCAGATAGATTATTTGGTAGAGTTACAGTTGGTCTCAGTACAGCACATAGCGTAGGCAAGGAATTCACGGAGGCTTTTGTAAAAAAAACATGCCAAATTCTGTTTGAAAATCGAAACACTGATTTTTATTTGTGGTTTTTTCACATTAGTTTCTGAAATTATATACTGCACTATATTATACTCTGTTACTATTTGTACTTTTTGTAACACAATCTGTATATTTATTTAATTTACACATAACAAAATTATTACCGACGCGAACACGTTTTCTCAACAAACAGCAAAAGACACGTACGCAGAAAATGCCGATCACCGAGTGTCAACAAGAAGTGAGCTGCAAGAATACCTTTATTTACATTTGAATTCATTTTTTGTTTATTTTCAAACATCAGTATGTTTAAAATAACCCTATACATACTTTAAACGACGACAAAAGAGACGTAGGTAGAAAATTCTGCTCAACGAGTGCCAACTTCGTATACAAGAAGAATGTTGCAAGAATACATTTATTTAAATCCAATTTCTTTTTGTTTGTTTTTAAAAATCAATATGTTTAAACGATGCCATAAGATGGCGTAGATAAAAAATGCTGCACAACGTTGTCAACTTCGTCAGTCGATAAATTATTGAATTAAGACGAGCGTTGCGAACATACGTTGTATTTAGATTTGATTAGCATTTTCTGTGTTTCGAAACATAGTTTTAACCAAGTAAATTGCCAAGAAATAGTTTATTGAAATGCAATTACAATTTTATGTTGGTATTGTAACATATTTACGGTAAATTTGACAGATTCTGCTGGACAATAATTCAATTTCGATTATAATTTTATTACACTTCATTCGTTATACATGTATGGTAATTTCGTATTACTTTTTAATTACAGTGAAACATATTCAAACAAATCTTTTTTATTCGTGTACGTATAAATTTTATTTCAATGGCGGCAATATCGTACAGGTTACCTACGAAGTAATGGCCGAAGCATTTGTTCCTTTTGTGTGAGAGGGCTGGGCAAGTACAAAGGAGATGCAGAGTGGTATCCTCCTCCTCGTCCATACAGCTCCTACAGAAGTCAGGAGCTTGCACACCTAATCTTTCCTATTTGTCATAAGGAGTTTTTTAGATCTCTCCAAGTCTAACGTAGGACATACTTGTTTAGTGGTGGAGCAGGTTGTACTACCCGCCCTCCTCTTGTTTGTTTTCGTTAATGTGTCTTGCTCCAGTATGAGTTTACAAGTTGATAAGGGAATACCCAGATTACTCATCTCAGGCTGAATGTTCAGTGTGGTCCACTTCCTAGCTAGTTCGTCGGCCTCTCATTTCCTTCGATGTCCCTGTGCCCTGGCACCGAATACAGGTGTATATTGAACTGGTTTTCCATCTCCATCAGAGATGAGCGGCAGTCGTGGGCAACTTTCGACGTGAGGGACTCGATTATAAAGGATTTGATGGCGTCTTGACTATCGATGAAAATACTAATATCATTTACGGATACTATATTCCATCTTAGCCAGGTAAGAACCTCTTTAATAGCCATGACGTCCGCTTGAAATACACTACATTAGTCCGGCAAACGGAAGGCCATACCTTAGTTGTTCACAGAAAACACCACATCCAATTTTAACATCCGTCAGTATAGAGCCGTCAGTATAGAATTCAAGAGTGTTGCCAGTTGTCAAAGTGCCTCCTTCCCAGTCTTCTCTAGAGGGTATAGTTGCCTTAAAGCCCCTATCGAAGGCGAGGGTTGGAAGCATATAGTCGGTATTTTTGGGTAACCTTGTTAATAGATTTGTAATTGTGGTATGTCCCCTATGTGTCTTCCACCACTGGTTTGTGGCGGTAAGGCGAATCGCTGCATAAGCTGCCATCTGTTTTCCTAAGATGTCTATTGGAATGAGATGTAAAAGCATGTTTTGTGCGTCAGAGGCCGTAGTTCATCAAGCACCACTGATGCATAATGAGGCGTTGCTTTGTACTCTACTGAGATTGGCGAGATAAGATGTTTTCTCCATTGCTGTCCACCAGACGAGAACTCCATACAAAAGTATGGGTCGCACTACTGTGACGTATAGCCAGTGCATTATACTTGGGGTTATACCCCACTTTCTTCCCACAGTTTTTATGCAGGTATATAAGGCTACCGTAGCCTTTTTGATTCTTTCTTGAATGTTTGGTTTCCAGGAAAGTTTACTGTCCAGGATTAAGCCTAGGTATTTTGCGGAATCTTTGAATTCAAGATTTACTCCGTTTAGGATTGGTGGGTCGATATGTGGAATCTTATATTTCCTGGTGAATAGTACTAGTTCTGTTTTGGATGGATTGACCGCCAATCCGCAGGTTTTGGTCCAGTTAGAAAGTTGTCTTAGACCATACTGAGTCAGGTCTCTTAGAGTGGGTAGATGTTTCCCGGAGACCATTAATGCAACGTCATCCGCATATGCAATAACATTGCAGCCCCCTTCCTGTAGTTTGAACAGTAGAATGCACAGTGGGCTGAGAATTAAAAAGTTTGGCCATAATTCATGATATTTGGTACATAAATGTTTTCGAGGTCTCTGAAAACGAATCTGTTATCAAAAATTTTAAATTCAAAATGGCGCATTCAATATGGCGGATGAAAATTTTAAATATTACTGGATTCCAAAGAAAATTAGTACACATACGTTTTCGAGGTCTCTGATTACGAATCTGACATTAGAAATAATTAATTCAATATGGCGGATCTAATATGGCGGATGAAATTCCTTAATATGACTGTATTTCAAACAAAATTAGTACACATATGGTTTCGAGATCTCTGATCATAAATGAAAAAAAATAAAAACATCAATCCAATATGGAAGATTAACTTTCTTTATTTTTTTAAATTATTGATTATTGTTACTACATATGTTATGTGGATTTAGCTATATTCCAAAGATTACGCCATTTTCTGCATAAACAATATGATTTTACCAATAACTTTGAACTGAATTATTTCGTTTTTTTAAGTTTTGTGCCTTATTACATTTTTGCAATAAACCCTTAATTTCTTTTAATTTTAAATAAATTTGAAAACAAATCATAAAAATATGAAAACGTATTATGGGAAAGTAAAACCGTCATTATTCGGAAATATATAACAGAAGGAATAATGTTATGATAATAATATAATAGAAACTGTGATGAAATTGTCAGTTAAACAAACTTTACCAGTTACCAGATAAATCAATACCAGTTAAATCAATAAATATTTTATCAAATGTATAAATAAGTTATTATTCGATGACTACTAGTTCATATTGTGCTTGTGAAAAGCTGAACTAATTTTTAAAAAGGCATATCTTAGCAAAATCTCAAAATGTGCAAAAATGTGCACCCTTCTAACATGCACCTAAGAGAGTAAAACTAAACTGCATACCAATTTTTTCAATATCGCGTGAAGCACTGTGAAGCCCGGCACATATGCAAAAAAAACACCTGTATCTAAATTTTATTTTCAAAAATTTCACTTTTGAATATTTTCTTAAATCAAAAATGACAGTAAATATCTACATTAATGTCTCCATGTTTGATATATCTTTTAAACTTTAAATCTTATCTGATATTGGAGGTTATGAAAACCGTGTTTTTACTTTTTCAAATTTTAGAGCCGCCATTTTGAATTTAAAAATATTAACATCAGATTCGACGTTTTTGGCACATTTATCATATGTAAACCGATTTTAATAATCTTACCATCGAATTTAAAAATTTTGGACGCCATATTGAATTCGTCATTTTAAATTTTAAAATGTTGATAACATATTCTAAATCGGCGTTATCTAAATTATATGAATACAATATTTTATACAAATTATAGTTATAGTTAAGTAGATAATTAATTTTGGCCAAAATATCTAGTCCCCAGCCCATTGTGAAATTTTCCAAAGAGGGGGAGATAGCACTCCACCCTGTGGAGTACCTCTACTAACAAAACGTTTGACAGTGGATTGTCCAAGTTTAGAGTTTATAACCCTGCTTGTCAGCATTTTGTGTATAAACGTACTTAAAGACTTCTCCACTCCCAGTTTTATTAGTACGCTCGTTATAGCATTTGGTGTGACGTTGTTAAAAGCTCCCTCTATGTCTAAAAACGTAACCAATGTGTACTCTTTATAGTCTAAGGATTTCTCAATTTCTGAAACTAATTGGTGCAGAGCTGTTTACACCGATTTACCCTTGCAGTATGCATGCTGTGACATTTTCGAAGGTTCAATACTACTTACTACGAAGATAATATGTGTCTATCAACATCTCAAGAGTTTTTAGAAGAAAGGAAGATAGACTTATTGGTCTTAGGTCTTTAGGAGAACTGTGGGAACCTTTCCTGCTTTGGGAATGAAAAATACTTTCACATTCCTCCACTGTAATGGAATATATGTAAGGTCTAAACAACCCTTAAAAATTACAGTTAGCCATGGTACAATAACCTGCAGTGTCTGCTGTAACTCAGCGGGAATAACCCCGTCAGATCCTGGAGATTTGTAAGGTTTAAAACTATTGATAGCCCAGTTGAGTTTGTCGTTAGTAATTATCTTCTCCGGGTCTAGTAACTCTGACCTGGAAGGACTTTCACAGGTAGGGAGTAGACCAGAGAGATGTTTTGTACTTCCAGGGAAGTGAGTGTCCATAAGAAGTTCAATGGATTCGGTACAGGATGTTGTCCAGGTACCATCAGGATATGTAAGATAACTTGGAATGGTGCGACTGGTGGATAGTATTTTCCTTAGTCTCGATGCTTTGGATGTTTCATTTAATTTCCCACAGAATAGTCTCCATGAGTCGCGCTTGGCTTTCCTGATTGACGATTTATATGTCCGAAGACTGACCTTGTAGCACTCTCAGTCATGTAATAGTCTGGTGTACTTAGCTGATGTTAGGTGACCACCAGTGTGGTCTAATTTTCCCAATATGTCTGTTAGTTGGGCATGTTTTTGATTGCGCTGAATTGAGTGTATCTGTGAGTGTGTCCACGAGTAGGTCAAGGTCCGCTACACCATCAGGAGGTTTCGGATTTATGATCGACAGATTTGCTGTTATGATTTCATTGTATCGTACCCAGTTAGTTTTCCTGTAATTCAGAGAGAGGGGTGGAGCTGGTGAGTGATCGCTTATACTAAACTTAATGTAACGATGGTCAGAAAAAGAGTGCTCATTTGACACTCTCCAGTCTATGACTTTTTGCGATGTTAAGTCAGAGATAAGCGTAATGTCTAAGACTTCTCTCCTATTTTTTGTAATAAAGGTTGGTTCCGACCCAGTGTTGCATATTGTTAGATTTGTGGCCATTATGTAATCAAAAAGTAACTCACCTCTAATATTGATATCAGTACTACCCCAAATTGTATGGTGCGAGTTGGCGTCGCTGCCTAAAATTATCTCCGTATGTTTTAAATCCGCATCTCCAATGGCCTTCCGCAGGTTCTCCGGAGGAAAGGTTCCTTGCAAATCATGTGCAAGATACGCCGAAATTAAACAATATGAAGTGGTGCCGGACTCCATATTGGTTACGACTATATCTATATATATAACTATATATAACCACTGTCCGTGCGGCCTTGCTGGTGGAAGCGGGCTCAGAGTCCGAACTTCCTATCGGCATTTTGAAAGAGCCGTTCTCTTTGTCCGTGCCGTTGTCCTTTTTATCGTCCTGGTTGCTGCCGTTGTTGTTTGTAGTGTTCTGTTGTTCTGTTTGTGTGTTTGCGTTCATATTTGTTCCCACGAGTGTCGGAGAAGGGTAGATCCAGGCACAGAGATCCGTATATGCGGGTAAGGCTGGTTAATCTGGAGGACGCCAGGTATCCGGCACACAGCCTAGCAGATTATCGACACGGAATCTTAATCCAGCCCAGGGGAGAGAAAGGAAGAAGGATCGGGAAAGGAGGAGCGGGGGTACCTCAAAACCTATGATCAAGTGCCATTATCTGGTGCTGTACTATTGAGGAGTAACAAACACGAGGCACTGACACCTGAACTTAGCTAATCACCATCACCAATGTTCATTACATTGGAGACAACTGTAGTGATTATTACCAGTCGGCACCCACTAGGAGGGTTTGGTAAGAGGATTCTGCCAACCTAGAAATAAGTTAGTATGAATGGAAGATATCGCTTGTGGTCCTTGGGAGAAATTTACAAAGAAATACACAAATGTGTGAAATTAGAATAAAAATGGGAGTTTTTGCTTCACGGAGGGAAAACAATTCTAAAATCCAGTAGGAATCAAGAAATATACTAATTGATGTACAGCTAAACGGAAAAATTCTTAATTTAAGAAACAGATCTACTTAGTTGTCAAAAAAGTACCTACGTAGAATTATTCTGATATGCAGACATTAACAGCGTTACCAATAATCAAAATATAATGTAGAGCTTTAACTAATAGTCGGCTTTTTAGGCAAATCCTCCACAAAAATGTAGACCATACTGAGTCAGGTCTCTTAGAGTGGGTAGATGTTTCCCGGAGACCATTAATGCAACGTCATCCGCATATGCAATAACATTGCAGCCCCCTTCCTGTAGTTTGAACAGTAGAATGCACAGTGGGCTGAGAATTAAAAAGTTTGGCCATAATTCATGATATTTGGTACATAAATGTTTTCGAGGTCTCTGAAAACGAATCTGTTATCAAAAATTTTAAATTCAAAATGGCGCATTCAATATGGCGGATGAAAATTTTAAATATTACTGGATTCCAAAGAAAATTAGTACACATACGTTTTCGAGGTCTCTGATTACGAATCTGACATTAGAAATAATTAATTCAATATGGCGGATCTAATATGGCGGATGAAATTCCTTAATATGACTGTATTTCAAACAAAATTAGTACACATATGGTTTCGAGATCTCTGATCATAAATGAAAAAAAATAAAAACATCAATCCAATATGGAAGATTAACTTTCTTTATTTTTTTAAATTATTGATTATTGTTACTACATATGTTATGTGGATTTAGCTATATTCCAAAGATTACGCCATTTTCTGCATAAACAATATGATTTTACCAATAACTTTGAACTGAATTATTTCGTTTTTTTAAGTTTTGTGCCTTATTACATTTTTGCAATAAACCCTTAATTTCTTTTAATTTTAAATAAATTTGAAAACAAATCATAAAAATATGAAAACGTATTATGGGAAAGTAAAACCGTCATTATTCGGAAATATATAACAGAAGGAATAATGTTATGATAATAATATAATAGAAACTGTGATGAAATTGTCAGTTAAACAAACTTTACCAGTTACCAGATAAATCAATACCAGTTAAATCAATAAATATTTTATCAAATGTATAAATAAGTTATTATTCGATGACTACTAGTTCATATTGTGCTTGTGAAAAGCTGAACTAATTTTTAAAAAGGCATATCTTAGCAAAATCTCAAAATGTGCAAAAATGTGCACCCTTCTAACATGCACCTAAGAGAGTAAAACTAAACTGCATACCAATTTTTTCAATATCGCGTGAAGCACTGTGAAGCCCGGCACATATGCAAAAAAAACACCTGTATCTAAATTTTATTTTCAAAAATTTCACTTTTGAATATTTTCTTAAATCAAAAATGACAGTAAATATCTACATTAATGTCTCCATGTTTGATATATCTTTTAAACTTTAAATCTTATCTGATATTGGAGGTTATGAAAACCGTGTTTTTACTTTTTCAAATTTTAGAGCCGCCATTTTGAATTTAAAAATATTAACATCAGATTCGACGTTTTTGGCACATTTATCATATGTAAACCGATTTTAATAATCTTACCATCGAATTTAAAAATTTTGGACGCCATATTGAATTCGTCATTTTAAATTTTAAAATGTTGATAACATATTCTAAATCGGCGTTATCTAAATTATATGAATACAATATTTTATACAAATTATAGTTATAGTTAAGTAGATAATTAATTTTGGCCAAAATATCTAGTCCCCAGCCCATTGTGAAATTTTCCAAAGAGGGGGAGATAGCACTCCACCCTGTGGAGTACCTCTACTAACAAAACGTTTGACAGTGGATTGTCCAAGTTTAGAGTTTATAACCCTGCTTGTCAGCATTTTGTGTATAAACGTACTTAAAGACTTCTCCACTCCCAGTTTTATTAGTACGCTCGTTATAGCATTTGGTGTGACGTTGTTAAAAGCTCCCTCTATGTCTAAAAACGTAACCAATGTGTACTCTTTATAGTCTAAGGATTTCTCAATTTCTGAAACTAATTGGTGCAGAGCTGTTTACACCGATTTACCCTTGCAGTATGCATGCTGTGACATTTTCGAAGGTTCAATACTACTTACTACGAAGATAATATGTGTCTATCAACATCTCAAGAGTTTTTAGAAGAAAGGAAGATAGACTTATTGGTCTTAGGTCTTTAGGAGAACTGTGGGAACCTTTCCTGCTTTGGGAATGAAAAATACTTTCACATTCCTCCACTGTAATGGAATATATGTAAGGTCTAAACAACCCTTAAAAATTACAGTTAGCCATGGTACAATAACCTGCAGTGTCTGCTGTAACTCAGCGGGAATAACCCCGTCAGATCCTGGAGATTTGTAAGGTTTAAAACTATTGATAGCCCAGTTGAGTTTGTCGTTAGTAATTATCTTCTCCGGGTCTAGTAACTCTGACCTGGAAGGACTTTCACAGGTAGGGAGTAGACCAGAGAGATGTTTTGTACTTCCAGGGAAGTGAGTGTCCATAAGAAGTTCAATGGATTCGGTACAGGATGTTGTCCAGGTACCATCAGGATATGTAAGATAACTTGGAATGGTGCGACTGGTGGATAGTATTTTCCTTAGTCTCGATGCTTTGGATGTTTCATTTAATTTCCCACAGAATAGTCTCCATGAGTCGCGCTTGGCTTTCCTGATTGACGATTTATATGTCCGAAGACTGACCTTGTAGCACTCTCAGTCATGTAATAGTCTGGTGTACTTAGCTGATGTTAGGTGACCACCAGTGTGGTCTAATTTTCCCAATATGTCTGTTAGTTGGGCATGTTTTTGATTGCGCTGAATTGAGTGTATCTGTGAGTGTGTCCACGAGTAGGTCAAGGTCCGCTACACCATCAGGAGGTTTCGGATTTATGATCGACAGATTTGCTGTTATGATTTCATTGTATCGTACCCAGTTAGTTTTCCTGTAATTCAGAGAGAGGGGTGGAGCTGGTGACTGATCGCTTATACTAAACTTAATGTAACGATGGTCAGAAAAAGAGTGCTCATTTGACACTCTCCAGTCTATGACTTTTTGCGATGTTAAGTCAGAGATAAGCGTAATGTCTAAGACTTCTCTCCTATTTTTTGTAATAAAGGTTGGTTCCGACCCAGTGTTGCATATTGTTAGATTTGTGGCCATTATGTAATCAAAAAGTAACTCACCTCTAATATTGATATCAGTACTACCCCAAATTGTATGGTGCGAGTTGGCGTCGCTGCCTAAAATTATCTCCGTATGTTTTAAATCCGCATCTCCAATGGCCTTCCGCAGGTTCTCCGGAGGAAAGGTTCCTTGCAAATCATGTGCAAGATACGCCGAAATTAAACAATATGAAGTGGTGCCGGACTCCATATTGGTTACGACTATATCTATATATATAACTATATATAACCACTGTCCGTGCGGCCTTGCTGGTGGAAGCGGGCTCAGAGTCCGAACTTCCTATCGGCATTTTGAAAGAGCCGTTCTCTTTGTCCGTGCCGTTGTCCTTTTTATCGTCCTGGTTGCTGCCGTTGTTGTTTGTTGTGTTCTGTTGTTCTGTTTGTGTGTTTGCGTTCATATTTGTTCCCACGAGTGTCGGAGAAGGGTAGATCCAGGCACAGAGATCCGTATATGCGGGTAAGGCTGGTTAATCTGGAGGACGCCAGGTATCCGGCACACAGCCTAGCAGATTATCGACACGGAATCTTAATCCAGCCCAGGGGAGAGAAAGGAAGAAGGATCGGGAAAGGAGGAGCGGGGGTACCTCAAAACCTATGATCAAGTGCCATTATCTGGTGCTGTACTATTGAGGAGTAACAAACACGAGGCACTGACACCTGAACTTAGCTAATCACCATCACCAATGTTCATTACATTGGAGACAACTGTAGT
Source organism: Dryomyza anilis (assembly GCA_951804985.1). NCBI lineage: Eukaryota > Metazoa > Arthropoda > Insecta > Diptera > Dryomyzidae > Dryomyza > Dryomyza anilis. The sequence continues at coordinate 64,088,608 of OX638130.1, forward strand.
GATTATTACCAGTCGGCACCCACTAGGAGGGTTTGGTAAGAGGATTCTGCCAACCTAGAAATAAGTTAGTATGAATGGAAGATATCGCTTGTGGTCCTTGGGAGAAATTTACAAAGAAATACACAAATGTGTGAAATTAGAATAAAAATGGGAGTTTTTGCTTCACGGAGGGAAAACAATTCTAAAATCCAGTAGGAATCAAGAAATATACTAATTGATGTACAGCTAAACGGAAAAATTCTTAATTTAAGAAACAGATCTACTTAGTTGTCAAAAAAGTACCTACGTAGAATTATTCTGATATGCAGACATTAACAGCGTTACCAATAATCAAAATATAATGTAGAGCTTTAACTAATAGTCGGCTTTTTAGGCAAATCCTCCACAAAAATGTATGTCAAAAGTCGACTACTATCTTAAGCTGGATATTATTTTTTGATAATTGGTAACGCTGTAATTTTTATAGTTATCAAAAATGTTCCCAAAATTTAATGAACACATGTTTTTTATAACTGTTGTTTGTTCAATATTGCAATATTGCTATTCACTACTGTGCATTGTTTTGCGTAGTCCTTTTTCTGTTTGTTTGTCTGTCTATCCGCCGATATGATGAAAGTAACCTAATGCATTTTTTTTTATATTAAATCACTTGTTTGAATACTTAATTTAATTGACTTTTTTACTTTATTTTTATTATTATTTCATCTATGTATATATTCAGATATACTTTACCTTATAGTCTGTTTTCTCTTCTGCTGCCTCTAGTGTTTGTTAATGTATAAACCTTCCGCATGTTACCCATTTGCATTGTATAGTGTATTTAAATAACAATGGAATGAAATTAATTTGGTATTTATGCGCAATTTTATAAAAAAAAGGTTTACGAACTGAAACCATAACAATATTCGTAGAAAAATTTGTATTTTCTATATGGCCATTCCACACCAAATCGACCAGCGGTTGGAACTCACCTTCTCCGATTTCAATAAAAATTAGGCAACTGATAAAGGGTGTCGAGATATGCAGTTTTTTTTTATTTTTTCGACCTCTACTTCCAGAGATTTAGTGCTTCAAAGTTACAAAAAATGGGCAAAAATCCCTTTTGCATGGTGGTTCATATTTCAATATCTCTTAAAGTAGAAATGCTATATACTTCGTTGATGGCTCGTTTTAAAGGTAATAGAACAGGATTTTAGAAAAATTAAGTTGTTAATTCTAAATTTTAACATGATCATTATCCTTGCACTTCAAAATTGATGTCCTTAAAAAGGACCCTTTTTAAAATTCTGAAAAAAATAGTGAAATTTGGTTGATTTAATATAAATGTTCAAGATGGTATTCTGATAGCATCATATTTTAAAAATTAATTTTCTAAATTTTCACAATTTTTTGTATTGAAAAAAAAAAAAATATTTTTTTCATAAGTAAAATTTTCTATAGTTTTTATATGTATCTCTGATTTCGAATATGTCGTTAATTTCATCAAATTGTCCCTAGTTTTTGAGATATATACATTTTCGAAAAAAAAACCATATCCCAAAATCAATATCTCAAAAACTAGAGTCAATATGATAAAACTGACGCCATTTTAGAAATCAGAGAAGACATACATTCGAGAATTATTGCAACTTTTACTGTCGAAAAAAATTTATCAATACAAAAATTAAATAAAAATTTTAAAAAATAATTTTTAAAATAGGATGCAATCAAAATACCATCTTGAATTTAGGTATGAAAATTTATATTAAATCAACCAAATTCCACTATTTTTATCAGAATTTTAAAAAGGGTCCTTTTTAAGGACATCATTTTTGAAGTGCAAGGATAATGATCACGGGCCACATGTTAAAGTTTGGAATTAACAACTTAATTTTTCTAAAATCCTGTTCTATTACCTATAAAACGAGCCATCAACGAAGTATATAGCGTTTCTACTTTAAGAGATATTGAAATATGAACCACCATACAAAAGGGATTTTTGGTCCAATTTTTGTAACTTTGAAGCACTGCATCTCTGGAAGAAGTGGTCGAAAAAAATAAAAAATTGGTCAATGCATATCTCAATAAGCTTTATCAGCTGCCCAAATTTCATTGAAATCGAAAAGGTAAGACAAATTTACTTTTTTTGGTCGATTTGGTGTGGAATGGCCCATATTTAAAACTTGAACATTCATACTCATATAGGTTGCCACTTCTGGCTCAGTACTGGCACACAGCTGGTTTACTCCTGACGTACTACTCGGCCCATAGTCATGCTAACGCTAGACTCTAGGCACAACGCTGGTTTACAACTGGCATACGGCCCGTCTTCAAACCAATGTCGGGCCGTATTTACTACCAGGGCTTCGCTAGTACTCGCCCAGTAGAGGTTACCAAATCTGACAATGTAATGCTGGCGCTTTACAGGCACAACGAAGTTGTTCCTGGGCCGGTAGTCAAACCACTGCCGGGCCTATTAATGACAGCTCTTTGCCAGTATGTCAATCATGCACTAAGATAACAGAATGTTTATGGGAGTGCTGCTGCAACATGCTCAAAAATAAAAAGTGTCAAATATTGACCTGAGTAATTTGCAAGTAAAATGGCTTTTAGGGCTATAATACTTTTCAAACATCTTTAATTTACTGAACATTTGAAAAAATTGTTGTTTTTTTTGTAAAATAAATTATCAAATTAATTTACCTCGCCATTTTGCTACGCAGCGGCGCTACGATGGCGAGCTTGTTGTTTTGTTGGACTTCTTTGTTGTTGTCTGTCTCTCTGTTTTATTTTGAGTCAGCAATATGGATCTGGAAAGCGTTTTCAAAAATGTATCGCAGAGAGAAGCTGTGAAGCCGAGCACCTTGTAGCAAATATTAACGTCGAAGAAGGATGACGTATCAAGCAACAACAGCAGCCTGTTTCGAGTGTTTATCATTAACATTATTATAAAAAATATAAAATATAAAATATAAAATATAAAATATAAAATATAAAATATAAAATATAAAATATAAAATATAAAATATAAAATATAAAATATAAAATATAAAATATAAAATATAAAATATAAAATATAAAATATAAAATATAAAATATAAAATATAAAATATAAAATATAAAATATAAAATATAAAATATAAAATATAAAATATAAAATATAAAATATAAAATATAAAATATAAAATATAAAATATAAAATATAAAATATAAAATATAAAATATAAAATATAAAATATAAAATATAAAATATAAAATATAAAATATAAAATATAAAATATAAAATATAAAATATAAAATATAAAATATAAAATATAAAATATAAAATATAAAATATAAAATATAAAATATAAAATATAAAATATAAAATATAAAATATAAAATATAAAATATAAAATATAAAATATAAAATATAAAATATAAAATATAAAATATAAAATATAAAATATAAAATATAAAATATAAAATATAAAATATAAAATATAAAATATAAAATATAAAATATAAAATATAAAATATAAAATATAAAATATAAAATATAAAATATAAAATATAAAATATAAAATATAAAATATAAAATATAAAATATAAAATATAAAATATAAAATATAAAATATAAAATATAAAATATAAAATATAAAATATAAAATATAAAATATAAAATATAAAATATAAAATATAAAATATAAAATATAAAATATAAAATATAAAATATAAAATATAAAATATAAAATATAAAATATAAAATATAAAATATAAAATATAAAATATAAAATATAAAATATAAAATATAAAATATAAAATATAAAATATAAAATATAAAATATAAAATATAAAATATAAAATATAAAATATAAAATATAAAATATAAAATATAAAATATAAAATATAAAATATAAAATATAAAATATAAAATATAAAATATAAAATATAAAATATAAAATATAAAATATAAAATATAAAATATAAAATATAAAATATAAAATATAAAATATAAAATATAAAATATAAAATATAAAATATAAAATATAAAATATAAAATATAAAATATAAAATATAAAATATAAAATATAAAATATAAAATATAAAATATAAAATATAAAATATAAAATATAAAATATAAAATATAAAATATAAAATATAAAATATAAAATATAAAATATAAAATATAAAATATAAAATATAAAATATAAAATATAAAATATAAAATATAAAATATAAAATATAAAATATAAAATATAAAATATAAAATATAAAATATAAAATATAAAATATAAAATATAAAATATAAAATATAAAATATAAAATATAAAATATAAAATATAAAATATAAAATATAAAATATAAAATATAAAATATAAAATATAAAATATAAAATATAAAATATAAAATATAAAATATAAAATATAAAATATAAAATATAAAATATAAAATATAAAATATAAAATATAAAATATAAAATATAAAATATAAAATATAAAATATAAAATATAAAATATAAAATATAAAATATAAAATATAAAATATAAAATATAAAATATAAAATATAAAATATAAAATATAAAATATAAAATATAAAATATAAAATATAAAATATAAAATATAAAATATAAAATATAAAATATAAAATATAAAATATAAAATATAAAATATAAAATATAAAATATAAAATATAAAATATAAAATATAAAATATAAAATATAAAATATAAAATATAAAATATAAAATATAAAATATAAAATATAAAATATAAAATATAAAATATAAAATATAAAATATAAAATATAAAATATAAAATATAAAATATAAAATATAAAATATAAAATATAAAATATAAAATATAAAATATAAAATATAAAATATAAAATATAAAATATAAAATATAAAATATAAAATATAAAATATAAAATATAAAATATAAAATATAAAATATAAAATATAAAATATAAAATATAAAATATAAAATATAAAATATAAAATATAAAATATAAAATATAAAATATAAAATATAAAATATAAAATATAAAATATAAAATATAAAATATAAAATATAAAATATAAAATATAAAATATAAAATATAAAATATAAAATATAAAATATAAAATATAAAATATAAAATATAAAATATAAAATATAAAATATAAAATATAAAATATAAAATATAAAATATAAAATATAAAATATAAAATATAAAATATAAAATATAAAATATAAAATATAAAATATAAAATATAAAATATAAAATATAAAATATAAAATATAAAATATAAAATATAAAATATAAAATATAAAATATAAAATATAAAATATAAAATATAAAATATAAAATATAAAATATAAAATATAAAATATAAAATATAAAATATAAAATATAAAATATAAAATATAAAATATAAAATATAAAATATAAAATATAAAATATAAAATATAAAATATAAAATATAAAATATAAAATATAAAATATAAAATATAAAATATAAAATATAAAATATAAAATATAAAATATAAAATATAAAATATAAAATATAAAATATAAAATATAAAATATAAAATATAAAATATAAAATATAAAATATAAAATATAAAATATAAAATATAAAATATAAAATATAAAATATAAAATATAAAATATAAAATATAAAATATAAAATATAAAATATAAAATATAAAATATAAAATATAAAATATAAAATATAAAATATAAAATATAAAATATAAAATATAAAATATAAAATATAAAATATAAAATATAAAATATAAAATATAAAATATAAAATATAAAATATAAAATATAAAATATAAAATATAAAATATAAAATATAAAATATAAAATATAAAATATAAAATATAAAATATAAAATATAAAATATAAAATATAAAATATAAAATATAAAATATAAAATATAAAATATAAAATATAAAATATAAAATATAAAATATAAAATATAAAATATAAAATATAAAATATAAAATATAAAATATAAAATATAAAATATAAAATATAAAATATAAAATATAAAATATAAATTATTAGTTTTTGATACCTGCATATTCAGACAAATTGTACTTAGTTACTTTTTTGATACCTAAGAACATAATTTTTGAATATCTAAAAAATTTGCTTTAGTTACTTTCAACCAGCAGACACTCTAACAAACAGATGGCGACCTTGCAAAACAAATTGATAGTGATTAAAAATAAGTTATTGTGAATGAAGGATATCACTTGCAGTCGCTGAAATAAATTTACAAACAAATGCACACATATGGGCATTTCCAGAAAAACTTCAACCACGACCGAAAACTTAAAAATGCTCTAATCTTTGAAATAACGATGGATTTGGAATCTTAAATATTTGAATCTAAATATCTGAAAACAAATTTCTATTTCATTAACGGTAACGTATAATAAATACGCGGTAGCTCAGAGGTTATTGCGTTGGACTGCGAGCCGAAATGTCCCCGGTTCATGCCTGGGGCTAACAACATCTTTTCATAGAAACATTTTTCTATACCGCGCTACCTCTCGGCAGTAAATGGCAAACCAATGACGCACCAGGATGCTTATCTAGGCCCACAGGAAGCGATTCACCCTAAAAAGTTCCAATGACGCACCAGGATCCGTATCTGGGCCCACAGGAAGAGATTCACTCAAAAAAGTTCCAATGACGCATCTGGATGCGTATCTAGGCCCACAGGAAGAGATTCACCCAAAAAAGTTTCAATGACGTACCAGGATCCGTATCTAGGCCCACAGGAAGCGATTCACACTAAAAAGTTCCAATGACGCAACAGGATCCGTATCTAGGCCCACAGGAAGCGATTCACCGTAAAAAGTTCCAATGACGCACCAGGATCCGTATCTAGGCCCACAGGAAGCGATTCACCCGAAAAAGTTTCAATGACGCACCAGGATGCGAATCTAGGCCCACAGGAACAGATTCACCCAAAAAAGTTCCAATGACGCACCAGTATGCGTGCCTATGGCGATAGGAAAGATTCAAACGTTTTTTGTATGCAAAAGTTCCGATCGGAACTTTTGAGCAAAAGTTTCGACTGAAACTTTTGAGCAAAAGTTTCGACTGAAACTTTTGAGCAAAAGTTTCGACTGAAACTTTTGCTCAAAAGGAACTTTTGCTTTTCGTTCGTTCCGGAACAATATCGGAACGATTGCCAAACGTTCTTTTTGTAGTTCCGGTTTCTACCCCTGCATAAAAGTTAAATGCTGTTATTGATTAAACTATGTTATCCCTTTTCCCTTTACACATGTTGTTTCCCTTATTTTTTCTTATTAAAGCAATCAACATTCAACTTTTGAAAATATACAAATATTTAGTTTTATACTAGCCTTATTAAACAGTAATACATTATTCACAAATTACATATAATTATAATTATAAATATATATATATTGTTACGAAATGATATAATTTGCCCCATAGTGCAAGCAATCAACAATAATTAATGAGACGCAAGACAATTCAGCGCACTAAGCATGTGTTAGAAAGAGACGGAAGATCATTCAGCTCACTGAGTCAGTGTGCGAGAAAGAGATGGAAGATCAGCGCATTAATACACATGAGTGCGAATGAGATGCCAATAGCATGCGTAATTCACGAAACGAGTAGAAGGTTCTCGAAACAAGTCGAAGCTTGTAGAAACGTGTCGAACTTATGCATGCAGTATATAAGGGAGCCGCATCAGAGGTACAGCACTCAGTTGTGATTTGATAGTGAACTAGTGCATCTCGTGAGCGAACATTGTAAAGATAAATTGTAGTAATACAGCAGTGGATATAAGTGATTGGTTTTAAGTTGTTATTTAAGTAAATAAAGTTAATTAATACTAGTTGAAATAATACTAGTTAAAACCAAATATTAGTGTGTTTTTATTTTGTACACAATCGAGCGATACAAACTGATAGAACAGTTTTCCGTAGACTGAATTTTCGTAACATTGGTGTCAGAAGTGGGATTGTGATACGAAATGGTTAAATTCGAACAACTTAAAGTCGACCAGCTTAAGATAGAGCTGGCAATTCATCATAATCTTCCAACTGTAGGTACGAAAATAGAGCTACAAAATCGTCTAATAGAAGAATTAGAGAACCAAGGCATTGACCTCGCAGAGCACGAGTTTGAAGTAGAAGCTGCAACAGCGTCATCGAAAAGTGTGGACACGGATCAAAAAGTACAGTCCCAAAGTTTTGATATGAGCCAGTTGCTCGGAGCTATATAACAACAGCTTCTAGAAATTTCGAACCGGATTGAAGAAAAACTACAAGAAAATGCCAGCAAAATGGAACAGAAACTTCTAGAAAATTCAAAACAGCTCCAAGAAAATTCGACCAGAATGGAACAGAAACTTCTAGAAAATTCAAAATAGCTCCAAGAAATTCGACCAGAATGGAACAGAAACTTCTAGAGAATTCAAACCAACGTCAAGTAAAAATTGAGCAACAGATGCAGGAACATTCTAAGCAGCTCTGGATGTTTCTAATACACTCCATGGCAAAGTAAACGAACTTGAGGCACATGTAAATGACATGGAAGGCAAATTTGAAAAATTGGAAAATGGCATCGACAAAAAGTTTCAGAAAATGCAAGAAGATTTCGGTGCGTTACAGCTTAGTGGACCTACACAGCTAGTGGTTCGAAGCTGAAATCGCCGATTTACGATGGAACCACAGCGTTCAACATTTTCAAGCTCCAATTTGAGACAACGGCTGTAAGTAATCGATGGAACAATGAATATAGCGTAGCAGCGCTTATTGTAACCCTGAAAGGTGGAGCAGCCGAAGTATTGCAGACTGTTCCAGAAAGCGATAGAAATAGTTACACAGTGGTTATGGCTGCACTGCAACGGAAATATGGAAGTGATCACATGAAGCAGATCTACAGAATGGAACTAAAGGGCCGAATGCAAAGAAATGAAGAAACATTGCAGGCGTATGCAGCGGACATCGAGAGGCTTGCGCATTTGTTGTATTCAGATTCAGCAAGTGATTTCATAGAAAAGTGCAAAATCGAAGCGTTTGTTGATGGCATACGCGATCAGGAGACAAAACGTGAAACAGTGATTGCGCCCAAGGTAACATTTACGGAAACGGTTACCATCGCTCTAACACAGGAGACAGCAAATGCGTTGTGCCGATCGGCTCCAAAGACGCGTAGAATTGATGTGGAGAACGATGATTTATTTCAAGTAGTGTGCCAAGCAACAAAGGTCAACAAAGGTAAATGTTACAACTGTGATACATATGGGCATATGGCACGTGACTGTCGTAAAAAACGCAAGCGCTCAATAAATCAATCTGTAGATAAACCCAGACATGAAGAAAGACGGGATCATGTCCAAAATAGCGTAAATTTTAATCAAGCTTTAAACTAAAACGAGTCAGATCTGCGGGGCACGATCTGACTCCCATAACCGATTGCCCCAGAATCTACATTTCACAAATTGATCGAAAGCCAAATAGCTTAACTGTCGAAGGAGTCATTGATTGTACAGCATATATGGTAACATTGGACACGGGAGCTTCACACTCTATAATAAGAAGTAACCTTGTTAAGGACGTAGTAGAACCACTTATAGGAATAAGATTGCAAACAGCTACAGGCGAAGAGGCCCTTATCAGAGGAAAGATTACCAAGGAAATCCTGATTGGTACTACGACAGTTAAGCATGATTTTATAGTGGCGGAAATAGTAGACGAAATAATACTTGGCATGGACTTCATGATAAGGAACGGTTTCACACTAGATCTAATGAGTTATGCTAACACGGAGATCCAACTAAATATTGATTGTGACCAGAGCCCGAAAATTAAACAAGTTACTGCTCATAAAAATAGAAAAATACCACCTAATTCAGAAGCAATTGTTTGGGCGAAATTAAATGGAGATTGTGGGATAAGCAAGTTGTGGGTTATAGAAGCGAATAATGAGCCAATGAGAAGATGTAATATTGTTGTAGGAAGAATATTAGTAGAAGCGACAAAAGACAAAGTTGTTCCAATAAGAGTTCTCAACATGGAAAACTCGTCCAAATTAATTAAAATTAATTAAAAAGGGAACAGTAATAGGTAGGTGTCAAGAGGCATCTGCGATAATAAATTGTGAAGCAAGTCAATCAAAAATCAACAATACAGCGCAAATAGATAATAAATCTGCTCACACTTTTATAAAAGAGTAGACCAAGGATTTGACTGCCAAAGAAAAGGGTAAAGTACAACAACTAATTGATAAACACTGGTTTGTATTCGCTACGACGGAAGAACTTCCATCGTAAAACATCGAATAGACACTTGTCTCTAAACCAATTCGTCAAGCACCGAGAAGAGTATCACTTGCCAAACGGGATTAAGTGTCACATTTAGTCGAAGAGATGGACAAAAATGGTGTCGTAGAACCATCAGAAAGCCATGGAGCTCACCAGTGGTGTTGGTTAAAAAGAAGGATGGTAGTACGCGGTTTTGCGTTGATTACCGAAAGTTAAATGATGTAACCAAGAAGGATAGCTATCCATTGCCTAGAATCGACGATACCTTGGATACACTCTCTATTGCAAAATGGTTTTCTACGTTAGACTTGCAATGCGGTTACTAGCAGGTAGAAATCGATAAGAACGATCGAGAGAAGACTGCATTCAGTACTGGCGATGGACTATGGCAATTTCTGGTAATGCCATGCAATGCCCCAGCTACATTCGAGCGGTTAATGAAGCACGTATTAAAAGGTTTACACTGGAAAACATGCCTGGTATACCTTGATGACATAATTGTTATGGGCAAGGATTTCAACGAACATCTAAGAAATCTAGAAGAAGTTTTTCTTCGATTGGAAAGTGCGGGACTGAAACTTAGCCCAAAGAAATGTTCACTTTTTAAGAAAGAAGTCAAATATCTGGGTCATCGTGTTACGACAGAAGGTGTACATACCGACGAGGATAAAATAGTTGCCGTAAATGAGTGGCCCAGACCACAGAACCTACATGACCTTCGAAGCTTCTTGGGGCTATGTACATACTACAGGCGATTTGTTCCAGGTTTTGTCAATGCTGCTAGCAGTCTTCACGAATTGACAAGAAAGAACCGCGCATTTCAATGGGGTGATGATCAAGAAAGGGCGTTTTTGAAATTAAAAGATCTACTGTGCTCGGCACCAAATCTTGCGTATCCAATTCCAGGTGAGAAATTTATACTTGACGCGGATGCAAGCGGATACGGAATAGGCGGATTTCTCTCTCAAGTAATCAATGGGCAGGAAAAAGTGATCGCATACTACAGTAAAACATTGTCCAAGCCCGAGCGAAATTACTGTGTCACCAGCAGGGAGCTTCCTGCTGCAATTGAAAGTGTAAAAAATGTCCATAAGTATCTGTATAGTCAACAGTTTCACTTGAGAACCGATCACGCAGCAGTACGATGGTTACTTCAGTTCAAAGATCCGGAAGGCCAAATTGCGCGTTGGATAGAGCGATTACAGAGCTACGATTTCTCAATCGAACATCGTAAAGGAGGAAATCATAGAAATGTAGATGCTCTGTCACGACGCCCATGTAAACTAGAATGCAGACATTGTTCGAGAGCTGAAGGAAAAGAAAACATAATTGACATTCGTTTGCTAAATGTTTTGCCCGATGGAAAATGGACTCCGGAACAAATTCAAATTGATCAAAAGAGTGATCCCGACCTCACAAAAATCATGATAGTAGTATGGATTCGCCGGTTCTGGCCCCACTGGGCTCCATGGAGCACATTGTTGTTAGTGTAAATGAATTTTAACAGAGATGTTGTTAGTGTAATTCAATAGGGATCATTTTTTAACATAGTTGTTGTTAGTGTAATTCAATAGGGATCATTTTTTAACATAGTTGCTGTTAGTGTAATTCAATAGGGATCATTTTTTAACATAGTTGTTGTTGGTATAGTTCAATAGGGATCATTTTTTAACAGAGTTGTTGGTACTGTAGTTCATTGGAGATCATATTTTAACAGTATAGTTGTTATTGTTTTTTCAATGGGGATCATATTTTAACAGAATATTTGTTATTGTTTTCATGGGAAGTATTTTTAACAGATGTATATTATATGTATACTATATATTTTATAATGGCATGGAGCCAGTGGGATGACTTTTTAACATAATTTGTTAATGTTGATACATACATATATATTATATGCATGTTATGAATGCATGCAGCCGTAAAGAGTAAATGTTGTTGTTGGGATAATTATATCGGAGTAAGCATTTTTTGTGAATGAGAATATTTACAAACGCATTCATGTTGTTGTTGTAAAATATTATAGTTGCAATTAGATTTCAGTTAACGTAGTTATAATGTATACTATAGTTATACTTGTTTGTTTTATTTTTGCATGATCATCAAGAGAGTTGAGGAGCAAAGGGTTCAATTTGAAACTTTGTTGAGGAACGGTGATTGTAATTTAAAACTTCGATATATGAATGAATATTATTATTAGATGCTTATTTTTTTTGTGGTTAATTTTGTTTGTTGTAAACAGGTTAAGACACTTCTGTATTAATGCATTGACATATATTTAATTCAAGGCCAATTTTACTATAAGGGTTATTGTACTGGATTTTATTCTACAAAGTCATGATCGTTTAAATTGGTTATATGAATGAATGGAGCCATAAGGTTCCATTTGGATCATTTTTTAAATCATTTTCTATACTATATGTTTAAAAGATTGAACATGTTAGAACATGTATATTTTTTATAGAGTTTTTTGTCTTGAGATTTATTTAATTTACTCTCTTTAAAATTTTAATTGAGTATAATTATACTAATGGAATTCACTTTTTAACTCATTTTAAAGAGATATCCATTATATATAAATGGATCGAAATTTTAATTAAATTTATTCATCGTCTACATTACAATTTTAATGGAACAAAAAAATATTATGGAAGTTAAAAAAGTATTAAAATTTTTAAAAGAATTTCATAATATTTTATTAGACGATCATAAAAAACAGTTTATTAAGTTTACCCCTTATTGTAAGCATTACCAGTATATGGAAAAAATATTAACTATTCACGGAGTACATTATAAGAGCTGTCCATGGGCCACAGATGACTTAACGGAGGGACCAGATACATGTGGTTGCTATTATTATGACAAGAAATCTAAAGACATTGACAAACTAATAAAATTATATTATAGATTAAAATATACAAAATAATTGTTTATTACATATTATTAATAAACTGTTTTTTATTATACTATATTCAATGAATTTGTGAAATTTTAAATAATAGAAATAAAAAACAAATTTATAAATTATTTACATTAAATTGTTTTATTTATTTTTTATTATAGGAAACTTAAAAATACTTTTAAAATAATGCACAGCTAAAATATCATTAATATATAAATTATATATATCAAAATAATTAAAAAACTTTTTAAAAGACATATTTTTACTTCTTAAATATATAAATATACAGCAATAAACACCGCATAACATTGAAATTTCACTTTGTAATCGGAAATTGCTTTTAATAAATGTGGATGCATTTCTTTGAATAAAATTTACAAATGGTTTAATAGGAGAACTCCCATTTCGAGGAAAATATATTACAATCCAATGTGATCCTGGTTTAAATGATGAATCCATATTCACAATATAAAATGCTGGCTTTTTTATTCGATTTCTAGGTAGCTGATTTGATGCAAAAACTCCTTTAAAATTCTTTTTAGTTACTAAATTTTTATATAAAATATTTTCTATATTCCTTGTATTCATAATGATTGTAATACAGTACGATTTTTATCAATTTCCAAAACACTATCAAACTCACAATATGCTAAACAAGTAATTGCTTCAGAAAGTGCTTCACTGAAACGACCTTCAATTCGTATTGTACCCTGATTTATTAAGTTTCCGCAGTGTGAGTTATTGTTATGATCTGGTGTTAAATCAAATGCAAGTAAGAAATATCCGTTATCAAATAATTCTTTAGTTATTTGATGTCCCTTATCAAAGTAATGTATGCCAGTACCTTTAAATAAGGTTTGATATCCACTTGTACTTATACGTCCATGTTTATAATCAAATTCAATCGGCTGTGCTGGTACTTGTACTCCATTTACAACTAAATTAAATCTTTGTAAATTGAAATGGCGAAAGTTATACGGATTTTCCGAACGATCACCAGTTACCACCAGTTAGTTACCATACCAAATATTAAGAAATTTGGAAGTTGTCCAATTATAACATTATCTAACAGTAGAGAATGATTGCCGGGGTGAATGGTGAATGTCTTGATTTCAACTTTTTAGCATTTCTACTTTGTAAAACATTATGATGTGCCATTAAAATATTACTATTAATGGTAAGATGATTAATGTATAAGTTAGCCTCGTGAATTTTAATAGATGACTCTCCAGATTTTGAATCTTCTAGTATATAAAAAGAAGGTTTCTCCATATTAAGGGTTACTTTAAGATCCACATTATTAAGAAGATATTTAGATTGATTAAATATATCTGCATGAAGTTTTCCAATCAATTCAACTCGTTCTCCATTTTTAAATGTTTTCTTCCGTCTAGCTAAACCTGGATTTTCATTCTCAACTATTGAATTAATTTTTTTTATATCTAATGACCATCCGCATGATTCAAGATGTGTAGATTTAGCATCATTTCCATAGTTTAATAATGTTTCAATGAAAGATCTATAGTGATAATTATTATCAGATTGCGATACATTTCTATTATTTAAATGAACATTACAGCTCCGAAATAATGAATGAAGTAAATTGTTTATAACTCCTCCACTTCCATTAATTTCTACAATTAATCGTAAATAAACACTACTTAGATCACGATATGTTTCACCATTTCCGAGTGAATGAAATTCTATTGTAGTAGAGTTGTCAATTGTTGCTATTGGACTATATGATACCTCCTCTGTTTTAATTATGATAGTTTGTACAGGTGGTGACTCAAAAAGATCTAATTCACTTTTCATACATTCAATAAATCCTGCCATCATAAATAAATTAACAGTTGCCAAATATATCAGTAAACTTCCTTCTTCTAGAACGTTTAGTTTTCATATGATCTTTTTTCTTTAGTCGTTTGAATTTTATACGTTTTCCATTCCCATCTTGTATATTTCTAATTTTGCTAATAACTTTTTCTTTTAAATTTCGAACAGCCTTTTTACCCTTTTCAGTTAATATAGTTTTTATAGGTTTAGTACCTAACTCTTCCAAAACTGATTTTCCAATTTCGAGTGAATGGTTTTTTAAAGCATTTAATCCAGTTTTCATTAGAGGTTTTAGATGTGTATACAAGGCCGAAAAAAATGAACCAATTCCACGACCATATTGAACAATTCTAGGAGAATGGTATATATCTCCTATATTATCCAAATTTGATCCGGATTGATTAAGATAGTACTCAGAATAAATCTTGTCCATGGTTTACATATAAATGATATCAGTACAACTTATGAAGCTTCTTTTATATTACGAAAATGTAACGTGCAATAAACGGGGGATTCATTCGATATAATATTTATTTTCTTTCCTTCATCATCTCGTATCATTATAGAAATATTATTTATATTTGAAGATTCCAATGGATAATATTCAATATTTTTAAAGTGAATATAATTTATTTCATTTAAACATGGAAATATTTTTAAACATTTTATTTTTTGATCGCCTACATATCTGGGTTTAATAATGTCTGTGTACACAAACACTAGGTTGTATAGCTCGCTAGATCTTAATTTATAATTTGTATGTGAATTAAATTTTTCATAAGAATTCGATATGACATCTAACATTTTAAGTATTGTATTCTCCGATACAAAGTGTCTATTAATACTGCTTTTTACGCCAACCAACTCAGGGTTTTCATTTATAGTATCTTGAATGTCTAAATTTTCATTTATTAATTTTAAACTTTTATCTTTTTTGTTATCGATATTCAACTCTTCTTTATTTTTTTTATTTTTTTTTATTACAACTGTCTCAGGATTAGAATTGACATTGAGTTGATTTTCTGCAATTTGTGGTTTTTCTTCTCTATTTGTGATAGCTTGATTTATTTTGTCCATGAAATTTAAATATGTGATAGGGATAGTATTTATTTTTTTATCTACTTTTAGATCACTATTTACATTTTTGATTTTACTTTTATTTAACTTTAAAGTTGATTTCAAAATATCCCTTTTATTCAAATTTCG
Source organism: Dryomyza anilis (assembly GCA_951804985.1). Classification (NCBI taxonomy): domain Eukaryota; kingdom Metazoa; phylum Arthropoda; class Insecta; order Diptera; family Dryomyzidae; genus Dryomyza; species Dryomyza anilis. The sequence continues at coordinate 64,104,815 of OX638130.1, forward strand.
AGATACTTCAAATGTAGATGGGTTATTAACTAGTTGAAATGAAATTTCTGTTAAACCTACAACCCAATTTTCATTTAAAACCAAAGATTCTTTTAATAAATTTGTAAATGTAGATTTAGTGTTTTCATAAATATTTGTGGAATTGTTACTTAATAAAGTAATATAAAAACTAGAATCTCCCATCTTTTAATTTCAAATGTTTAAATAAGAATGACAGTTATTTTTTTTAATAACTTTATTTATATTAATATTGGAACAATACAATTATAATAAGTTACATTTAGTTTACTTAGTTAATAAATCGTTTTTGTTAATCCATGAATTATGTTCACTTCCAAAACCTAGCCACTTGACATACACCATATCCTTTTTTCTTTTTAAAACCTTTTCAACTAGATACGTATTTGATGTTTCTGTTTTAAGTAATTCTTCTTCATAAAATCCACCTTTTATTATTTCTCCTTGATAATCAATTAATTGATAAGTAATTGGATTTGTGATCTTTATTTTATTTATCTTGAATACCTCATTGGACCAATTGGATTCATATGCTTTGTAGAAAGTACCTTTATATTTACTAATTCGAACATCATCTCCAATTTTCAATTTACTCATCTTAAATGTTTTAATATGATTGTAAACTGTATTTAAAAGTATTTGTTGATTAGATTTATTGACATTTTTTGGAGACATTTTAATACTACGATGATATCTATTATTATATATATTGATATTTTTTGTAATCAAGTTCAGCCATTTATAATTCCCTTGAAGACTAAAATCTTTCCACATTAAATTTTTAAAAGTTCTATTAAACCTTTCAATTATTGAAGCCTTCATATTAGAAAATGTATGATAATGGTTTATTTCAAAATTTTTCATTAATTTTTTAAAATTAGAATTGAAAAATTCTTTACCTTGATCAGATTGAATATTATTGGGAATTTTTTTCCTATTTTTTGCTAGAATATTTTGCATAGCTAAGGTTACATCGATCCCACTTTTGGTTTTAACAGGTAAAGCATATGCGTATTTAGAAAAAACATCTATAACAGTCAGTAAATATTTATATCCTTTATTAATCTTTGCAAAAGGTATCATTTCTACAAGATCGATTTGCCAAGTATCTGAAATACCCTTTTGAATAAACCTACGCCGTTTAAAATTTCTTCTTGCTTGTCGATGCAATTCATTTACAAGAACTTCTTTACTCATTGTGAGTTCAACCAATAATGTAAATGATTGATTTTTTAAAATTTATATTTATATAAAAAAAACTTGTTTACAATATATATATTTATTAGAAGTTCATCATTGAATAGAGAACCATGTTTCATCAATTTGTATATCCATTTACAATGTTAGTTTGTGGACCATCAGGTTGTGGCAAATCAACATTTATTATAAATCTTATTAACAATAAACATTTAATTAGTTCTCCAATTACAAAAGTAATTTGGTGTTATGCTGAAAAAAACTCTTTACCGGAACTTGATAATGTTAATTTTATTGAAGGCATTCCAGATGACTTTGAGAATTCAGCTAATGAATATACATTAATAATTTTAGATGATTTAATGTTAGACTCATTTAACAAAAAAGTTTGTGAACTATTTACTAAAGGTTCGCATCACCGCAATTTATCAGTTGTTTTAGTAACTCAAAATATTTTTCATAAGGGGACATATACAAGAGATATATCATTGAATTCAAAATATATAGTTATGTTTAAAAATCCTAGAGATAAACTACAATTTCAATGCTTGGCAAGACAAATTTATCCTGAAAATTATAAAGAATTAGTTAGAGTATATAACACTTGTACTGAGAGTGCTCATGGTTATTTATTAATAGATCTTACACAACAAGCACATAACGCATTAAGATTCAGATCTAACATTTTCAATAAAGAATATTGTTACTGCTTTGTTTCACTCCAAAATGACCTGCAAACTGAAACGATTGAAGGAGAACAAATATATTCTATATGTTCTTAAAAATGCTAAACCTAAATTGCGAAATGCAATTCTAAAAAACGCGGATGATAATCTTATAAAAGCTATTAATGAAATTGCATTTAATGTTTTACATAAAAATCATAATGTAAAGAAAAACGATTTAGTAAAGTTAAAATCATATAAAAATGTCATTAGAAAACTTTGCTGCTCAAAAACTGTTTTACGATCGAAGAGAAAACATCTAATCCAAAGAGGAGGATTTATACCAATTTTGATTTCTTCTGTTTTAAGCGGTGTTATAGGAAAAATTTTAGAAAATGTCTAATATTTTATCCAAGCTTATATTATTAAACCCTTCTACATATGAACGCTATTCTAACGATATGTCAGATTCAAATTTTTTAAAACGAAAACTTCTTCCAATATATGCCTCTCATACACTTAAAGATATAAATAAATGGTATGGAATAAAACAGGAACTCGCAAAATATTTGATTACCAAACAAGAAATAAATATTAAGAAAGAGAATAAATCGGTTAAATCGTATAAATCATTAAGGGATAAAGATACTCAAACAAAATGGATATTTAAAAACGATAATGAAACTCAAACAAAAGATATTGGAAAAAAAGATTTTGCTTCGCAGGCTGACTTTAATGCTAATGAACATATATTTAGCAATATTAACGATGATGAAGAAAATTCTATGGATGTGGATACAACAATTAATAAAATAAACCATTCCTCTGCAAGTTCTGCAGCTAAACGTTTAAAAAACTTTTCAAATCATGGATCACCTAAAGTACGGATTTTGTCAAGTGATGGAAGTAAAATTACACCGAAAACTAAGCAAACTCTATTACCATATCAATACTCACCTCGCTTAACTCGTCAAAAAAGTAAAACATTACAATATGATTATGATGATGTTAATTGGTATAATATTAAATAAACAAAATATTTTTAAATATATAAAAATCGAATTTTTATTTTATTATTAATTTAATACATTATAAATTTATATAATATAAATCTAATAATTAAAATAATATAATTTATATCTATATATCTATATTCATAAAAATATCTAAATCATTATTTAAAGCTTTAATATAATCAATTTTGTAATGTCCCCAAGCAAGTGTGTTTATACCATCATCTAGTATATACCGTTTATCATCTATAAAATTAAGTGATAATTTATTTACACATTGTGTATATAAAATATGGGCTTTAGATCTTATTATATACATTTCTCTCATTATAACTTTCTTATTGTAAAGGCATGTTTTATAATCATGAATAGTAAATGTTTTACTAACTGATTTTTTAACACCCTTGGCTTTTGATGTTGGTATATCATTTTCAACAGTAAAAAAGTATGTTTTGGGTTTAAGACATATTATTTCTTTCATTATTTTGCCATTATTTTCGTCTTTCATTAAACCCACAACTTTACAATTATTTTGATGATAACCATATATATTAGGATACTCATAACTAGAAGTGTCAAAAATATAATTTGATGGATCAGTTTTTTCAACATCTTCATAAATGTCTTTATAGAAATCATTTGTTTTAATCTCAACTATAAGAGAATCTGTGTCCGTATAAGCTAATCTTACATTACTATTAAATTTAGTTTTTAAGTAATTATAATAGAAGTCGTACATTTTACATTTCGATAAATCTAATACACAAAATCCTGTATAAATAGGTTTATTTAACTTAACTTTAAGAACTTTTGAATCTATTACTATCATATTTTCATTAATATTCGTTCTACTATGGAATGCTGGATTTGCTATTATTGATCTGGCTCCTTTAACTTTACCATTATTCTCCCAATTGCAACAAATGTTTACATTTCTTCTATTTTCAACATTTTCCATAGTTTTGCCATAAACTGAATTATTCATTAATTTATAAAAAATTTTCTCAAACTCATTGGTAGCTTTAGACCTCATTAATGTATTCAGATCTATATACTTTTTAAGCCAACAACTTTGAGAAAACTCTAAAATTCTATATACTTTTTTTAAAATTAAACCATTTTTAATACATTCTTGAAGCATTTTATAATGTATTTTATACATATTCTTATTATTAAGATCTGCTATAAGTTTTTTAGAATTAGAATTACAAGAAGGTGGTGTTTTATTTTCTGGACAAAACGGAAAATCATTATGTAAATTATGAATTGAAGAAGGATATTCTAAGTCTACTTTAAAAATATATCCTTTAGAAGAATGTTCATTAATAGATTTAAGTTTTTCAATAGTAAACTCTGTAATTTCATATGACTCTAAAAATCTAAATTCCTTAAAAGGTAATGGCTGTGACATCGCATAACCATATAAATTATTTGCGTCATAATACATTAAATATGATGAACATTTAGATTTATCAAAGTTATGCATATATTTATTATTGGCTTTTACATGTCTAATCGAGCATTGTGTTAAACCTCCACGTATACCGTCTTGAATAAAAGTATACATTTCTATATCGGTAATTAGTTCGAGGTTAATTTTAGTCATCTTGAGCATAGCATCCCAAGATAATCCGGGAGCAGTGAAGTAATGACACGGATCAAGCTCATAAATTTTTAGACAAATTTTTCTAAAATTCTCAAAAACATCCGCAAGTAAGACAACATCACACTTTAGGTATACTTCTAAATAATCTTTTAAAGATTTACAATTTAAAATGTTCCATACATTCAGAGCATAAGCATAATCATCTTCAGAACACTCTTCATTAATTAATCTATTAAAAAACTTATCTTTAGCAGGTAATTGATTTTCTTTTAACCTATTAAAGCTATCTAAATAATCATAAGGAAAAACACCTTTTCTATAAAATATCTTATACGAATTATTGTTAAAAACCTTTTTAGTTATATGGATTGACTCGTCATTTAGAGTTTTCACCAATTTCTCAATGCTGCTAGGTAAAAATCTAAATGAATCTATAAATCTAAGTTGAAAACTATGATCTTTAGTTAAATTTATAGTTTTTGTTATAGATATAAATACCTCTTTATTAAGAGGTATAATATCAATAGCTCCCTCTACTTCGTTTAAATTTTGTATAAATAAATGTAGATCATATTTGGATAAATTATGAGTTATTACCGGAAAGAATTTAGTTCTTTTTGCTTTCAAATTACATTCTGTATGAGCAGATCCTAAATACTTTCCGGTAAAATGACAATGGTGCCTTACTTTTATACTAATATTATTACTTAAATCACTTTTACATATACAGCAGATTGTTGATTGATGGAACTCGTGCATTTCCTGGTCAGTTATCTTCATTGCCTTCATTGTGGAGTAAACGTTCCAATATATTTGCGTCGCTTTCGCAACTAAAGATTTTATCATAACTCTCGAACATTCAGGACCTATAAACGAAAGATTAAATATTATATATATATCGTTTTTTATTTTTATTTTTTAATTATTATTTTTTTCTTTTGTATTCACCTGTATAATTTTGTAGCTTATCGAAACGATCATCATATGACCCTTTCAAATACCAAGCAAATGCGCATGGTATGTGCTTCTGAATATTCGTTGTATACGTATTTTCTGGGTTATTTGTACAGCCAATAATCGGTTCCAGAATCGATTCAAAATCCATATAAAAAGTATATCCAACTGGGATGGTTTTTTCATAGGCTTTAAATGCTAGTGTGGACTCATTTTCCTTGGGCAAATACGTAATTTTTTTTTTACATGATGATTTATGTGCCTCAAGAGACTTTATAGATGTAAATTGTAGAATACATCCATTACAAATATACATTTTGTGGGCTCTTTTTCGTCCCTGACCGCTAATCAATTTACTTAGATCTTTTATCCAGACATAGTGAGTAATTTCTTCACTGTCACAAAATAGCAAATTGATATGTGTACTCTGTTCTTTTTCAGTGTGATAAATAGGTCCCAAAATTTCGCATTTTCCATCTGACTTTTCATTATACATGAAAATATTTATGCTAATGGAGTTGTTTAGCTCAAATATTTTTGTATTCTTTATAGAATGAGGGAAGTCTAATCCTCTAAATATCAAATTTATACCATTCACATAAATTTCCTCTGCTGTTATGTCGGAAATATTATATGAATTAATGCGATAGGGATCATTTATTTTTATTTTTGTATTAACTATTGCTGCAATAATAGCCCACTTAAAGCAGAAAATATCACTGTTTTGTATATTAATACATGCCTTTCTTTTTTCTATGTATGCTGGCAATTTCTGATATGATAATCCATTTAAGGGGCTATATTCACTTATATTAAGCTCAATTTTATTGATTTTTATCAAAGCCCATCCACTATCCCGTTCTTGAAAGTTCTCCATTTTATTTATTAACAATTCTTCAATATTTAACATTACATCTTCAATATTATCTTTGGTTAATATTGTTAGTGGTTTTGTTATATGTGAAAAAGTGCTTAGTTTAAATTCATCATCATCTTCGACAGAAGGTTTTGAAGGACGTATATAGTCAGCAGAGATCTCCGCATTCAATTTTAAAGATATTTTCTTATTTAATTCTCTTTCCAGTAAATTTTTAATTTTATTTCTTATTTGACCGAAATATTCATGTGGATTTATTAGACTTTCATCATCATTAGGTAATATGTAATCACATATTTTATTTTTAAATGCTTTTCGTACCAATTTAAATCCATCTATATCTGCAATCTCTGATGCTCTCTTATGCGCTGTTGATCTTAAATGGCCTCTCCATAGGGATTTGTGAACTGTAACATTACAGTTCTCACAGTAACGGCTCACCGATGATGATGTTGATGCGATTTCATATTCATTATTCAACAAATCCCCATATTTCCCTTGTTTTGAAGGAATTTCCTCTTGAAAATGTTGACAGGAATGATGTTTTAAAGTATTTGGTCTGCTAAAAGATTTCCTACACTTTAAGCTGCTAAACTTTGTATTTTCATGTATTGTCGATACATGTCTCTTTAAATTATAGTTTTTCGCGAAGGACTTTGAACACAATGCACAGATAAACATTTTTTAATTTTTATAGAAGTTCTCGAAGTTGCAAACAAACGAACACTAACTTAAATTATTATTTTGAATATTAAGAAACTTCAACTTCAAATTTTACAGGAATTTTGAACATAAAAAAAGTGCAGTGTTGCAATAAAGATGTGTTACTGCAGTTTTAATTTACTGACTTCCGGTGTATTTCACTACTTATACATTAAATTTTGCTGAATTCAAATTTTTAAGTTCAGTTTAATATATATCATATTACATGCTTTGATATATAAAGGTGTTCTATACAATGGATATAATAATAAATTTTACTCGTTTTCATACTTTTAATATATCAACATTAAAAAATGGAGTGTGAATTTTGCCTGCATTTAAAATTCTCGACTAGAAACAACCTTAAGCGGCATATCCTGCGAAAACATAATTTTTCATATAAAAAGGCAAAAACTTATACTTGTAAGTAAATAACTAAATATATTTTTTAAAATTATTTTATATTAATAATAAAAATTTTATTAACAGTAAATCCTCAAATTGAAATACTAGAAGTCGTAACACTCCCGCCAGTAAATTTGATAGATGTTGGAATTAGGGAAGGATTATTAGATGATGGACTAGACCATCTATTTCTTAACTTAGACGATCCGAGGATGTTAAATGCGGATCATCATTATTGTAATTTAATGGACGATGATGATGATAATATTTTATTAAACGCTCTACTGAGTTTTGAGCAAATAATGCAAATATAAGTTTTATAAATTATTTGTTATATTGTTTCAAATCGTTTTAAAATAAATAAATAAAACAATATGTATATATTTAAATATTTTATTTAAAATGAATATTTTTAAAAGTAAGTATATTGATACGTTTTTTTTTTATTCATAACGTAAATCAAATAGAGCCATCCCCATTACTTCTGATTGTCGTCCTCGAAAAATAATAGACCACTTTTTCTCATTTATATTATATAAATATGGATCATCGGTTTCAACTTTTCTAGAAATTCTTGCTGGTAGATAAAACCATCTGTTGTCTGTTGGATGTACAATTAATTTTGTTCCATTAATTGTGTTTTTCCATTCAAATTTAGAAATCCTGAATTCCTGATCAATGGGCAAGTCATCTACTCTAATGTATGTAGAGAGGTTTCCTTTTGCTAAACTAATAATTTCAGCGAAATCCTTTAAATAATATAAATACATAAATTAATAAATACAAACAAAATTAAAAAAAAAACAATCTTACCATATTTTGTTGTTCCTATCAAATTGTAATGCAGACGATGAATAAATTTAATTCAAATTTCGATCCATTTATATATAATGGATATCTCTTTAAAATGAGTTAAAAAGTGAATTCCATTAGTATAATTATACTCAATTAAAATTTTAAAGAGAGTAAATTAAATAAATCTCAAGACAAAAAACTCTATAAAAAATATACATGTTCTAACATGTTCAATCTTTTAAACATATAGTATAGAAAATGATTTAAAAAATGATCCCAATGGAACCTTATGGCTCCATTCATTCATATAACCAATTTAAACGATCATGACTTTGTAGAATAAAATCCAGTACAATAACCCTTATAGTAAAATTGGCCTTGAATTAAATATATGTCAATGCATTAATACAGAAGTGTCTTAACCTGTTTACAACAAAAAAAATTAACCACAAAAAAAATAAGCATCTAATAATAATATTCATTCATATATCGAAGTTTTAAATTACAATCACCGTTCCTCAACAAAGTTTCAAATTGAACCCTTTGCTCCTCAACTCTCTTGATGATCATGCAAAAATAAAACAAACAAGTATAACTATAGTATACATTATAACTACGTTAACTGAAATCTAATTGCAACTATAATATTTTACAACAACAACATGAATACGTTTGTAAATATTCTCATTCACAAAAAATGCTTACTCCGATATAATTATCCCAACAACAACATTTACTCTTTACGGCTGCATGCATTCATAACATGCATATAATATATATGTATGTATCAACATTAACAAATTATGTTAAAAAGTCATCCCACTGGCTCCATGCCATTATAAAATATATAGTATACATATAATATACATCTGTTAAAAATACTTCCCATGAAAACAATAACAAATATTCTGTTAAAATATGATCCCCATTGAAAAAACAATAACAACTATACTGTTAAAATATGATCTCCAATGAACTACAGTACCAACAACTCTGTTAAAAAATGATCCCTATTGAACTATACCAACAACAACTATGTTAAAAAATGATCCCTATTGAATTACACTAACAGCAACTATGTTAAAAAATGATCCCTATTGAATTACACTAACAACAACTATGTTAAAAAATGATCCCTATTGAATTACACTAACAACATCTCTGTTAAAATTCATTTACACTAACAACAATGTGCTCCATGGAGCCCAGTGGGGCCAGAACCGGCGAATCCATACTACTCATGATGTTCAAGGAACAGCAAAGAAAACCATCATGGGAAGATATAGCTGGGGACAGTCCAATAACTAAAGCTTACTGGGCACAGTGGCAGAGCTTAAAGGTACATATATCGTGTATGGGAAAATGAAGATGGCACATCCGCTCGAATTTTGATTGTTGTTCCCAAGTCAAAAATAAAAGAAATATTAGCGAAATACCATGGTGGATCTAGTGGTGGTCATTTGGGCATTAATAAAACGGTCGAGAAGGTAAAGAAACGTTTTTATTGGATTGGATGCCAAGAGTCAGTCGCCGATTGGATTCGCAGTTATCCACAATGTGTACCAGCAAAAGGACCAACAGTCAGAAGTCGCGGCAGGATGCATCAGTACAACGTGGGAGCACCATTCGAGCGTATTGCCATGGATGTCGCCGGGCCGTTTCCAATCAGTGATGCGGGTAATAAGTATGTCCTTGTCGTCATTGACTATTTCAGCAAGTGGCCTGAAGTGTATCCCATGTCGAATCAAGCAGCCACAACAGTTGCGGATGCATTAGTTAACAACTGGGTAAGCCGTTTGGAGTACCGTTAGAATTGCATTCAGATCAAGGAAGAAATTTTGAGTCTGCAGTTTTTAAGGAAGTATGCAAAATCCTCAACATACTGAAGACATGAACAACGCCTTTGCACCCGCAATCAGACGGCATGGTGGAGAGATTCAATCGGACTTTGGAAATGTATCTGGGAAAAGTGTTTGATAAAAATCAAAAAGATTGGGATACACACATACCACTATTTCTCATGGCTTATCGAATGGCGGTTCATGACTTAAGATTACCTGCGGATTTAAAGTTTGGACCGAGTCCTTCAGCCGAAATTCCTATACACAATTATGTTTCCAGAAAAAGTGAAGAAATGAACGAAGTGCATCAATTTGTAAGACTTACTTACTTACTTAAATGGCCTTTAGAACCGTGGGTCGGTTTTGGCCGCTGAGATGAAGCCGCGCCAGTCGGATCTGCTTTGCGCGCGCTGACGCCAGTTAGAAATACCAAGCGTTGCTAGGTTGTCCTCAACTTGGTCTTTCCAACGCAGATTTGGACGCCGATGTCGTGTATCGGATTCAAAATACTGCAGGCGTTAGACGAAAAATGAAAGTAGTACATTTAGAAAGGTTGACGCCATTCAGAGAGAGAGAGGAGTAACATCTGTTGGGGACGAACAGATTTAGGTGGAGGGCAGTGTTACGAAATGATGTAATTTTCCCCATAGTGCAAGCAATCAACAATAATTAATGAGACGCAAGACAATTCAGCGCACTAAGCATGTGTTAGAAAGAGACGAAAGATCATTCAGCGCACTGAGGCAGTGTGCGAGAAAGAGATCAGCGCATTAAAACACATGAGTGCGAATGAGATGCCAATAGCATGCGTCATTCACGACACGTGTAGAAGGTTCTCGAAACATGTCGAAGCTTGTCGAAACATGTCGAACTGATGCATGCAGTATATAAGGGAGCCGCATCAGAGGTACAGCACTTCAGTTGTGATTTGATATTGAACTAGTGCATATCGTGAGCGAACATTGTAAAGATAAATTGTAGTAATACAGCAGTGGTTATAAGTGATTTTTATTAAGTTGTTATTTAAGTTAATAAAGTTAATTAATACTAGTTGAAATAATACTAGTTAAAACCAAATATTAGTGTGTTTTTATTTTGTACACAATCCAGCGATACGAACTCATAGAACAGTTTTCCGTAGACTGAATTTTCGTAACAATATATATATATTGTTATATGTATATATATATATATATATATATATATATATATATATATATATATATATATATATATATATATATATATATATCTATATATATATATATATATATATATATATATATATATATATATATATATATATATATATATAAATATATATATATATATGCCTGAGATTTTCTCATTTTAGACATTTTCCCCCTTTATTTTCATCATATTCCCTACTGCTTATGATGTTTGCGCCAAACAAAAATTTAATAACAAATTCATTTTCTGACAACATAAAAACACTCAAAACGAACGTAAATAACTTTTTAGTTTATATATATTTAGTTTTATTCAAAAATTGATCGTGTGAGTATAATTTTCAACCGATTTTGATACGAATTATGGATGATATGGTTGTCAGGCATGATGAGAAGCTATATTTTGCTGAACAAGCGCACGAAATTATCAAATAGAACAAAATTTTAAAATATCTGTACGAAAGGGGATTATCAGATTGTTAATTGCTTAAGGCCCGGATGCTTAAAACTTTTAACCATGATTTAGCGATGGAAATCGATTAGTTAATCTGACAATTTCAATATTGATGTAAAAAAAAATTAAATTTATTTGTCAGATTGTTTTTAACTGATAACTGTATGCAACCGGCCGTATGTAAATTCACAATTTTAGTTAAGTTATTGTTCCATATTTGCTCCATATTTGTTCCATATTTGTTCCACATTTGTTCCGTATTTACAGCGATATAAACATACACATAACATCATTATCAAAAACGATTTATAATATAAATATGAAGATAAACATAATATATAATAAAGTTATTTTAATATTGTAATATTTGCAAAAGTTTTGTCCCTTTTTCCCTAAACTAATGAAAAGGGAGACTAAGTTCAAATTCATATAAAAAAATATTAAAAAAATATATATGTTATGTATTTTATTCTGCAAAAAATTGTGTGTGCAAAATTCGCTTTAAAAATGTTCGTGCAAAAATAAGCAAAAATAATCTTGAAGAAGTCAACGCTATATAAAAAAAGAACGGTTGGTTTTTATGTATTTCGGAAAATACTGGTTTTTTATTAATGCGAAAAATTCAAAAAGAATTTAAAATTTTCCGAAAGTGTTAAAAAATGTATTTAAAAATAAATATCTTTTTAAAATGATGAATTATGCAGCGTGCATATTTATTATTTGTGTAATGTTTAATTGAAGAAAAAAAAAGGAATTAAAGGAGATATAATCTCTTACACACATTGGTTCGGAACCTTGCTATACTTTCCCTCAATTTAATAACAAAAATTCCCAAATGGCGTGTATCGTAAGCCATCACCACTTCAACGTTAAGCATCTTAAATTTATTGCGGTCAATTTTCACGAGCAGACAAAACCGGACCATTATTTTGGTTCGAGCTAGTCGTTTCTGGGCGTGGACTGTTTCGCGGGTTCGCCATTTCGGTTGACAGAAAATTTGACGAATACTCATGCGTGAGGCGTTTATGCTGTTGAAGGTAAAATGTACCCATGTCCACCTGAAGCGCAACCATCGCTCGAAAAGGATCAAATACGGATAGTTTTCATGGTGGTTTTGGACTCGGTGAGTACCCACCCTTTTTTTCAATTGTTTGAAACTGCACCAGGCAGAACCGTATCCGATAAGAATTAATTATGAATCGAAACAGAATCAAAACAAATTTTAACAGAAAATTAATTAATGGAAAATTAAAATAAAAATGTACGTGAATCGTGAAAAAAAATGAAAATTAAGCAAATCAAATCTAAATTTAGAACTAAATTGAAAAAGAATAAAATAACCGAAACATAAAATTTTGATTTGGTTTTGTGATTTAAACACCCCGACACAAAATTTTGTAGAATTTTCAAGGATATTACCGACAAATACACAGATAATTGAAATATTGAAATAAAAACATTCTTTAGTTTGAAGAAAATCATTACATAAAACGAAGAAATAATTTCTTTAATTTGAAGAAATTGTATTCAATTCTGAGAAATAATTTTTATTTATTTTAAATAAAATTATGTATTTAAATTAGAGAAAAGTTTCTATGGAGCTAAATCATTGCCAATTTTCTTCAAACCTAGTATAAATTTCCATGATATAAAGAAAATTTTTTTGGGTGTATGCATATGAATTTTGAATATTTCGTGTGTTAAATTGTTATATGAAACATTAAACACTTAAAATAAAATAAATTATAACTAATATGGTATAATAGTATATGGTAGTATAATTATATATGGTAGTAAAACTAATATAGTAAGATTTTCTTGTAAACCGGCGCATACCATAAACGGAAGAAAAAGTAGAGTTAGCAACTAGTATTTAATGAAAATAGCTGATATTCATATAAAATTTAATTAGGTGAATTTGCATGCATATCATTGTAATTTTCAGAAATAAAGAAACCAAATACAATGTATCGTCGTTGTAGAACTAAAAGTCACCAACTACATTTTCAAAATGGCAATTGTTCATTTACAAAAATCTTTATATATCTTTCAATTTTTGATCGATGAATTCAATATTTGTTCCAAATGCTAAGAAAATGTGAATCTATCAATTGGTATTTCAAATATAAAAATGTATCAATAAAATTTTGTAATAATTACCAACAAAGTTAAAATTTAAGATCTTCGTAAAAACGTATTTGGTGACTTTTTTTGGTGACTTTTAGTTTTACAACGACGGTATAATATTTTTTATTTTATATATGAATTAACAAAAATTGATAATAATTGCTAACATATACATATATAATAGAAAAATTTGTCACGCCACGCGAGGTCGAAACAAAGGATAAAACAAATTTTATAAATTCATCAACTTCCTGACAAAACAGGGATCGAAAATGCACGTGTGAGAGCGTACGCACAAGTCACCTATCTTCTTTCAATGTTACGCAAATTTATTTACGCAGTGCATCACATTTGTTTTCTTCAATTCCTCACACACATTTCACGACCAGTCCGAAGTAAATTTTATTGTTGTATGAGATGCTTGTTATTGTAAAACTGCTACTTGCCACAACTGCTACAGTACATCGGCAACTGCTCAGTTTCGTGAATAACCTTATTAAGTTGTATAAATTGCGATGTCTCTTCATATTAGTGCCGTGCTGTTTCGCCACAAGCATCTCATACAACAATAAAAATACTGCGTAAATAAATTTGCGTATAATTGGAAGTGCAAGCACGTGTGTATGTGCAAATCCGATCCCTGCGATAAAATTCAAATTGTTACATGGTGCAGTAAAAGTTACAGCTAATATTTGATACATTTGTAGCGCATATTCCGAAAATGTCATCAATTTTGTTTTTAAGTTATAAGTAGCCCATTTTTTAATTTCCCATTATGAAGACCAACATTTTTTTAAAAATCAAATAAAAAAAATTATGAAATTATCTTTTCGATATTAGACGAGGAAAACCTTGCGCCACAAAATAAAAATTTGCTTTTATGCGTGAAACAATTTGTTTTCGACATATAAGCGAAAGAAGTTCAAAACGTTTCAAAAAAAAAAAAATGTTATTAATGAAAATGGACAAAAATGCTAAAAATTATTTTTATGCCAGCTATGTAGCGCCATGTATCCTTTTAAAACCTCCTAAAAAGTTATAAATACTAGATTAAAAAAAAGCATCTTTTTTTTACTTGTTTTATTTAAATTTTCGAAACTTGTAAATTTTGCAGATTTAAATTTATCAAGAAAAAAATGTTGTCTTTAAAAATTGTAGCCGCGGTAGCTCAGTGGTTAGTGCGTTGGACTGCGAGCCGAATGTTCCCCGGTTTAAGCCTGGACTGGGGCTAACAACATCTTTTCATAGAAACCTTTTTCTATACCGCGCTACCTCTCGGCAGTAAATGGCAAACCTACGAAAGTAAAACATTGCATATGAAAGCTCTCACCCACCGTTCGGATTCGGCAATAAACTGTAGGTCCCACCACTTTGAGTCCAAATATAACACTCACAGCTCAAAATGGTGAGAGAGCTCGGCCTAAGTTCTTATGGACTGCAGTGCCAAACTATTATTATTTAAAAATTGGACACATGGCGCTGAACAAAAATTCGCAACAATACATAATAATCATTTTAACGCCTGAAATTAAAATAAATTAAAATTTTTCAATTCTTAATTAATATTATTTAAACAGCCCAATCATTAATTTCATAAGAAATAGAATTTCATATGAAATTTTATTTTCCTCCGAAATGAAATTTGTTTCGAAATAATTGTCAAATACATTTCGAAAGTTTGACTATTATTTGTTGTGCACACAAAATATAATTAAATTTTAAAAACATATAAACAAATTGAAACTGAATTGTCTGAAATAATTTGCTGGATTGAGACTTCCAATTACTCCTCTATTCATGTTTGCTGATCCGTTGCAGGCTTTTGCATCATATCTTTTGGTGAAGTCAATCTTTCTTCGATTAAAGCAAAAAGCTAGACGGAGTGAATTACTGATAGAAATCCCTTTGCGCCAGTCGGTCGATGGGGGGTTTGAACTACGAACCGAATGGTCCCGGATTCAATCCGAGCGTTTGCAACATCTTTTCATAGAACATTTTTTTTTGATCCGACGCTACCTCGGCAGTCAATGGCAAACATACAAGAGAAAAACACTGGCTATGAAAAAGATCTCATTACAGCATTAAACTGCATGTCCCACCACTTTGAGTACAAATATGGAAGCACAGCTCAAATGGCGATAGAACTCGGCCTAGGTTCTTCAAATCTATAGCACCAAACTTTTATTCTAAATACGTTCAATAGATCCCTTCCTGCGCAACAAAATTTAATGACCGCTTCTAAATTTATATTTTTATTTGTATCATCTGTCGGTAGTTCAAACACCAACGACTGCTACATAAACAAAACAACAATGTTTTGATATGTCAGACCTCTCGCAGACAATGGAAAACCTCCGAGAGTAAAAACACCGTTTATTAAAATATCACACCTCACCAGATTCGGCATTAAGCTTTATGACATTATTTTTACTTTCTTAGATCATAGGTCTAATATTATTTTAATCCTTCTCCACTAGTTACTAAAACTCCTGAACTTTTTTTTTTGCTTATGTAGCATATAAATCCTATAGCAATATCCCCATGTAACTGCATAATGCTTAAAAGCACATCTAGGTGATCTACATTGTGTTCATTGTTACACCAATAATAAAGTTTCATTTTTATAATTTTAATTTCCTCTATAATATTCTGTCGGAATATTTATGAGTAAATCAGAAAAAAATGTCCAATTAAATGAAATTCATGAAATTGAGCTATTGCAGTGAATTATTTTCCTACCTTCGAAATTCACTGTGATACCAAATAGTGAAAGTATTTCGGGGTAAAATTTGTTTATGATAGGGCTAAAAGTCTTCGCGGGCCTCGTGTTTGCTTGCTTTACACAATTTATTAAATTGAACTTATAGCGACCTACTCTTTCAGTATGCAGTTTTATGCCATATAACGTTTACTTTCTGTGTTGATTGTGCTACTTGGGCTTTATCCAACTCAACGAAATTTTGTAATTGATAAAGTTAAAAGTTACCTGTTTTCTTCTTGAATATGTAGTCGACAGACGAATTTTAAAACGTAGAAAAACAGATGTTAACTTTTCATTGTATATTATGTACAAAATTATTAAAAGGGCACAAAAACATTTTTGGGAAAATTTTAGAAAATTAAAAAGGGGACAAAAAATAAAATAAAAACAAATTAATTATTCAATCGCATATTAGTGCGTTTTCTTTTGCCGTATCTATTATTAGGAGCACCGACTGAACGTCCTAATATATTCCGAAATGGTCGCTCTGTCGTTTGTGGTAGATCTTTACGAATTATGATGCAGTTTACATCCCTGTCTTCGTCAGCACTTCCTGTTTGTGTCAAAGTCTGCGATTTGGTAAATGTATTGCTTCCATTAAAATTGTCTTCCAATTTGTTAAACTTCGTGTGTTTTATATCCCTGTTATTCAGATTTGTATTTATTCGACGGTTACTATACTTATTGAGATTTTTGTTATGATGTTTGATTTTATATTTAGTTTGTATGCCATTGTTATAATTGTTAGTGTTTGGAACTCTAATAATGTTTCCTTTAATTACTGGACGACTACGAAGTACATTATAATGGCCTTGACCCCGTTTGTCGTACAAAGGACTTTTCTTCATATTGCCGGGGCGACGAGACTTCTTATTGGGACGCGCCACATTATTGAGTTTATTATTCTTATTTGAAGATATCTTGTTATCAAACTTGAGGGGTCGCTTAGTAGTGCGGCGATTGTTGACGCCTTGGACAGGAACATTATTATACTTCATGTCATCGTAAAAATCGTCGTCAATACCTGTGGACCAAATAGCAGTAGTACTAACTGGACTTATTTCTTCTTCGTAATGTAGAAACCCTTCGTCATATTTATCATTGTCTTCATCTTGACGAATTTCTTCATCTGCTGCCATATTATCAATTTCATATTTCAGAGGATTGATAGGAAGCAGTTCAAACAAGGCATGTGTCTGAGGATTCACTTTAGGGGGACTATTAGTCTGAACCACAATTTCCGAATTTAAAGATTCTTCTGCACCTGATGTATGTTCAATCTGAGGTTGTAGTGTAATCATAGGCATATGCTCCACTGATTCCGGCGTTGTTGTAGCAGATGTGTAATATTCAGGATCCTTTTTCATTAGATTTTCCGCATGTCTCTCAGTACCAGAAAGTGATCGTTTTCGTCTTGTGACGACACATTGGGATCGACCATTTTCCAGATGGCGCCCTTCTATGTCGAAGCGCTTGATTTCATATTGATCACCAATTTCATCAATTTCTATGGATGTTTCGGCTAAAATAAAACAAACAAAAATTCATAAATTATTGGAATTTTTACACTAAAATTTGAACTTCAATTTTTTTTTATTATCTGGTTCTCTATGGTCATAGACCAAAAATTTATTATAAACATATACCCCTACACTAGGGTGCAACGATATCGACCAATAACTTTATTACCGAGTTTTCAAAAAACTCGTGACATATATTTATAAATATCTGGCGATTTAAAAAACTTGTATAATCAATTGATATATCAATTAGAGATGGGTGCGTGCCTGTTTTTGATGGCACAGACACGCACTGGCACGCCGATAAGTGACACGCACGAGCCCGATAACTAAATTAACAGGCACGCACGAGAAGCACGATAAAATACAGGATTTAAAAAGACACGAAGAAACACAAAAATGCACTAAAAATCAAAAACATGCGCATATATATGCACTTTAAAATAAACCAGTTGGTCTAAGCCGACTATAAATACCCTACACATATTTGTGGTTACCATTCAAAGTGGTATATAGGTTACTAGGGTATATGAATCCTGTAAATAACTAATAATATTAATCGCTGAAGAATTTCCATTCATTTGATACCCATATTTACAAATGAATAGACGTACCGAATTTCGATTTTTTTTTTTTTTGGAACCACAAGTCTTTTCGTGGGCAAACATTATTTTCATGTATTTGAGCATGAAGTCAATATATATTTGACCAAAAAAGTTTACCTAAGCACGTGTATAGTAAAATGGATCTGTAGATGTAAATTTTATATGAGGTATTTAAATATAAGTGGTCATATTACAGGTCACAATGGATCGATCTCGCGCAAACAGCGTAGGTATATAAGTAATCTAAATTATGAGTGTCATTCATCTACTCTTCAATTTTTTAAGTAGTAGGGATTTCAACAGACAGACAAACATCGCTAAATCGACTCAGGAGGTCATGCTGATCAAGAATATATGATCTCTTCCATACCAGAGGTACGGTGGGTGTTACAAACGGCGTACCAAACTGAATATACCCTTTCACTCTTTATGTAGGGTATAAAAATATGAAACATAAAGCATGCACTTGAAAATAATAAATTTATTAATGGATCATATTAATTTTAACACAAATATAACTGATATAAGTCAATATATATTATGTAGTCGAAAAAGACTCCATTGACAGTGGTAATAGGAGCATATAAAAATAAGGTAGTTCCCGCAATTTTCTCCTTCATTTGAAAAATAAATCAAATGAAGTGACAATTTAAGAAATACATGTCTTCTTTTTTTCGCAGCATATTTTTTAATAGCCGCGGTAGCTCAGTGGTTAGTGCGTTGGAATGCGAGCCGAAAGGTCCCCGGTTCAAGCCTGGACTGGGGCTAACAACATCTTTTCATAGAAACATTTTTCTATACCGCGCTACCTCTCGTCAGTAAATGGCAAACCTAAGAGAGTAAAACCATTGCCTATGAAAAGGTCTCACCCGCCGCTCGGATTCGGCCACCACTTTGAGTACAAATATATCACGCACAGCTCAAAATGGTGAGAGAGCTCGGCCGAAGTTCTATACAGGACTGTAGCGCCAAACTATTATTATTATTATATTTTTTTAATTTGCTGGCTAATAATTCTATCAATAGCATAATTCAATGCATAGCCTATTTAATTAATTTGCCTATGTAGGGCGATTTTTGTTATAGTTTCACAGTTCGTACTTATAAAAAGTTAAGTTTTTTTTTGTGCGTTAGGAAAAAGCATCGCAATTATCCAATTCATGCATTACATCAGTAATCTGTGGTTTTTGCATTATACCAAACGTGCGTTGGACTACGAGCCGAAATGTTTCTGGTTTGACTCACCGTGACTGCAGTCTACAGCTTGCAAAAAATTGAAATTATTTTTCTATACAACGGTACCTATCGAGTGTCAATGGTAAATATACGAGAATAAAACATTGTTTATAAAAAACATTCGTTTTTATTTTGTTTATAGGTTAAGCAAAATATTTTTAAAATTATTCCTTATTTTTTCGGCAACTTGGTACATTACGTGTACAAAATAAATATTGTTTATTGTTTATTAAGAAAATTAAAAAAATGTTAAATTTTTGAATGCATTAATTTAATGTACAAAAATGAAAGAAAAACGATATGAAAAAACATTCATTAAACTGAAAACATGCATTTATGACAAAATATGAAAAAAAATATTAAAAACTGTTTTAAGACTCAATTCTGCATACAAAATTAAGGATTATAAGACAAAATTAGGTGTAATGTTCACATGTAGTTAGGCGATTTAGCAGTATCGTCGACGTTATGCTTTATAATTTCGTGAGTGACATATTTCTACAGGTTTTCATTTACATACGTAATAAAATTGTATGCTATATATTCCGTATTGTTTCGTAGAGCTTTACGCCGCAATCGTCTGCCGTTGCGTAGTCTCTCAATGTTCTCAATTTCGCGTTTCCAATCAATGTAATGTAGACACAATTTTCAATACAATTGTTTACGTTTTTTTGATAATTTTTGACTTGGCAACTCAATAAACATATCTTTGACAATCAAAATATATATAAAACAAATAAAAAATTGTTTGCAAGATTCCTTGTTATTAAAAAATAATATTTGCCGCGGTACTTTAAATGGACGGCAAATTATCAAATAAAGAATATTTTTGCTGAGAGGTTTCGTTAACGTCTAAAAATAGAGAAATGTATATTTCAAAAATGACAGCAAAGGCGTTGACAATTGTACTGTTCTCATATTATTTTAATACGATTCGTTTTACCAACTGAATAGTGTTAAGTTATTCGAATGTATATATCCGCATTTTTAACTCGCATTAAAACTAAATTCCATCGAATGTGGGATAGTATTTTTCAAACTACTGTGTTCATGCGAACATACGGACATGTCTAACTCGAATCGAAAAATGATGCTGATCAAGAAAATATATACTTTTTTTATACCGGTCACGACTCATAAGAGGCGCTTTTATATCCTCACATACATAGTAAACCTATAACAATGTTGTAGGGTATAAAAACAAAAAATTGGATTTTTTAGTTAACCCTTAAAAGACTGACTTTTTTTTAGCAGAAAAAAATGTATGTTATACGCGATTCTCGACAACGTTTCTTCTACAACTTTGCTCATAGGTGTTACTTACTTTAAACAGATCAAAAATACATCGTGGGTTCCTTGCGGAACCACTGGGCACCCGGACTTCAAAATTGAAAAAATGCATTTTGTACTTATGAATTTTTAAATCAAAAGTCAAGAAATTTTATTATGAAAAATCGTGGAAAATGTAAAAAAAGTTTAAAAGTATGAATATTTATGATTGGTTTTGATGAAAGTTATTTTTTATGGATTCACTCCGACCATTGTTGATGTCCTATTCACACCATTGATTTCTAAGCACTTATTCTATTCGAAAAACAGGAATTCTGTTGTTTGTAAATAATAAACTTTAAAAAAAAAACATAAAATAACGTTTCTATACAATTTCATATATGCTCAATTTTGATTCCGCAAAGAACCAACCAAAAATTCGAAAAAATCCACTAAAATAAAAATAAATTTATTTTAAACATTCACAAACACTCACGACAATATTTTTTTCAGCATGGATTTCGACAAATGCACCACTGTAATATTTTTTTGAAAGTACGCAATTTTACAAAAGTTAATTTTCATGAGGTTGGTTTCCCTTACTTGAAATACAGCCGGCAAATGATGTTTGTTTCAAACGGGAATCGGCACAAACGGTGGCGCTTGGATCAATAAACAATTTAAAATTCGTATTAGTAAGATTAAATAAAATTCGTTGAACAAAGTTTTGATTTTCATCCGTTGGTTCCTGGCGGAACCAGTGGGCAACAGGGTTAACACACAATTCTAATGATAACACATAACTTTTTCTGTCCTCAAATTAAATTCATAGATTTCTTTTATTTTTACTTCGTTATCTTTGAAAAGGTTCAGGCTAATTTTATAATATTACAAACTGTGCATCAGTTTGCTTTTTCTATTTACCCCAATTTTTAAAATGGATTTAAATTTATTTCGAAAAAGTACTTTTTTTTTGAAAATCACCAATTTGAAAATTTCTGGATGTTGAATTCCCTTATGTTTCATAATATCATTTATTTAAAAAGAGAAATATTTGCAAATATATCGGACCACAATTTTTAAAGCTCGATACTAAAGTTATTGCCCGATATCTCGTAAACATATCCATTGAATATATTTTAATGCATACATCAAAAAAATACTGTTGTACATAATATTATAATTATGTCTTTGTTACTTATTTAACTTAATTTTACTACACCATGTATTGAATGGTGTAGTGCACGCGCAAGCCAGTAACCGACTTCTGTTAGTTGCAATAGCCTCTCCTATACAATTCCTAGTCTCACCTTCGCGTTGGTGAACCCCGTTAACCCGAGCAACCAGCTGAAGATCGGGTTTCAACCCCGGCGGGAGGTCTGGTCGGGGACAATCGAGACAGGGATATTTGCCCTCCAAAATGGGGGTTGTGCGTTGGGCTTGTGACCCGCCATATAAAAAAGCTGATTCAACGAAAACAGAAAAATTGCCTCAGAAATACAGCTGCCATGCAGAGAGGCATGAATTTGGTTGTGGATTTGTAGTCGGCAAGAGACTCCGCCACCTTGTCCTAGGTTCACACCCGTGAACGAACGACTAGCAACAATCCGCATCAAGGCTAAATACTTCTATATCAGCCTAATTTGTGCGCACGCTCCGACGACGATGAAACTAAAGAGACTTTCTATGAGCGCCTCGACGAAACCTATGAGCGCTGCCCCCGTCACGACATCAAAATTGTGATTGGCGACTTTAAGGTATCTTTGGTTCAACGGTTGGACAATTCAACCACCACGACAACACCTTCGACAATGGAATGAGGATGATCGACTTCGCCGCAGCACGAAACATGGTAATTAGTGGTACTAGATTCAAGCATCTCAATATTCATAAGGCCTCGTGGCGGTCACCCGATCAGAACAGGCGCAACCAAATGTTGTGATTGACGGAATGCACGCTTCTAGTGTGATGGATGTACGCTCGATCCGAAATGCCAACATCTACTCGGATCACTTCCTTGTAGCAGCCAAGGTTCGCACACGCTTATGCGCTGCGAAAAACGCACGGAATCCCACGCAAAGAAAGCTAGACGTCAGTAAGCTGCACACACAACAGACCAAACAAGCCTATGCCGCTCGACTCTCCCAATTGCTTGCCCAAGGCACTCCCCCTCTCGGTGATATATGCGCACAGTGGACACACGTCTCCCGCTTAATGCGTACGGCTGCCGAAGAGGTGCTTGGATTCCAACGCCCACTACGGAGCAAGAGGTAAGACGAAGAGTGTCGCGCAGCCACTGCAGAGAAAGACGCTGCATATAGAGCCACCCTGCAGTCGGTAGTTATGCGAGCCGCGAAGTAGCGATACAGAGAGAAGAGGAAGGAGGTGAGACAACTTTTTAGGCGCAATAAAAGAGATTTAGAAAGACGCGAGTGTGAAGTTATTGAGATGCATGGCGACAGGAACGAGGCTCGAAAATTCTTTCAGAAGATAAGACGCCTGACCGGAGGTTTAAAGACCGCACCCTCTTCCTGTCAGGACGATGATGGGAATCTAGTAACAGATGTCCAGGGTACACTGTGATTATGGAGAGAGCACTTCTCTGATCTTCTAGCAGGCGATGATGGCAACTATTCCGCTGATGAAGAAGACAGCTTGACAACACCAGTTTCTGACGACGGCGTTGACATACCGCCGCCTGACCGGGAAGAGGTCTGCACAGCCATTAACAGGCTGAAAAACAACAAAGCCGCAGGATCGGGTGGTCTGCCTGCTGAGTTGTTTAAGACCGGAGACGATGAGCTCATAACGAGCATGCACCAGCTCATCAGCAGAATATGGTCAGAAGAAAGCATGCCTAGCGAATGGAATCTCAGTATACTCTGCCCAATCCTTAAGAAGGAGGATCCTACGATACGCGCCAACTACCGTGCGATAAGTCTCCTCAACATCGCGTATAAAGTTTTAAAGAGCGTATTATGTGAAAGACTGAAGCCCATCGTCAACAGACTGATTGGATCTTATCAGTGCGGCTTCAGACCTGGCAAGTCCACCATAGAACAGATTTTCACATTGCGCCAAATCCTGGAAAAGACCAAAGAGAGGCAGATCGACACCCACCACCTCTTCGTCGACTTTAAAGCTGCCTTCGACAGTCCGATAAGAAGTCGCCTATACGCAACCATGTCTGAGTTCGGTATACCTGCGAAACTTATAAGGCTTTGCAGGATGACCCTGAGCGACACACGTTGCTCAGTGAGAATTGGGAACAACCTCACCGATACGTTTAATACCGAACGAGGTTTCAGACAAAGCGATTCCCTATCGTGTGACTTCTTCCACCTAATAATGGAAAAGATTGTAAGAGCTGCACAACTCCATCACAAAAGCTGTACGCTGATGATATCGACATCATTGGGCAGAGCGTACGAGCAGTCAGTGCAGCATTCTCCACTTTAGAGAGGGAATCGCGTCGAATGGGTCTTACGGTAAACGAGGACAAGACGAAGTACCTAGTGTCAACAAACAAAGAATCCCGGCGTCTTGGACAACACGTCACCATTGACAACCACAACTTCGAAGTTGTGAAGGACTTCGTATACCTATTAAACAGCATCAACAAGGAAAACAATGTCAGCCTGGAGATTAGCCGAAGAATAAGTCTTGCCAACAGGTGCTACTTTGGGCTCAGTAGGCAATTGAGGAGTAGAGCCCTCTCTCGACGGACAAAAATTACGCTCTATAAGTCGCTCATCAAGCCAGTCCTCCTGTATGGCGCTGAGGCATGGACGCTTGCCAACACCGAGCGAGATGAGCGAGCTTTAGGAACGTTCGAGAGAAAGATTCTTCGGAAATTCTATGGCACGATATGCGTTGAAAACGAGTACAGAATCAGATGGAACGACGAGCTGTATGAGCTCTACGCCGACATTGACATAGTCAGGCGCATTAGGAACCAGCGCCTACGCTGGCTTGGACATGTCGAGCGTATGGATGAAAGCGCTCCAGCAAAAAAGGTTTTCAATTCTGTACCCAGTGGTGGTCAACGTAGGAGAGGGCGTCCGAATCTCCGGTGGAGCGACCAAGCGCGAGACAACCTGAGAACACTTGGAGTGCAAAATTGGCGCCAGCGCGCGCAATGCAGAAGCGACTGGCGAGGGGTGATTGCTGCGGCTGAAACCCATCATGGGTTGTAATGGCCAAATAAGTAATTAACCCTGCAGTGAAATCTAAACTAGTAGCATAAATATGTGGTATTTATATTAGTAACTATGTTTCTAGATTAGTAACTAGTTAAAATGGATGCAGAGAAAACCAGTTAAAAAAATTGTTTCGTAGAGGAACGTGTCAAAATTGTCAAAAACAAAATGTATTTTGAAATACAAAATATATTTCATTTATTTATTTTGTAGGAAACATCTTTCTTTTTAATTTTGTGGTGGATTCCATCGTGTGATTTGTTTTATTTCTTTCCGCCATAAGCTCATAAAATTTAACAAATAACATATTTGAAAGGCATTTCTTAAATATTCGAAAGGGCCTTACTACCGTGACTTGATAAAAAACCGGACCAGTCTCTCTTCCTACGCAGTCCACCATCAAGTCTCATTTCAAGACATTTCTTGACTGGAGCAATTTTATCCATTTGTCCTACATGACCTAGACAGCAAAACTGTTAGATCTTGATGCTTGACTATATCAATTGTGCTCTAGTGTTCCATTTGGTAAATAGTAACCTGTTTAAAGTAGGATTAAAAGAACTAGTTTATAGACTGACTGTAAAAATTAGTCTATAGACTGGTTCCAAGAAACTAGTTTAAAAACTACTTAAATGTAATGCAAGAGGGGACAATTGCCACATCGTAGGACATGAGCATTGCAAAAATTACAGTTCATTGTATGAAAATGGGGTCGAATTCAGGCTAGTTGAGTGTCTACGGAGAACTAGACCAATACTAGTATTACACTGCAGGGAAGTAAGTAGTAAGTATGGAAAATTCGTTCTCCACATATTGCACAAACTGTATTGATGTTTTTATTGTGTGCACACGACGAACGAATTACGAAAGGTCGTTTATCGTACAGGTATAAACGAACTACAGTCTTGGCCAAAAGTTTGAGGCACCCTATAATGTTTAATTTTTGTTAAACCATGTTAGTTTTATTTAAAAATTAAAAACGCCAGTTAAAAAAGAAGTGTATATTTATTAGATTTAGTAGATCCACCCTTTCACAGAAAAAATATTGTACGTATATATAACAATTGATATTAATAGAAAATAAAAACGTATTCCAATTCAATATATGAATTTATTTACTAATTATTAATTGTATTCACACATTTTTATTAAAAATATTAATAGTAATAAATTTAATATCAAGTGAATACAATTAAAGCCGCGGTAGCTCAGTTGTTGGTGCGTTGGATTGCGAGCCGAAAGGGCCCCAGTTCAAGTCTGGACTGGGGCTAACAACATCTTTTCATAGAAACATTTTTCTATACCGCGCTACCTCTCGTCAGGAAATGGCAAACCTACGAGAGTAAAATATTGCCTATGAAAAGCTCTCACCTGCCGTTCGGATTCGGCAATAACCTGTAGGTCCCACCACTTTGAGTACAAATATAACACGCACAGCTCAAAATGGTAAGAGAGCTCGGCCTAAGTTCTTATAGGACTGTAGTTCCAAACTTTATATTATTTTAATACAATTAAATTAAATTGTAATGACAACTATTATTTGTTGCTTTTAAATTATTTAGGTTTTTTTTAAATGCAACTCTGGGATGTGCGTTATTTTCTTGTGTTTTTTTATATTATATGTGTTTATATTTTCGCAACGCCATGTGGAGTAGTTTTTTTTTATCAATAGCCGCTGATGAATTCGCAGAATATTGGGAGCAATGTAGCCAAAATCGAATTCTGCAAATTCGTGAACCGATATTGACGCAGGAGGTTCTAAATAAATAAGCATGAGTATAAAAATATATTTAATCCAATTAAAACAAACCAAGTAAAACAATTTTTAATTGGTTTTACTAAATATTTAATAAATTTCCATTAATAAAGTGTCGATCGAAAGAAATTTTTAGTTGTTACTAATTAATAAACCCACATTGAAAAACTTAGTCTGGATCAATAGATTTACATGTAACGAATATATATCGATACGTAGAATTAAATCTCTTCTTGACTTAGCACGGAAACCAACCTAGAATTCTATGTAGAAAACTCGAAATATTCTATTCTTATCTGAGTAAAGAATTCTGTAGGGATTTTTGCTTTTATATCGAGAAAAAACTTAGCATTGCTTTATTATTTTTTGTTTATAAACAAAACAAAAAAATAAGTGTCATTCAAAGTAAACTCTGACAAGATATATTTTCCATTACGTCTTGATAATTTCAAACCCATGAAATTTTATTTTTACTTTTACCAGTAAAATGTAATATTTGAATTGATACTTTTTTAAACCATTGCATTTATTTAATTGTTGTAGATAAATCGTAGTAGCCAAAGTAGCCAAATATCAAAATAAGCTAGAATTTTTGTTGCAAATGTCCAAGAACTCTGGATGTTTGCTATCAGTCAACTGTAAATATCTCAATTTTCATTGCTGTTGTGGCAAACATCTCGTAGCTATCTGAATATATGTCATATTTAAAAAATATTAATAGTTTATTAAAACTTGTAGGATGTTTGAATATTAGAAATATATTTCTGGTGTCAGGGTACATGGGTGCAGCGAGCTTTAAAAATGTCAACATACTGTTTTAAACGACATATTTTAACGAGTTACCGGGCACATCAAAATGTTTAATTTTGATATGTCGAATGTTTAAAATTAAACACGCGTAGCAAATTTACACATCATTTGTTTATTCTAACACAAGCCTTGTTGAATTTTAAGCACATCTTGTTTAAATTTGCGACTATTAGTCTTTAGTGAAAATGACTCATTCATTCAATAATTGAAAAATGCAAAAAAAATATATAAAAAATTAAAAAAAAAAATTGATAAAGATTTTTTTTATAACAAAAAAAATATAAGCTTTTAAATCTAAATGTTATACATTCTTATATACTTCAATTATTAGATACAAGTGGCTCATAAAACATATACATATTACTGAAATAACATAAATTGGTGTAGGCGCCGCTTGCATTGACAGATCTGAAAAATAATTACAGGTTTGGAATCGTGAGGAAATTTTCTTCTTTCATTGAGTACCCATATATATTTGTAGTGGGGGCACCAGTTTTTGATTTTTCAAGGTCACCACGGGCCCAAGCGGCGCTTTTTTTTTAATATGGTTTTTTTTTTTGCGCAAATAAAGCGCGTAACAATTCTTTTTTAATTTCACTTAAATGTCAAGAAGAAAATTTTCATTTTTTCCGCCACTACATATGCGCCACTGCGTTCGCACAATCAGTGAGATCATTGTTTTTCGCTTGAATAAGCAAACAGACAAATCCATTAATATATTACTGCAGGTCCAAACACGAAAGTCATCCCGAGAGTTCTAATGCACGGAAAATGCACGATGAGCTGATATACAATGTAAGTGGCCAAGGTTTACGAATACGTTTATGAAATATTAATATATATTCATTCATTCATTCACGCAGACATCATTGATATTTTGCACGAATATGGCAATGTTATACATCGCAGTGGCGCAATTGGATTCACTGGTTTGATCTTTGCAGCACGTCGTGGATTTTACAAGAAGTCCCTATACACTTTCACCGGCGCAGGTGCTGTTGCAGCTGTCTGTTATCACGCACGAGCCCGGCGACTAAAATTACAGACACGCACGAGAAGCACGATATAGCACGGGATTTAAAAAGACACAGAAAAACACGAAAAACCGGAACCGTTTAGATTTTTGGAACAGGAATCGTTAATAAAAATGTGTGGTACCAGAACTTGAATTGGAACCCATATATTTTTTCTGGTTGGAATCGCTATTTTAAAAATCTGGGAACCAGAACAGGAACAGATATTATAGTCCCTGTCAGGGAACGCAAAGAACCGGAACCGTTATTAAAAAATGTATAAAACCGGAATCGAAAACCTTTTAATTTTTTGGTTGGAACCGGAACCGGAACTACAATTTTAAAAACAGGAACTAATATTCAAAATGGTTTTAGTTCCGTAATAAATAATTCAAAAATTAAGGTTGATACAGTTTTATTCTCTTAAACCCATAAGTAAAACCTTACAGATTTTTAAGAAAACGTTAAAATACCACTAAATTTTTAAGTTCTTAAGCTTGAAGTAAGGATTTTTAAAATTGGGGTAGAAACTATAAAAAAATCTATAATGGGCGCGTGTCTGATTTTGGAGGCCCGGGGCGGATTCAGAAAATGTGAAAAAAATTCTGTACTAAAAATGAAAAAGTTCACAACTGTTTAACGAATGTCCGCATAAATGTACATCTTGGGAGAAGTCATTTCAATTGCACACAAATTAAATTCACATTCACAAACAATCCACCCCTTGCATATTTATTTTATTTAAAATATGCAAGTTTTCTTTTCTGTAGAGTCTTCTAAAATGGCGCAGACAAGAGCGTTCGAGTAAGCTAATGATCTTGTTACACATATATGTGTGTGTGCTAGATGTCATTTTTACACACTTGAATTTGTTTATATACAAAACATTGCAGAATCTGTAAATTTACCATTTTAAAAGTGCGATTCAAAACAGTTCATTTGTGTAAAATAACATATTTTTTTAATGAAAAACACGTCAGATGTTTATTTTTACGGACGTATTAGTGTTTTTATTTAAAAAAATGAGTAAATTCACTTTAATAAATGTACAGCGACCAATATTAAAATTTGTATTATTTATAATAACATCAGCAAATGTGAAAAAAAATCTGTACACAAAATGAAAAAGTTCACAACTGTCCGCAAACATGAATGTACATTAGGCCGGGTCGAAAAAAAAAATGTTGGAAAGTCCGTCCCTAAAATGAAAGATTACCTCGTAGAAGTGTCAGAAATATTTTTTGTTTTTTTTGTCATAACTTCTTTAATTGTTGTGCGATCATCATGTTTTATATACCGTTGAAAATGTCTCAGCGGTACACTCAGAAAAAAGCTTCCTTATTTTAAGGAAATTTTATTTGAAATAGCGTCAAGTTCAATTTTACTTATTTTTAGAAAGGTTTTTCCTTAATAGTAGTAAAATTTCCTTATTATAAGGAAAATTTCCAAAAAATGAGGAAGTTTTTCCTTAACGCTATTTCAAGTAAATTTTCCTTTTATGAGGAAACTTTTTTCTGAGTGTAGGTTGAATTGACCTCCGAGGCCAACTTCGGTAAGTGTTGTTAGGATTTTCAGACTTCTACTCCCCTAAATGCATTGTTTTTTATTTTATAATTAAAGTTCTCGAAAAAATATAAAACTTTAGCTTTGAAAGTATTTAGTTTGCTTCATAAACAAAAAAATTACAGCTAACTCGTTTTTAAGTGACAACATTATCGAAAAATAATATATAAAAATAATATATGAAAGTTCCCCTAAAATAAAAGCTTACATAGAGAAATGGTAAAAACCAAAAAAAACAATTTTTGATCCCGCCAAATCGTTTTTACGTCATTGATTTTTTATTTGATGTACGATCATCGTTGGAAAGATCTCGGCTGTTAATATATTGTCCTATATGTTTAATTGACCTCCGAGGTCAACTTCAATAAGTGATGTTAGGTTTTTCTGATTTCCACCCACCTAAATGCAATTTTTGTTGTCATATTATCAATGGTCTCGAAAAATTATAAAACTTTACTGTTGAAAGTGCTTAGATTGCTTCATAAATAAAAAAGTTACAAATATAGTGTTTAAGTGAAAATGATTTTGGCGGTTTTTAGAGGATTCAAAAAAAAAATTTTTTTTTGGTATCGACTTTTTCTCGATGTAAACTTGAAGTTTGGGACAGAACTCCATATAAAAATAAAATTTTATATATTATTTTTCAATAACGTCTTTACTTAAAAACGAGTTTTTTGCAACTTTTTTGTTTATGAAACTAACGAAATACTTTCAACAGAAAAATTTAATAATTTTTGGAAATCTTTAATTACATTACATCGAAGGTGACCTCGAAGGTCAATTGAACCTATGAACAAATGTGTTAACCGCTGAGACATTTTCCACGGTATGTTAAACTTCATAATCGGAAATCAAATAACAAAGCTATAATAAAAAAAAAACGGTTTTGGCGGTTTTTGACACTTTTACGAGATAATCTTTCATTTTAGGGGCGGACTTTCCAAAAATTTTTTTTTGGTTGGAGACCGACCCGGCCTTAATGTACATCTTGGGTGATGTCATTTCAATTGCACACAAATTAATTTCACATTCACCAACAATCCGCCCCTTGCATATTTATATTATTTAATATATGTAAGTTTTCTTTTTTGTAGAGTCTTCTAAAATGGCGCAAACAAGAGCGTTCGCGTCAGCTAATGATCTTGTTACACATATATCTGTGGGTCAATGAAGTTTAAATTTAATTTTTCAGTTTTCTATCGCACCCCCTTACCAAACTCTAAATACACGATTTTTGTTGTTTTGCACCACAGAATCCAAAAACTGCCTTTTTAAAATTCTGAAAAAATGTTTCTTCTATTTTTTTCTTAACTTTGAAAATCCTGTTTTTTAGTATATAAATCGCCATAATTTTGGATTGGTTTAAGATACATCAATAAAAACTGGTATGTACTCATATGTCTTAAGTACAAATCGTGTTACAAAAAATGGGCGGTTTTTGTCTACTGCCACGCCTAGCTACCATATAACATTTATAGTAAACACGATATAACTCTTAAGATATAAGAGGTATATTTTTGAAATTTTGTCCAATATCATATAATATAAAAACAAAACGTTTTACTAAAAATTATTGTGATCGGACTACTTCGACGTCTACCTGCCAAAAAAGATAACATATAAAGCAGATATCGAAAATAAACACCAACGTACTGTACCTTACTGTACTGTACTGTTCTTTGATACGAACACTACGAAAACACAAACCTAACATGAAAAACACTAACGCTACCTTCCTTCTTTGCGTTGGTGTTTGCGAACACTAACTAATACACTACGAATATAACGCAACGAAAACAGAACAGTATACAACTTAGCTTAGTGTACTAGGAACACAAACTATATCTCGAAGTAAGTGTTTGTGTATTTTTAGCGTTATTTTAGTGTTATTTTAGAGTTTTTTTTAGTGTTTTTTTAGTGTTTTTTTTAGTGTGTTTTAGCGTTTTTTTAGTGTTTTGTTAGTGTTTTTTTAGAGTTTTTTTTTGTGTTATTTTAGAAAATATTAAAATTATTAAAAAAAGGAAGGGTTTCTGTACCAGAGGTTTTGTGACACCTCCACCAAGTGATCGAAATGGATTAGGCCCTTTTAAAGTGGGCGGAAATCGTTTTTTGTACCAACATTTTTTTGTACCTGAAATCGATAGAGGAGGTCGAGAAATGGATGTATCCACCCAGAGGGATAAGCCTCGCCCACTCCAAGTGGGCGGAAATCTCCTTTTTGTGCAAACTTTTTTTATTGCGGAATTCGATAGAGTAGGTCGAGAAATGGATGTAGCCACTCCAAGTGGGCAGAAATCGCCTTTTTGTACCAACTTTTTTTTTATAGCTGCGAAAACATCATAAGTCAAATTCACCTTCGACACTAATTGTTTATTTCATTGTATAATAATTTAAATTGCCTACAATGCGGCATATGTGTCATATGTATCCCACTTTTCCCCACATTAACAAATATTGTCAAATATGCAATGAATTTTTTAATTTTTTTTTTGTAATGCAGCCATCTGGTATTTATTAAGTTTTTGCAAAAACAATTTCATCTATATATTGTTATTAAATGTTTATATAATATTAGTCAATCCTCCTACTAATATATCTATAAATAACACAATTTGATGTTTTCGAAAACTTTTTGTACTCCCTGCCCCACTGTGCTTCGTCTGACTATGCATCCTTTTTTTTATTTTCTTCGATCACTTCTAGCGGTAAATCGAATACAACAACAATGAAGTTTGTGTTCGTCGTGTGTTTTGTTTCAATTGCGTGTTGTGTGCTTTGGTTAGTTTCGCTTAACTTCTGTTTCGTTTAAAGTTACTGCCTGAACAGAATACGGTCGGCGAGCGAAAAATGAGAGGGCGAATATTGAAAACAACAATAAATTTGACTTTCGGCGACCGACGCTGGAATAGTATATGTTGTCATCTTTTTTTTGATAATTCTAAGATAATTGAGAATCGTTGCCAAATAGATTTTTGATTTATTTCTTATATTTTGTTTGCGATATTTTATTATTTCACACTTAATATTATTATATATTCTATTTGTATTTCTAATATATTTTATAAATTTCAAATATTAAAAAAAGTCAATCAGCCCAAGCGAGTTTCGCGATGAACAGAAGTTCGTCGGATTGTTTTTCTTCCAACGGAAAATAAAAGTTAATCAAGTTTTCCTATGAACTGGAAACATTTATAAAACAACTCAACATTTTTTTATTTTGTAACTATTTGGACATTTTAAACTATTTTCTATCTGCAATCAAGTACTAAAAAATTACCAGTTCCGATGAACTGGAAACATTTATAAAACAACGCAACATTTTTTTATTTTGTAACTATTTGGACATTTTAAACTATTTTCTATCCGCAATCAATTACTATCTGCAATCAATTACTAAAAAATTACCACTTCGATCACTTGGTGGAGGCGTCACAAAACCTCTGGTACAGAAACCCTTTTTTAAAATAAAACAAAAATAAACTTTAAAAAAATCCAAAAAAACACCAAAAAAACACTAAAAAAACACAAACAAAACTAAAAAAAAAAACTCTGAAAGAACCCTAAAAAGAACACTAAAATAACGCTAAAAACAACACTAACGAACCTCGTGTATACTGTTTTCGGTTTGTGTTCTATGAAAAAACACTATAAATTGAAAAGGAGTATGTGTACGCATCGGAATTCGTTATCGTTGTGTTCTATTCTTTCTGTTAGTGTTCGTTTTGTAGCGTTAGAGTTAGTGTTCACAAACACAAACGCTACCATGCAAGATAGTGTTTGTGTTCTCTTCAAATTTTAAAACGACTTGAGACTTCTTCGCGGAATAGCTAAGTTTGCTTGCTCTGCTATCATCAAAGTAAACTCTGAAAAGAAATATTTTCCATTAAGTCTTGATAATTTCAATCCCAGGAAATTTTATTTTCACTTTTACCTTTAAAATGTAATATTTAAGTTGACACTTTTTTACACTATTAGATTTACTTAATTGTTGTGGACAAATCTAGAGTAAGGAAAAAGTACGCCATTTTTCTTTTTTATAGTAGTCAAATGTCAAAATAACTCTATATTTCTCTCAATATATTTTTTTTTTGGTTGGAATCGCTATTATTATATTATAGTCCCTGTCAGGGAACTCAAAGAACCGGAACCATTATTAAAAAATATATGGAACCGGAATCGAAAACCATTTAATTTTTTGGTTTGAACCGGAACCACAATTTAAAAATCCGGAACTAATATTCCGAATGGTTTTAGTCCTGTAATAAATAATTCAAAAATTAAGGTTGATACTGTTTTATTTTCTTAAATCCATAAGTAACACTTAACAGATTTTTAAGAAAAGGTAATACCACGTAATTTTTATTTTCTAAAGCTGGAAGTAAGGGTTTTTAAAATTGGGGTAGAAACTATAAAATAAATCTTTAATGGGCGCGTGTCTGATTTTAGAGGCCCGACACGCACCGGCATGACAGCAACTTGTACGCACGGAGATTTGCACGCACAAACTCAGATTTTCGGGCAATACACGAAAAAAGCACTTTACGCGCCCATCTCTAGTCCCAAGCATCTGACCGAAACGAGTAAGCTAGAATTTTTGTTGCAAATGTCCAAGAACTCTGGATGTTTGCTATCAGTCAACTGTAAATATCTCAATTTTCATTGCTGTTGTGGCAAACATCTCGTAGCTATCTGAATATATGTCATATTTAAAAAATATTAATAGTTTATTAAAACTTGTAGGATGTTTGAATATTAGAAATATATTTCTGGTGTCAGGGTACATGGGTGCAGCGAGCTTTAAAAATGTCAACATACTGTTTTAAACGACATATTTTAACGAGTTACCGGGCACATCAAAATGTTTAATTTTGATATGTCGAATGTTTAAAATTAAACACGCGTAGCAAATTTACACATCATTTGTTTATTCTAACACAAGCCTTGTTGAATTTTAAGCACATCTTGTTTAAATTTGCGACTATTAGTCTTTAGTGAAAATGACTCATTCATTCAATAATTGAAAAATGCAAAAAAAATATATAAAAAATTAAAAAAAAAAATTGATAAAGATTTTTTTTATAACAAAAAAAATATAAGCTTTTAAATCTAAATGTTATACATTCTTATATACTTCAATTATTAGATACAAGTGGCTCATAAAACATATACATATTACTGAAATAACATAAATTGGTGTAGGCGCCGCTTGCATTGACAGATCTGAAAAATAATTACAGGTTTGGAATCGTGAGGAAATTTTCTTCTTTCATTGAGTACCCATATATATTTGTAGTGGGGGCACCAGTTTTTGATTTTTCAAGGTCACCACGGGCCCAAGCGGCGCTTTTTTTTTAATATGGTTTTTTTTTTTGCGCAAATAAAGCGCGTAACAATTCTTTTTTAATTTCACTTAAATGTCAAGAAGAAAATTTTCATTTTTTCCGCCACTACATATGCGCCACTGCGTTCGCACAATCAGTGAGATCATTGTTTTTCGCTTGAATAAGCAAACAGACAAATCCATTAATATATTACTGCAGGTCCAAACACGAAAGTCATCCCGAGAGTTCTAATGCACGGAAAATGCACGATGAGCTGATATACAATGTAAGTGGCCAAGGTTTACGAATACGTTTATGAAATATTAATATATATTCATTCATTCATTCACGCAGACATCATTGATATTTTGCACGAATATGGCAATGTTATACATCGCAGTGGCGCAATTGGATTCACTGGTTTGATCTTTGCAGCACGTCGTGGATTTTACAAGAAGTCCCTATACACTTTCACCGGCGCAGGTGCTGTTGCAGCTGTCTGTTATCACGCACGAGCCCGGCGACTAAAATTACAGACACGCACGAGAAGCACGATATAGCACGGGATTTAAAAAGACACAGAAAAACACGAAAAACCGGAACCGTTTAGATTTTTGGAACAGGAATCGTTAATAAAAATGTGTGGTACCAGAACTTGAATTGGAACCCATATATTTTTTCTGGTTGGAATCGCTATTTTAAAAATCTGGGAACCAGAACAGGAACAGATATTATAGTCCCTGTCAGGGAACGCAAAGAACCGGAACCGTTATTAAAAAATGTATAAAACCGGAATCGAAAACCTTTTAATTTTTTGGTTGGAACCGGAACCGGAACTACAATTTTAAAAACAGGAACTAATATTCAAAATGGTTTTAGTTCCGTAATAAATAATTCAAAAATTAAGGTTGATACAGTTTTATTCTCTTAAACCCATAAGTAAAACCTTACAGATTTTTAAGAAAACGTTAAAATACCACTAAATTTTTAAGTTCTTAAGCTTGAAGTAAGGATTTTTAAAATTGGGGTAGAAACTATAAAAAAATCTATAATGGGCGCGTGTCTGATTTTGGAGGCCCGGGGCGGATTCAGAAAATGTGAAAAAAATTCTGTACTAAAAATGAAAAAGTTCACAACTGTTTAACGAATGTCCGCATAAATGTACATCTTGGGAGAAGTCATTTCAATTGCACACAAATTAAATTCACATTCACAAACAATCCACCCCTTGCATATTTATTTTATTTAAAATATGCAAGTTTTCTTTTCTGTAGAGTCTTCTAAAATGGCGCAGACAAGAGCGTTCGAGTAAGCTAATGATCTTGTTACACATATATGTGTGTGTGCTAGATGTCATTTTTACACACTTGAATTTGTTTATATACAAAACATTGCAGAATCTGTAAATTTACCATTTTAAAAGTGCGATTCAAAACAGTTCATTTGTGTAAAATAACATATTTTTTTAATGAAAAACACGTCAGATGTTTATTTTTACGGACGTATTAGTGTTTTTATTTAAAAAAATGAGTAAATTCACTTTAATAAATGTACAGCGACCAATATTAAAATTTGTATTATTTATAATAACATCAGCAAATGTGAAAAAAAATCTGTACACAAAATGAAAAAGTTCACAACTGTCCGCAAACATGAATGTACATTAGGCCGGGTCGAAAAAAAAAATGTTGGAAAGTCCGTCCCTAAAATGAAAGATTACCTCGTAGAAGTGTCAGAAATATTTTTTGTTTTTTTTGTCATAACTTCTTTAATTGTTGTGCGATCATCATGTTTTATATACCGTTGAAAATGTCTCAGCGGTACACTCAGAAAAAAGCTTCCTTATTTTAAGGAAATTTTATTTGAAATAGCGTCAAGTTCAATTTTACTTATTTTTAGAAAGGTTTTTCCTTAATAGTAGTAAAATTTCCTTATTATAAGGAAAATTTCCAAAAAATGAGGAAGTTTTTCCTTAACGCTATTTCAAGTAAATTTTCCTTTTATGAGGAAACTTTTTTCTGAGTGTAGGTTGAATTGACCTCCGAGGCCAACTTCGGTAAGTGTTGTTAGGATTTTCAGACTTCTACTCCCCTAAATGCATTGTTTTTTATTTTATAATTAAAGTTCTCGAAAAAATATAAAACTTTAGCTTTGAAAGTATTTAGTTTGCTTCATAAACAAAAAAATTACAGCTAACTCGTTTTTAAGTGACAACATTATCGAAAAATAATATATAAAAATAATATATGAAAGTTCCCCTAAAATAAAAGCTTACATAGAGAAATGGTAAAAACCAAAAAAAACAATTTTTGATCCCGCCAAATCGTTTTTACGTCATTGATTTTTTATTTGATGTACGATCATCGTTGGAAAGATCTCGGCTGTTAATATATTGTCCTATATGTTTAATTGACCTCCGAGGTCAACTTCAATAAGTGATGTTAGGTTTTTCTGATTTCCACCCACCTAAATGCAATTTTTGTTGTCATATTATCAATGGTCTCGAAAAATTATAAAACTTTACTGTTGAAAGTGCTTAGATTGCTTCATAAATAAAAAAGTTACAAATATAGTGTTTAAGTGAAAATGATTTTGGCGGTTTTTAGAGGATTCAAAAAAAAAAATTTTTTTTGGTATCGACTTTTTCTCGATGTAAACTTGAAGTTTGGGACAGAACTCCATATAAAAATAAAATTTTATATATTATTTTTCAATAACGTCTTTACTTAAAAACGAGTTTTTTGCAACTTTTTTGTTTATGAAACTAACGAAATACTTTCAACAGAAAAATTTAATAATTTTTGGAAATCTTTAATTACATTACATCGAAGGTGACCTCGAAGGTCAATTGAACCTATGAACAAATGTGTTAACCGCTGAGACATTTTCCACGGTATGTTAAACTTCATAATCGGAAATCAAATAACAAAGCTATAATAAAAAAAAAACGGTTTTGGCGGTTTTTGACACTTTTACGAGATAATCTTTCATTTTAGGGGCGGACTTTCCAAAAATTTTTTTTTGGTTGGAGACCGACCCGGCCTTAATGTACATCTTGGGTGATGTCATTTCAATTGCACACAAATTAATTTCACATTCACCAACAATCCGCCCCTTGCATATTTATATTATTTAATATATGTAAGTTTTCTTTTTTGTAGAGTCTTCTAAAATGGCGCAAACAAGAGCGTTCGCGTCAGCTAATGATCTTGTTACACATATATCTGTGGGTCAATGAAGTTTAAATTTAATTTTTCAGTTTTCTATCGCACCCCCTTACCAAACTCTAAATACACGATTTTTGTTGTTTTGCACCACAGAATCCAAAAACTGCCTTTTTAAAATTCTGAAAAAATGTTTCTTCTATTTTTTTCTTAACTTTGAAAATCCTGTTTTTTAGTATATAAATCGCCATAATTTTGGATTGGTTTAAGATACATCAATAAAAACTGGTATGTACTCATATGTCTTAAGTACAAATCGTGTTACAAAAAATGGGCGGTTTTTGTCTACTGCCACGCCTAGCTACCATATAACATTTATAGTAAACACGATATAACTCTTAAGATATAAGAGGTATATTTTTGAAATTTTGTCCAATATCATATAATATAAAAACAAAACGTTTTACTAAAAATTATTGTGATCGGACTACTTCGACGTCTACCTGCCAAAAAAGATAACATATAAAGCAGATATCGAAAATAAACACCAACGTACTGTACCTTACTGTACTGTACTGTTCTTTGATACGAACACTACGAAAACACAAACCTAACATGAAAAACACTAACGCTACCTTCCTTCTTTGCGTTGGTGTTTGCGAACACTAACTAATACACTACGAATATAACGCAACGAAAACAGAACAGTATACAACTTAACTTAGCTTAGTGTACTAGGAACACAAACTATATCTCGAAGTAAGTGTTTGTGTATTTTTAGCGTTATTTTAGTGTTATTTTAGAGTTTTTTTTAGTGTTTTTTTAGTGTTTTTTTTAGTGTGTTTTAGCGTTTTTTTAGTGTTTTGTTAGTGTTTTTTTAGAGTTTTTTTTTGTGTTATTTTAGAAAATATTAAAATTATTAAAAAAAGGAAGGGTTTCTGTACCAGAGGTTTTGTGACACCTCCACCAAGTGATCGAAATGGATTAGGCCCTTTTAAAGTGGGCGGAAATCGTTTTTTGTACCAACATTTTTTTGTACCTGAAATCGATAGAGGAGGTCGAGAAATGGATGTATCCACCCAGAGGGATAAGCCTCGCCCACTCCAAGTGGGCGGAAATCTCCTCTTTGTGCAAACTTTTTTTATTGCGGAATTCGATAGAGTAGGTCGAGAAATGGATGTAGCCACTCCAAGTGGGCAGAAATCGCCTTTTTGTACCAACTTTTTTTTTATAGCTGCGAAAACATCATAAGTCAAATTCACCTTCGACACTAATTGTTTATTTCATTGTATAATAATTTAAATTGCCTACAATGCGGCATATGTGTCATATGTATCCCACTTTTCCCCACATTAACAAATATTGTCAAATATGCAATGAATTTTTTAATTTTTTTTTTGTAATGCAGCCATCTGGTATTTATTAAGTTTTTGCAAAAACAATTTCATCTATATATTGTTATTAAATGTTTATATAATATTAGTCAATCCTCCTACTAATATATCTATAAATAACACAATTTGATGTTTTCGAAAACTTTTTGTACTCCCTGCCCCACTGTGCTTCGTCTGACTATGCATCCTTTTTTTTATTTTCTTCGATCACTTCTAGCGGTAAATCGAATACAACAACAATGAAGTTTGTGTTCGTCGTGTGTTTTGTTTCAATTGCGTGTTGTGTGCTTTGGTTAGTTTCGCTTAACTTCTGTTTCGTTTAAAGTTACTGCCTGAACAGAATACGGTCGGCGAGCGAAAAATGAGAGGGCGAATATTGAAAACAACAATAAATTTGACTTTCGGCGACCGACGCTGGAATAGTATATGTTGTCATCTTTTTTTGATAATTCTAAGATAATTGAGAATCGTTGCCAAATAGATTTTTGATTTATTTCTTATATTTTGTTTGCGATATTTTATTATTTCACACTTAATATTATTATATATTCTATTTGTATTTCTAATATATTTTATAAATTTCAAATATTAAAAAAAGTCAATCAGCCCAAGCGAGTTTCGCGATGAACAGAAGTTCGTCGGATTGTTTTTCTTCCAACGGAAAATAAAAGTTAATCAAGTTTTCCTATGAACTGGAAACATTTATAAAACAACTCAACATTTTTTTATTTTGTAACTATTTGGACATTTTAAACTATTTTCTATCTGCAATCAAGTACTAAAAAATTACCAGTTCCGATGAACTGGAAACATTTATAAAACAACGCAACATTTTTTTATTTTGTAACTATTTGGACATTTTAAACTATTTTCTATCCGCAATCAATTACTATCTGCAATCAATTACTAAAAAATTACCACTTCGATCACTTGGTGGAGGCGTCACAAAACCTCTGGTACAGAAACCCTTTTTTAAAATAAAACAAAAATAAACTTTAAAAAAATCCAAAAAAACACCAAAAAAACACTAAAAAAACACAAACAAAACTAAAAAAAAAAACTCTGAAAGAACCCTAAAAAGAACACTAAAATAACGCTAAAAACAACACTAACGAACCTCGTGTATACTGTTTTCGGTTTGTGTTCTATGAAAAAACACTATAAATTGAAAAGGAGTATGTGTACGCATCGGAATTCGTTATCGTTGTGTTCTATTCTTTCTGTTAGTGTTCGTTTTGTAGCGTTAGAGTTAGTGTTCACAAACACAAACGCTACCATGCAAGATAGTGTTTGTGTTCTCTTCAAATTTTAAAACGACTTGAGACTTCTTCGCGGAATAGCTAAGTTTGCTTGCTCTGCTATCATCAAAGTAAACTCTGAAAAGAAATATTTTCCATTAAGTCTTGATAATTTCAATCCCAGGAAATTTTATTTTCACTTTTACCTTTAAAATGTAATATTTAAGTTGACACTTTTTTACACTATTAGATTTACTTAATTGTTGTGGACAAATCTAGAGTAAGGAAAAAGTACGCCATTTTTCTTTTTTATAGTAGTCAAATGTCAAAATAACTCTATATTTCTCTCAATATATTTTTTTTTTGGTTGGAATCGCTATTATTATATTATAGTCCCTGTCAGGGAACTCAAAGAACCGGAACCATTATTAAAAAATATATGGAACCGGAATCGAAAACCATTTAATTTTTTGGTTTGAACCGGAACCACAATTTAAAAATCCGGAACTAATATTCCGAATGGTTTTAGTCCTGTAATAAATAATT
The DNA here is from genome assembly GCA_951804985.1 of Dryomyza anilis. Classification (NCBI taxonomy): domain Eukaryota; kingdom Metazoa; phylum Arthropoda; class Insecta; order Diptera; family Dryomyzidae; genus Dryomyza; species Dryomyza anilis. The sequence goes on from OX638130.1 coordinate 64,147,054, forward strand.
CAAAAATTAAGGTTGATACTGTTTTATTTTCTTAAATCCATAAGTAACACTTAACAGATTTTTAAGAAAAGGTAATACCACGTAATTTTTATTTTCTAAAGCTGGAAGTAAGGGTTTTTAAAATTGGGGTAGAAACTATAAAATAAATCTTTAATGGGCGCGTGTCTGATTTTAGAGGCCCGACACGCACCGGCATGACAGCAACTTGTACGCACGGAGATTTGCACGCACAAACTCAGATTTTCGGGCAATACACGAAAAAAGCACTTTACGCGCCCATCTCTAGTCCCAAGCATCTGACCGAAACGAGTGATTGAGAGAAACTTTTTGTTACTTTTTCAGATATTTAGAACGCGAATTATGCCCGATTTACATTGTATTTTCTGTGAGTCTCACTGTATCTCCTAGGGTTGCATTTTTTATATTTTCATATAAAAAAGTGTTTTTTTTTTAAAATGCACCCCTAGGAGATACAGTGAGACTCACAGAAGATACAATGATAGTCGCGTCTTTTTTAAAGATACATGGTTATTATGTATTTTATTTAAAATATATGTATATATCTTCATATTTACTGCTATATTTCAATTATAAATTATAATATTAATGTATTAAAGTATTAAAGTATTAAAGAACAATTAATATATTTAAATTGTTTTGCTTAATTATAAAAAAGTTCAATTCTAATAGAAATGATGGGAGGATATGAGAACTAACGGCCAATTAATGAATCTCCCGACGACAACGAATTGTATTAAACATAGCTTTAAAACCGAGTGACACAAATTTTCTGTTCATGAATTACGAGAACGTTTAAAAATTATACCTTACGTTAGAAACGTAACAAAATTTTAAATTATGTAGAGATCGTTCACACGAAATAAGTTGTCAAATTAAACGATAGAATTAATAGCAAATATAATGGATTATAAAAAGTGGTAAAATGTTATTTCTCTTTTGCAACATTCTGTTACAAAGTATTTTTTATTTCAGCTCAAAAAAAACAACAAATCAGCAATTTGTAATTCTCGTGCGGGAATTACAAAATCACCCGCAAATTGCAAGAGGCATTCCTGTTTTTGGTGCGAATCGAGTTACGGTAGATAATCAGCGAAAAGCTTTATATGCATGGCCCACCAAAGAGAACAGTTTCCGAATGGAAGAAAGTTTGGTCCGATTTAAAGTCAAGGACGAAGAAAAAAATTTCAGAAAATAGTGCTAGTTTACAGGCGACGGGAGGCGGCAACTTTCGCACAACTCACTTACTGCATTAGAGGTTTCGATAGACCTTATTCTCTAAATTTCCAAGGCATCAACTCCAAAAGGAGAAGTATACGGTCTAAATTTAGCACCTATTCATACACAGGAATACGAATTAGAACATTCACTAACAAAAATACTTGAAGACACACCAGAAATACAGTCATTAGAAATACCCACAACATCACAAACAGTAACAAACACAATGTCACTACAATCTCCTCAAACAATACAACAAGACCCAATACAACAAACTATTCAAATACCAATCCAACAAATGCCTTCACAAACTCCACTACTATCACAACAAACATCACCCCTAATAAATGATACACTTTCAACCTCCACTCGAAACAATACACATAAGTCAGCACAACATCGCAAGAGTAGGTTAGACATGGAAACCGTCGAACTACTTCGCGAGCAAGTGAAAAACCAAAACAAAGTAATAGATGTAGTCGGAAGACTGGCAGCGGCAACTGAAAGGCAGTCAGTGGTTATGAAGAAATTTTTATCAATGTTTATACAATCAGAATAATTTTTAATGTTATTATTTCATTCATTTAACTATTATTATTTAACTTGTTAAAAATAAACATGTATAGCGATTTTTAATATTAAATAATTTTATTGAATAGTTTCGGCCAGACGTCTTCTGATGTTTGTTGCTATATAAGAAACTTCTGCAACACGTTCATCTTTGAAATGTATGTCATCATTAATGTTAGTTACCTCTAACTCTGGCCACTCATTTTTATAAAATATGCATGCATTGTGAACTGCAGCGCACACATTAATAATTTTTGTTGCTTTTTCAGGACAATTATGGAGGCCACGTTCTCCTTTTATACAGCGGAACAGATTTTTTAATACTCCAAAACACCGCTCGATTGTGTTCCGTGCCTTTGTTTGTTTTTCGTTAAAAATAATTTCATGAGAATGAGAAGGGTTTCGAAAAGGGGTCATTAGATACGGCTGTAGTTGGTATCCCGAATCACCTGTAATGTTTTAAAAATTTATTAAATTGAGTAAAATAAGCGATTTATATTAAATGTAAACAGAACAGTGTAGTAAAAATGTTTAATATTAGATACATATTTAATAGGGCTAAACTGCAGTATATTGGCAACACCATCAATTTGGGATTAATATGAGAATAAAAGAAAGCCGTTAGGACTTAAAAATCCGAAATTAAAAGAAAAAACAAATGACACAGTTGGGTTCAGACCAAATCTTCAAAAGTTGCAACGAAATTTCTCAAAGGAGTAGTCTTCTTTTTTGCGAACGAATGAAAAAAAATTACAATGAAAATAGTCACTGAAGAATGTATTTGAAATTTACTACTAATCAGGGGTAGAAACTGAACTTTTGCTCAAAAGTTTCTCCGGAACTCGGGTCTGATGAACTGGAGACGCATTCAAGTGCATCATTAAATTTTTTTATTGTGGCAATCTGAGTGAGTCATTGTAACATTTTTGTTCCAATGTATTTTTTCAAATGAGTAGGTATTTATGACCCTTGGAACTAATTCAACATTGGAACAGATTCATCCAAAAGAATATGAAGCCAGCCCTACGTTAAAAGATACGCAGAAAATAGTTCCTACGACGGCATGTTCCGAGCGGAACATTTCAGCCGGAACCTTTGAGCAAATGTTTCGAATATTTGAGCTGGGAACGTTTGTGTTTCGTTCGTCCTATTTCAAACCCCTGTTACGAACTCTAAAATTAGTTGAATAGGCGTTATTTTGTTACAATGATTAATTTTGAGTTATTATTTACCAAGAAGCCATGTATTTTCCTTTCCAGAATTGTAAAGCGTTCTTAAATAATGTTCAGCGGCGCTGTTTTTCAAACAAACGAATCGTGGTTTGCTCCTGGATGCCTTGCATCAATATATTTTATAAATAAGTTGTGGTCGCGTATCTAAAAAAAATAAAAATTATCTTGTTTGGATTTAACAAAAATAAAACTTACTGCCATGACATTGATGCTGTAAAACCCTTTTCTATTGTAATACAAGTGTTTAACATTTTCTGCAGGACTTTTGATTCGTATATGGGTGCCATCGATGCAGCCAATTACTCCGGATATGTTGTATTTATTATAAAAATATTCTTTTGTTTCGGACTCTTCCACTGCTGTCATTTAAAATTTTATACATTTAGGACAGAAATCATGTTGGAAAATGTCCAAACATTCATTAATTACATGAATGCCGCGGTGGCTTGGGACAAGCACGACGCGAATTCGTTTCCTACGGATTTTTGGTAACTTACAACAGCAAGAAATCGTAGAAATGTGGCTAGTTTTAGACTAGTGTCTATTGCAGATCTTCTAAAGCTCGGTTTAAGTTTTGGACCGATGTCTTGTAATATTTGCATAAATACAATCTTGCTTATTCTAAAATTATTAATAAACCTAAAGTGCTTTGTGAATTTCATTGAATACACGAAAGTCTGAGCCTTTAGCACTTACTCCTTATCGGGAAGGTCCAAGACTTGCATATTGTTTCGAAGATACCGCATGCGAATCCTCATATTAATGACTTCTTCATCATCGTGTTGAGAACTCCCTAATGGTACACTAAGAAAACAAGATGTTTATGAAAGTATTGCTGCAACTATACTTTTAAATTTACGCCTTGTAGCAAATATTCAAACATCCCAGAAGTTGAAATAAAGTTGCAGCAAAACTATTAATATTTTTTAAATATGACATATATGCTGATTGTTACGAGATGTTTGCCACAACAGCAATGAAAATTGAGATATTTACAGTTAACTGATAGCAAACATCCTGAGTTCTTGGACATTTGCAACAACATTTTTGAGGTATTTTGACAGTTGACTACCATAAAAAAGGAAAATGGCGTACTTTTTTCAAAGTTTTTTATAAAAAAAATTGTATACCCTACACTAAGAGTGAAAGGGTATATTCAGTTTGGTACGCCGTTTGTAACACCCAGAAGGAAGCATCTCCGTTATGGAAAAGTATATATATTCTTGATCAGCATGACCTCCTGAGTCGATTTAGCGATATCCGTCTGTCAGTCTGTCTGTCCGTCTGTCTGTCAGTCTGTCTGTCTGTCTGTCTGTCTGTCTGTCTGTCTGTCTGTCTGTCTGTCTGTCTGTCCGTCTGTCTGTTGAAATCCCTACTACTTTTAAAATTGAAGAGCTAGATAAATGAAACTTATAAATTGGCGAGATCGGTCCATTGTGACCTATGATCCGACCACTTATGTTCAAATACCTCATATAAAATGTACATATAAAGTTCAATTTTTATGTATACGTGCTTAGGTAAACTTTTTTGGTCAAATATATATTGATATCATGCTCAAATACATGATAATAATGTTTTCCGGCGAAAAGACTTGTGGTTCACAAAAAAAAAATTCGAAATTCGATACACCTACCCATTTGTAAATATGGGTATCAAATGAATGGAAATTCTTCAGCGATTGAATGTTTGTAGTTATTTTCAGGATTCGTATACCCTGGTGACATATATATCACTTTGAATGGTAACCACACATATGTGTAGGGTATTTATAGTCGGCTTAGACCGACTATAATTTTGATAATCCTAACTATCATAATTACACCTACTTTAAAATTTCCCATGTGATCTAACATTCCCAACTGGTTTTTGTTTTGTTTTGATATTAAAAATATAATTCTATTTTAATAAGTAAATACTTCAATTAAAAATATTGACGTCTATTTTTATTCTTGCCAACTATATAAATATCGCACAAACGTAAATATTTCTGTGAGAAAAAACTCCGAAATATTTAAATAAATTGATTGGCAATACAATTGAGGCGATCGAGGCTAAGAGCAAACGTTCAACGTAAAACGCACACGAAACGCAACGTAGAAAATACATGATTCCGATTTTGGACGTAGGGGACTGAAAACGAAACGAACGACAAACGTTCACCGGGAGATACATGATTTGGCTGTAAGTGGTAATGTTTTTTAATGTTTAAGGATTAATCCAATACAACACTTTGAAAGATCATTTATGTCCATGTTAATAACATCTTTTTACTCTTGTTTTAATTATATTATTATAAATTGTATTATTAAAATATGTTCCGTTATATATTTGATTATGCCGTTATATTATTTTTAATAATTTTTATTATTAATTTTAATAATAATCTTTTAAATAAATACATATATATTTAATTTACGTCCAAAAACATATGTATTTGTTTTTACCAAGGATTGAAACCGTAACCGAAACCGAAACCGATATCCGTTTAAAACCGTTTCATTTTTAAAACCGAAAGCGTAACCGAAACCGTTATACGAAAATCAGAAATAAACCGATATCCAATACCGATATAAACGGTTTCGGTTTTATATCGGTTTAAAACGGTTTTTGAAAAAGTATACAAAAAACCACGAACTCATATTTTATTTTATATAGAAGATCTTAAGTAAAATTTCATAATTAAAATTTGGAGTTCCCAAAATTAACATTTTTGGTTGTACAAAAATTCACATGTTGTTTTTTGAGAAACGATATTTCCAAAACAACGGTATTTGGTCTAAAATTTGTTTTTTGTTTCATTAATCGAATTAACAGCAAAACACCAGCAACTCCAAGCAAAATTTTTACGTTAAAAAATGATTAAAATTTTAATAATATTGGTTTTTTTATTTATTTTATTAGTAAAATATATAGGGGAGCTTGAGGTAAAGTGGAACAAGTTTTGAAAAGTTCATTTGAATATATTTTAAATTCTTTTAAATGATCTATTCAATAAAATACCATTTATAAGTCTTTTAATAGATTTTTGACTGATGTTTCAAAACAGCTCAATTTCGGACATAAACAAAACAATGTAATGCAAAAAAAAATGTAAAAAAAGTTTCAAATTATTAACATCTCAGTACCTATTTAAGGAAATACGAAAAATAAAGTGCAACTTAGACAAGTTTAAAAATTTCAAGTATAAGGCAGATATTTGTTTACATTAGTGATGATTAAAAATTTCTTGTTCTTGCATTTTTTTTTTTTGCAAGAACAAAAGCGAGAACAAAATCGAGATTTTGCAAGAAAAAGAACAAAAGCAAGTGCAAGACTAAGACTGCAAGAAAAGGAAGACTCTTGCGTTTTTTTATGATTTTAATGTATTTATTATGTTTTTAAGATAATAATGATATACAAAAGAATTCATGATATTACTAAATATTGAACAATAAGTAACAATGGAAAGCGTGCAAAATATGTATGTACGTGAACATTAATGAAGATGTGTGTTTTTTTTGTTTTTGTCGAATTCTAAAGAATATAAGCATCTTAAAAATTAGGCCTGTGAAGCACTTTTGAAGCGATAAATAGCTTTAAAAGTGCTTCAAAAGTCGCTTCAAAAAGATAAAATAGACAAAACAGTGTTTTTTTCTCTTTTCTTCGCTACGCAAGTTCGTACATCGATTGTGCATATGCACTGTGCTTATGCACATTATTATTTTAGTTTTACTTTTATATATAGTTTTTTTGTTACTTGTAAAATCATTAAGTAATAAAAAATAATATATTAACATTTTCACAGTGAGATATATTTAGCTGATATATTGCTTTTTGTGTTTTTCTTTTTTCACAAATCCGCTGATTCGTTTGAAAGTGCAACAACAACAAAAATGCGAATAAAGCAGCATCCAAGCTTTTGATAGAATTTTGGCGGGACATTTTTTGTACCACAAAGAGAACTCGTTGTTGTTGCCAACTAGAGAGCTGTACTAGATACATACATGTACATACCGTTGTCATGCGACTGTCTGTTGTCATGCGTCTGTCCGTTGTCATGCGTCTGTCTGTTGTCATGCGTCTGTTTGAGGGTTGTCGTTGTGAAAGTGTGTGTATACGAATCGTAATCGTTATTGTTATATTCTCTTCTTTCTGTTAGTATTCGCTTAGTAGCTTTTGAGTTTGTGCTCGCATGGTGTTCGCAAAGAAAAATGTTACTCTGCAAGATATTATTTGAGTTCTCTTGACATACGGTACGTGTAGCATACGGATTTTTTTAATCTGTGACGAAAACAGAAATATGCTTATACGAAATATTCCTTATATTTATTGTATATGTATATCGTATACTGTATATCGTCGTTGTAGAACGAAAAGTCACCAAATACATTTTTTTGAAAAACTTAATTTTCGAGTTTGTTGATTAATATTATAAAAAGTAATTAATGCATTTTTAAAGTTGAAATATCAATTGATAGATTTACATTTTCTTATCATGTGGTAAAAAAAATGGAGATCATCGATTAAAAATTAACAGATACATAAAGATGTTTCTAAAAAATATTTAGCATTTTGAAAATGTATTTGGTGACTTTTCGTTCATTTTATTATGGCCTTGAGATTTTGAATTGTCTTGTCAACATCACTTGTTTTATACAATTATTTTTTTATTTGTTAATTCTTGTTAAAATATAATTCAAATTTTTATGTTATTGGATTTTTTTTTTGTTAGTAAAATGTTGAAGAAATTGAAAATATGGAAAAATAAGTAACTTAAATACAATTAGTGTTCAAATTCTATTCGTTTTCATAATTAATATGCAGTTTAAGATATTTGTCTTCGATCTTTATTTAAAATTTAAAAGATTAAGATTAACATTTCTTGCCTTGCTCTTGCAAATGATCATCGCTAGTTCACATATGATCATCGCAGTTCACAGAATTGTTGAAATTTAATTTCTTTGGCTTTTATGGATGAAAATTGTACAAAATTCATCTTCTTTTCAATTCAGATCATATATCAGGTGAAGTCAATATGTTGCTTTTCATTGGTTTGTGGTCACGAAATTTTAAATTAAATTTTTTTCTTGACGTAATCAATTAAATAATTCATATATCACAATATTTGTACTGAAATAACAACAAACATTGTTTAAATTACGTTTCCCACTTTACCCCAGTAATTTAGGACCATATAAAAAATGTAAAATTATTTGAAAAAAATGGAAATAAAGAAAATTTATACAAAAACCGAAATCAAAACCGAAACCGTAACATGGAACCGGTATACCGAAACCGTTTCGTTTTAAAAACTTAAAACCGTAACCGAAACCGAAACGCGGAAAAAACCGAAACCGAAATCGAAACCGTTATTCGTTTAGGTTTCAATCCTTGGTTTTTACTAAACGAATGTAGTTCTTTTAGTTTGGAATATAAATACATAATTTGACAGTTTTTATGTACAAAATTTCAAGACATTTGTATTGAAAAACCAAAATTATGTTGTTATTTATTGACGCTACAACGTGGGTCAGAAGACACTTTTGTGTCTCATAAATCTGAAATTTTGTTGTATAAGAGTTAAATGGACAAAATTTCGGATACAGTTAGTTGATAGATGTATCTTGCTGTTGTGAAAAATGGGTGGTTTTGGAATAAAAGGAGTGGGACTTTTCACTAATGAAAGTTAAATGATATTATATACACACAGAAAAAAAATGTGTAAATATAACTAAAATGTTAATCAATTCAATTAATTTTTAAATGAAACTCAGCCGATGTAACTTTTAGTAGCATTGAATTCCATCTTCGTAATAATGAGAATATGTTAATTGGAGAAACTTTAATTAATTTTTATGTCATATTGATATTAAAGTTGTTTTATATATTAAATTTTTTATTAGGAATTTTTAAATCATTAATTAATTAATTAGTAACATCAATTAAAAATTTCATTTGATAGAAATTGGATCAATTAAATATTTTGTTAAATTAAATAAAATATTTGTCGAATAGAAACATATGAAATTCAATATGTAACATAAAATAAATATTAAATAAGTATTTATACTTTTTGATATGGGCGGAATTGAAATACAGGGAGTGGCATATGAAATGTGTTAAAGTTCAAATTTATTGGAAAAATGTGAAGTTTGTCCACATATTTATCTGTAACTTTTGTATTTCGAGAGAAAAATGATTGAATTTTTGGTTATAGTAAGATATTGATAGCATTTTTTTTCCAGAAATGCAAGTAATCGGACTAAGGCAAGTGAAACTTTTCATATATCAAAGTTCAGTGTATAATCCTGGAATTCATATGAATGTAACAACTGTAGTAAAATCACAACATATAGTATCACGTGTTGTGTGTTCCCGGGGTCCTGTTGTACTTGACATAAAAGTACATAAAAGTTTTGCTCACGATCACACCGGTACGAAGTTATTAATTTACAATATGATAAAACTGTGTTCGTAAATATCACACCAATTCGAATGCAAAGCGCGTAAAATATTTATGAACGTGAACATTAATGAAGATGTGTGTTTTTATATTCTTGTTTTTCAAAGCTAAAGAATATAAGCATCTTAAAAATAAGGTCTGTGAAGCAGTAAATCGGATACAAGCATGCAACTCCAAAGATAAAATCGACAAAACAATGTTGTTTCTCTTTTCTTCACCACGCTAGTTCGTTCGTCGATTGTGCATATGCACTGAAATTTAAAATTATTATTTTTTTTAACTTTTATTCATAGTTTTTTTGTTCATAGTAAAATCATGAATTTTTTTAACCCGTGAAAAAATGATTATATATAAATTTATCAAAGCATGTATATTTAAAAATGGTTCCATATATGATCATATCTAATTTGATATGATTTCATGTATAATCATATCTGATCATATATGGTAGATATGAAATCAGATATGATTGGATATACAGAGCGATATATGGACACATATGGGCATTTCCTGGGGTTCCGGACGGGACATTCGTACGCTTAAAACTTTAATATCTCAAAGGAAAAATTAATGAATTTACTCGATTATTTTGGTGCATGTAGTATTTAAATAGTACTAAACATCTGCAAAAAATTAGAGAATTCTATAAGGTAGATCAAAAGATATAAATAAAATAGTGAAAGTTCCGGACGGGACAAAAACGGAAGTGCATGTCGAGGTTCATATGGAAATGCCAAAAAGTCAGCGAATTTTTCGTAATAATGTTTTTTTTTTTAAATATTTTTAAAAAATAGTTCAAATCATGTGCTTCTTTTTATATTTACACTTTGTTCCTAAATTTTGTTACGAAATGATGTAATTTGCTCCATAGTGCAAGCAATCAACAATAATTAATGAGATGCAAGACAATTCATGAGCAATGTGTTAGAAAGAGACGGAAGATCATTCAGCGTACTGAGCAATGTGCGAGAAAGAGATGGAAGATCTGCCTATTAAAACACATGAGTGCGAATGAGATGCCAATAGCATGCGTCATCCACGAAACGTGTAGTTCTCGAAACAAGTCGATGCTTGTCGAAACATGTCGAACTGATGCATGCAGTATATAAGGGAGCCGCATCAGAGGTACAGCACTTCAGTTGTGATTTGATAGTGAACTAGTGCATCTCGTGAGCGAACATTGTAAAGATAAATTGTAGTTATACAGCAGTGGTCGTAAGTGATGGTTATTAAGTTGTTATTTAAGTAAATAAAGATTATTAATACTAGATGAAATAATACTAGTTAAAACCAAATATAAGTTTGTTTTTATTTTGTACACGAACTCATAGAACGGTTTTCCGTAGACTTAATTTTCGTAACATTGATGTCAGAAGTAGGTTTGTGATACAAAATGGTTAAATTTGAACAACTTAAAGTCGACCAGCTAAAGAAGGAGCTGGCGATTCATAATCTTCCAACTACAGGTACGAAAGTAGAGCTACAAAATCGTCTAATGGAAGAATTAGAGAACCAAGGCATTGACCTCGCAGAGCACGAGTTTGAAGTGGATGCTATATCAGCGTCATCGAAAAGTGTGGGCACGGAGCAAAAAGTACAGTCCCCAAGTTTTGATATGAGCCAGTTGCTCGGAGCAATACAAAAACAGCTTCAAGAAAATTCCAATCAACTCAAACTAGACATGAAGCACGAACTTGTAGAAAATGCCAACAAAATGGAACAGAAACTTGTAGGAAATTCCAACAAAATGGAACAGAAACTTCAAGAAATTAACAATCAGCTCAAATTAGACATGAAGCACGAACTTGTAGAAAATTCTAACAAAATAGAACAGAAACTCCAGGAAAATTCTGAACAGCTTCAAGAACATTCTAAGCAGCTTCTGGAAGTTTCTTGTTGTTAGTGGTACGAGGCTAAAATGGCCGATTTACGATGGAACCACAGCGTTCAACATTTTCAAGCTGCAATTTGAGACCACGGCTGTAAGTAATCCGTGAGATAATGAGGACAGCGTAGCCGCACTTATCGTGGCGCTAAAAGGAGGCGCAGCCGAAATATGGCAGTGATCACATTAAACAGATATACCGAATGGAGCTGAAGGGCAGAATGCAACGAAATGGCGAAATTTTGCAGGCGTATGCTCGGATGTCGAGAGGCTTGAGCATTTGTCGTATGCAGATTCAACGAGTGATTTCATAGAAAAGTGCAAGATCGAAGCCTTCCTTGATGGCATACGTGATCCGGAAACAAGACGTGCCACAGTGACAATGCCGAAAGTGACATTTACGGAAACTGTAACCACAGCGCTAACACAGGAGACAGCAACTACGTTGTGCCGCCCAGCGCCAAAGGTCCGTAAACTAAATGAATGAATGAATGAATGAATGAATGAATGAATGAATTAATTAATGAAGACCTACTTCAGGTAATTTGCCAAGCGTTAAAAAGTGGAGCTAAACCAGATTACACTGCTGCCAACCGAGACACCCAATTTAAAGGTAAATGCTACAACTGTGATACATATGGGCATATGGCACGTGATTGTCGTAAAAAAGGCAAGCGCTCAATGAATCCATTTGCAAATGAACCGCGACATGAAGAAACCCAGGATCATGTCCAAAGTAACGTACATTTTAATCAATCTTTAAACTAAAACGAGTCAGTTATGCGGGGCACGATCTGACTCCCATAAACGATTGCCCCAGAATCTTTCACAAATAGCTCGAAAGTCGAATAGTTTAATTGTCAAGGGGCTAATTGATTGTACAGCATATATGGTAACGTTGGATACGGGAGCTTCACACTCAATAATAAGAACTAACCTAGTTAGCGACCAAATAGAGCCCCTTATCGGAATAAGATTGCAAACAGCGACAGGTGAAGAGGCTCCAATCTGAGGAAAAATTACCAAGGAAATCACTATTGGCACTACGACAATTGAACATGATTTTATAGTGGCCGAAATAGCAGGCGAAATAATACTTGGCATGGACTTCATGATAAGGAACGGTTTCACACTAGATCTAACAAGAAAAATTTTGAGTTATGCCAACATGGAGATTCAACTAAGTATTGATTGTGACCAGAGCTCGAAAATTAAACAAGTTACTGCTCATAAAAATAGAAAAATACCACGTAATTCAGAAGCAATTGTTTGGGCGAAATTAAATGGAGATTGTGGGATAAGCAAGTTGTGGGTTATAGAAGCGAATAATGAGCCAATGAGCAGATGTAATATTGTTGTAGGAAGAATATTAGTAGAAGCGACAAAAGACAAAGTTGTTCCAATAAGAGTTCTCAACATGGAAAACTCGTTCAAATTAATTAAAAAGGGAACAGTAATAGGTAGGTGTCAAGAGGCATGTGCGATAATAAATTTTGAAGCAAGTCAATCAAAAATCAACAATACACCGCAAATAGATAATAAATCTTCTCAAACTTTTATAAAAGAGTGGACCAAGGATTTGACTGCCAAAGAAAAGAGTAAAGTACAACAACTAATTGATAAACACTGGTTTGTATTCGCTACTAAATGCCAATACGACGGAAGAACTTCCATCGTAAAACATCGAATAGACACTGGTGACTCTAAACCAATTCGTCAAGCACCGAGAAGAGTATCACTTGCCAAACGGGATTAAGTGTCACATTTAGTCGAAGAGATGGACAAAAGTGTCGTGGAACCATCAGAAAGCCCATGGAGCTCACCAGTGGTGTTGGTTAAAAAGAAGGATGGTAGTACTCGGTTTTGCGTTGATTACCGAAAGTTAAATGATGTAACCAAGAAGGATAGCTATCCATTGCCTAGAATCGACGATACCTTGGATACACTCTCTATTGCAAAATGTTTTTCTACGTTGGACTTGCAAAGCGGTTAATGGAAAGTAGAAATCGATAAGAACGATCGAGAGAAGACTGCTTTCAGTACTGGCGATGGACTATGGCAATTTTTGGTAATGCCATTTGGACTGTGCAATGCCCAATTGCCTAGAATCGACGATACCTTGGATACACTCTCTATTGCAAAATGTTTTTCTACGTTGGACTTGCAAAGCGGTTAATGGAAAGTAGAAATCGATAAGAACGATCGAGAGAAGACTACTTTCAGTACTGGCGATGGACTATGGCAATTTTTGGTAATGCCATTTGGACTGTGCAATGCCCCAGCAACACTCGAGCGATTAATGAAGCACGTATTAAAAGGTTTACACTGGAAAACATGCCTGGTATACCTTGATGACATAATTGTTATATGCAAGGATTTCAACGAACATCTAAGAAATCTAGAAGAAGTTTTTCTTCGATTGGAAAGTGCGAAACTGAAACTTTGCCCAAAGAAATGTTCATTTTTTAAGAAAGAAGTCAAATATCTGGGTCATCGATTTACGACAGAAGGTGTACATACCGACGAGGATAAAATAGTTGCCGTAAAAGAGTGGCCCACACCACAGAACCTACATGATCTTCGAAGCTTCTTGGGGCTATGTACATACTACAGACGATTTGTTCCAGGTTTTGCCAATGTTGCTAGCAGTCTTCACGAATTGACAAGAAAGAACCGCGCATTTCAATGGGGCGATGATCAAGAATGGACGTTTTTGAAATTAAAAGATCTGCTGTGCTCGGCACCAATTCTTGCGTATCCAATTCCAGGTGAGAAATTTATACTTGATACGGATGCAAGTGGATACGGAATAGGCGGAGTTCTCTCTCAAGTGATCAATTGGCAGGAAAAAGTGATCGCATACTACAGTAAAACATTATCCAAGCCCGAGCGAAATTACTGTGTCACTAGAAGGGAGCTTCTTGCTGTAATTGAAAGTGTGAAAAATTTCCATAAGTATCTGTACGGACAAAGGTTTCACTTGAGAACCGATCACGCAGCACCACGATGGTTACTTCAGTTCAAAGACCGGGAAGGCCAAATTGCGCGTTGGATAGAACGATTACAGAGCTACGATTTCTCAATCGAACATCGTAAAGGAGGAAATCATGGAAATGCAGATGCTCTGTCACGACGCCCATGTAAACTAGAATGCAGACATTGTTCAAGAGCTGAAGGAAAAGAAAACATAATTGACATTCGTTTGCTAAATGTTTTGCCCGATGAAAAATGGACTCCGGAACAAATTCAAATTGATCAAAAGAGTGACCCGACCTCACAAAAATCATGATGTTCAAGGAACAGCAAAGACAACCATCATGGGAAGATATAACTGTCGACAGTGCCATAACTAAAGCTTACTGGGCACAGTGACAGAGCTTAAAGCTGCAATATGGTTGCTTATATCGTGTATGGGAAAATGAAGATGGCACATCCGCTCGAAGTTTGATTGTTGTTCCCAAGTCAAAAATAAAAGAGATACTAGCGGAATACCATGGTGGATCTAGTAGAGGACACTTGGGCATAAATAAAACGGTCGAGAAGGTAAAGAAACGTTTTTATTGGATTGGATGTCAAGAGTCAGTCGCCGATTGGATTCGCAGTTGCCCGCAATGTTTACTAGCAAAAGTACCAACAGTCAGAAGTCGCGGTAGGATGCATCAGTACAACGTGGGAGCACCATTCGAGCGTATTGCCATGGATGTCGCCGGGCCGTTTCCAATCAGTGATGCGGGTAATAAGTTTGTATTTGTCGTCATAGACTACTTCAGCAAGTGGCCTGAAGTGTATCCCATGCCGAATCAAGAAGCCACAACAGTTGCGGATGCATTAGTTAATAACTGGGTAAGTCGTTTTGGAGTACCGTTGGAATTGCATTCAGATCAAGGAAGAAATTTTGAGTCTGCTGTATTTAAAGAAGTATGCAACGTCCTCTACATACACAAAACACGAACAACGCCATTGCACCCGCAATCTGATGGCATGGTGGAGAGATTCAATCGGACTTTGGAATATCTCAGAAAAGTGGTTGATAAAAATCAAAAAGATTGGGATTCACACATACCACTGTTTCTCATGGCATATCGAACGGCGGTTCATGATACCACAGTTGCTTCACCTGCGAGAATTGTTTTTGGAACAGACTTGGAACAGGCGGCTTTCAAGTTCGGTGCGAATCCTTCAGCTGGAATTCCTGTACACGATTATGTTTCCAGAAAAAGTGAAGAAATGAACGAAGTGCATCTGTTTGTAAGGCAGCGTACACAATTTGCGAGTGATGAAATGAAGGCAAGATACGACTTGAGTACAAATTCACAGGGATTTACGGAAGGACAACTTGTTTTGCTCTATAACCCACAAAGAAAAAAAGGCTTATCCCCTAAGCTACAAACACACTGGGAAGGACCATACAAGATAATTAAAAGAATCAACGGTGTCGTGTATCGGATTCAGAATACTACAGGCGCTAGACGAAAAATGAAAGTGGTACATTTAGAGAGGTTGGCGCCGTATAGAGAAAGAGAGGATTAATATCTGTTCGGGACGAACAGATTTAGGTGGAGGTGTTGAGAGTTAGCATTATGACAGTCACTCATAGCGTGGCAGTTCATTGATATTTTTCTAGTGGGTATTTGCTGTTGCTAAATATTAATTGCTAAATATTTAAATAATATTATATGCATTCCAATTGTTGATAAACAAAAGGTAAATGATGTTGGTTTGATGACACACCTTTTGGTCGTTGCCAAAATAAGCGGCGACAATTTACTTAGTCAGCAATTGTAACTATAAACCAAATTCGCAGCAGCGTCAAGTTGCTAGCTTGAAGGAAATAAGCACGTGGTGCAATTTGTTTGTAAACAAAGATGACTTCAATTCAATGACTTTGCGATGGTCTAAATTCAATGTCATCGCGGGTTGCTGATTATGCAAGAGTTGCAACGCTGACCGTGAAGCGTTAAGAAGTCGAGTTGTGGATCGAACTTGAGTTCTTTACGGAACTTGTGATTGGTTAAAATTATGATTCTGGGCATAAGCAGCAAAACACACTGTGATTGGCCAAAATTATGTTTCTAGGCTGAAGCAGCAAAAGACACTGGAAAAGTAGCATTGAAACTTAGATTAAGTATTAGTATATAAGCTGTAGTTATTTAGTTTTTAAGAAGTTGTTATTAGATTAAGAAGTGAGTCCAAGAAGTGGAACAGAAAAAAGGATATAAAAATTATAAAAGGGATAAACTTGAAATGGAGTAAGTGTTATTATTTATTAAATGTCTTATTTCTAGGTGATAAAATAGGGACATTAACATTGGCGCAGCCGGTTTTAGAACCAAACACTCTAGATAGAGGAAAAATTATAAAAATATAAACAATTTTGGAAAATTAGAATAGTTTCGTTGGAAAAAAATATCTTAAACTGATACGTTTAATGGAAACTCTTCAATCAGAATTAAAAAAAAGCACAACATGAAACAACAAAATTAAATGGAGAAATTGGACTTTTCATTGAACGTTTGTGGACAGAGATTAAAAGAATAAACGGTTCAAAAGACTACATTCAGCTAGTTAGAGAAAAGATTAGAACCACTGCTGTCACGAGAATAGAAGAAGCAGACATAATATTCTTATAATTTTTAGAAATAATAGAAGGTAAGACAGATTTTAGCATAACAGAGAAAGAAAACTTAGAGACAGAGTTAACAGAATTAAAAAAATTGAATAATTGCTTAAGAGATCAAATTAAAACAATTTTGGATCACGCAGAACACTTAGACGAAAATAGAGGAAAACTAGTGGAAATTATTGAAAACCGGAATTACGTAGACACACCGGAAACCTCTAGAAGTGCCCGATTCAGGGCTCAGTATGGTAGTATCACAGATGCACAAAAAAGAATTGTACAATTAGAAGATAGCAATAGACTACTACAGCAAGAATTAGAGTTAGTTACCAACGACTCATTGATACATAAGGAAGCTGTAAATAACAGTGAAATAAGTCACACAGAAAAAATAAATTTCCCGGAATTTAAAATGGGTATCGAACATATTGCAAAAATGGTGAACCATTTGGTTCCGATGTTCTCAGGCACGGACTCCAATGATTTACCCTCAGAAGTATGTAAATTCATACAAGGATGTGATTTAGCGGTAAAGTCAACAAAAGAAACAGAGTTTCAAGAATTTTTATCGTGTGTTAAGCTAAGAATGTATGGAGATCGACCTAGTAAAAGGTATTCAATTTAGCGTATTAGATGAATTATATACTTTAATAAAGAGGACGTATCTTAAAACTGTAACATTAGACTCAGTGATAAATGAAATAAAGGAGACATATCACAGATCTACCGAAGAAATTCGACCTTTTGCAAGACGCCTAAATGTACTAAAAACAAAGGCGGTGGAATTAATAAAAGAAAAATATAATGGCAGAGGGGACGAAGCTATGCTAATAGAATTAGACAAATCCATACAAAAGACTTTTAAGGAAGGCCTTAAGGACCTCACACTGCAAATACACATGCTAAATAATAAGGCGGACTCACTAGATTCACTGATAGAGGAAGCGGTAGAAACGTTGGAGACGATACAAAGTGGGCGTGTAAGATAAACATCGCATAGTGCCGCAGAGGTGCTTTTTAGCAGAGCCTCACACCCCACATGTGGAGAAATCGGTATAAAAAATTCAACCGAAAGGAATAAAGTGGAAACCCCATGTTCATTTTGCGGTAATGTAGGACACACGCGGGACGAGTGCGTCAGTCGAAAAAATACTCCATACTGTCAAGGATGTGAGACCTATGGTCACGAAACGAACTTAAGATGTGCACAGAAAATAAATGAACCAGAGCAGCAATTTACAAGTAAACAACAAACGCAAAATAACAACTATAATGATGGCATCACGAACAATACGCAAGCCCATAATAGCAATTATAATGCTCGTGGTAATAATAACCACAACAATGGGAATTATAAAATAATGGAAATAATAGGAATTATAATAATAATGGAAATAATAGGAATTATAATAATAACATTAATAATAGAAGATATAACAACAATAATAGGAAAACTAACAATAATAATAGAAATAATAATTACAACAATGGAAATAACTATAACAATAATAATGGTAATACCAATAGTAATAGTCGTCAAAATTATAATAATAATGACGATAGGAGAAATGGAAATAATAATAATAACAACAACAATAATAATAAGAAAGATTTAAATAAATGTAAATGGTGTGCAAGAATCGGGCATACGTTGGAAAACTGTTACTCGAAGAAAAATTTTGAGTCTACCCGCAATCAGGGAAACTGTTAGGGGCCCAGAATAGGCCAATTATATGGGAACCCAAGACAAGTTGCGACATTAGGCCAACGAAGATAGGAATTGTGAATCAGACGCCGTGTGCGGCAGTGGATACGTTCGCTATCAATGGTAGGAAAATGGTAGATAATTTTTGTTCACTAATTATATTAACGTTGAACGTCTTTGGCATAATAGCAGTAACAGCCAAAAATAATTTTTATGATTGCATAATGAAATGGATATGTATAGAGGAAAATAAGAAGAAATGAAATGATATGATAACTTCAGGAATTGATAGCATAAATAAAAATATGAGTAAATATATTGAAAATATTAAGGAATTAAAATTTAGTTTATATACAAAATCAAAGAAAAATCGCATTATTTATAGTAGACATGGGGAATTCAGACAGATATCAAAATTAAATGATGTCTTTATAGAAATTCCTTGTAAGGAAGCGAAAAATGGGAAACTAATATTACTAGTAGATTCTGGTGCAGACTCTAGCTTGGTAAAGTGGAGTGCATTAGATAATAAACTAGAGATAAATTTAAAAGACACAACAGATCTGAGCGGAGCATTTGGGTGACATGTGCCCACCGCAGGATGAATTGAAATTCAACATATGGAACATAGAAGGCTCAGTCTGACGTTACATACAATAATGCAGGATCAGGGAGTTCCGGCAGACGGTATACTTGGACGAGATAATCTATGGAACCACGCAATCATCAATGCAGTGGAAAAGGGATTAACCTTTATAGACAGAAACAAAAATAAAATTGTAACACTACCACTCAGATCACTAGATGAAATAAATAAAATATTATACAGTGAAGAAATAAAAATAACAGCAAGATCTAAAGATATCGCCAGATTACCACTACGAACCAAGATCCCCGTAGTAATAATTCAAAAACAAGAAATTTCGCCAGGAGTTTATATCGGAGAAACCATATCAAATGTGAGAAAAAATAGTGTTTACGTTTCAGTGTTAAACTCAACAGAAAAATATATAATATTGAATAAGAACATACAGCTCAAATTTTCAAATTATAATAAATTTATGGAACCAGTGAGTGGCACAATGAATAGCGTACAAAGCATAAACATACGACACAGAATATGCAAACTATTTGACTCATTATAATTGGATCCAAATGCAAATGTTACCATGATGTATTTCTGTTAGAGGGGGATGAGCTATCGTATACACCTATTTTAAAACATGAAATCCCCACAATAGACGGCCAACCTCCGATCAACCGAAAACAATATAAATTACCACATATTCACAGAGAAGAAATCAACAAACAGATGCAGAAGTTATTAGACGACGATATTATATCACCAAGCACGTCGCCTTGGAATTCACCACTATTGTTGGTTCCTAAAAAGAGTGGAAAGGACGGACAGAAAAAATGGAGACTGGTAATAGATTTCAGAAAATTGAACGACGCAACGATTAAACAAGTACTTCCAATACCTCGTATTGATGAAATTTTGGATCAATTAGGTCACAGTAGGTATTTTTCAACATTATCTTGCAAGTGGTTATCACCAAGTGCTAGTGGATGAACGCCACAGAGAAAAAACAGCGTTCAGCAAGGGCTTGGGACATTTTGAATTTAATAGGATGCCATTTGGATTGACGGGGGCACCCGCTACGTTTCAAAGAATAATGAACCACATTTTAACAGGATTGCAGGGACTTGATTGTTTCGTATATCTGGACGATATAGTTGTGTATTGAAAAAACATAAAGGAGCACGAAATTAGATTATGTAAGGTGTTAGAGAAATTGAGGGAAAATAATTTGAAATTGAATACGGAAAAATTCAATTTTTAAAGGCGTGAAGTAGTATATTTAGGGCACAAATGCACGGAGTCAGGCGCAATGCCAGATCCCGATAAAATAGAATGTGTAAAAAATATTCCGGTACCCAAGACCAAGAAACAGGTACAAGCCTTCTTAGGTTTAGTAAATAATTACAGAAAATTCGTTAAGAATATGGCAAGGTTAAAACTACCGATTAATAAACTGTTGCGGAAGGATGCCAGTTTTGTATGGACAGACAAGTGCCAGGACTCATTTATAAAACTTAAGGAAGCAATTATTTCACCTAATGTTCTAGCATACCCAGATTTTTCAAAAACATTTGTATTGACAACAGATGCAAGTGGAGAAGCTATAGCAGCAGTGCTGTCACAGGGCGAGCCAGGTTCTGATCGACCAATCGCATTAGCAAGTAGAGCTCTGAATGACGCAGAAACAAGGTACTCAACAATTGAACGAGAATTTTTGGCAATAGTATGGGCCACAAAAAATTATAGAGCGTATCTGTTGGGGCGTCCATTCACGGTTTCTACGGATCATCAACCACTGCGTAGCATAGCGAATTTAAAGGATCAAACGTCAAGGCTAGCCAGGTTCAGGTACAAATTATCAGAATACGAGTTCGAAATAATTTATAAACCTGGCAAAAAGAATTCAAATGCTGACGCATGAAGTAGGATTCCACAATTAGAAACAGAAATTGCGGCAGTTCAAACCCGTTCTAAAAATACACCAAAGGCAATAAATCCACAACCGGACGTCAGTAAGCCAGTCTTGGACGACACAGTAACGGATATGGATGGTGAAACAATCTCGAGTCAAGTATTAACCGATCCTGAAAAAATTAAAATAGTTATTAGAGACTTTCACGACTCGCCATTAGGGGGTCATCAGGGCACACTGAAAACATATTTTCGAATAAGAAAGCAATATAAGTGGAAGGGTATGCAAAAACAAATTAAAGAGTATGTAAAAAATTGCCCTAAATGTCAAGTTAACAAAAGTTCTAAGCTAACAAAGATACCAATGGTCTTGACAGATACACCAACGCGCCCATTTGATAAAGTGTATATGGACTTAGTAGGAATTTTACCCGAGACAGTATCTGGCAATAAATACATTTTAACATTTCAAGACGATTTTTCAAAATATATGTGTTGTGTAGCAATACCAGACGCAGAAGCAAGCACAGTGGCTAAAGCATTTTATGATGAAATTATAACACACCACAATATTCCGAAAATTCTAGTAACTGACAATGGCTCTAATTTCGTGTCAAAGTTATTTTCTGATACATTCAAATTATTGGGTATTAAAAAAATGCACATTACACCCTATCACCCACAGGCCAATGATCATTAGAACGTAGTCACAGACCATTAGCAGAATATTTGAGATGTTTTGCTAAGGAGGATGATTCCAATTGGGATCAATGTTTAAATTCGGCAATGCATGTCCATAATAATACGATGCATGTGTCAACTGGGCAAACACCTTTCCGAACACTATATGTTTATGATTCTGATATGCCAACTAATTTGAAACGTAAAGTTTCACCACTATATAATGCCGATGATTATAACAAAATATTAAAATATCAAATACAGCGGGCGCATGAAATAGTGAGACAAAATCAAGAAAAGGTAAAAGAAAAATCTAAAACAAGCTACAATAAATCATTAAATCCCATTGAGTTTCAAATTGGGGAAATGGTTGTAATGAAGAATCAAAATAGGAAAAATAAATTTTCACCAATTTGGGTAGGGCCCTATAAAGTTTTGTCCGTCACTACCCCCGTGACAACTACAATATTAATAAAAGGAAAAGGAAAGAAAATACTCAACAATTTGTTGAAAAAATACCATAATTAGAAATTGATATATTAATTGTTAAAATGCGGAAATATATTTATAAATAAATTGCGAAAAGTTTAGTATTATGTGATAATGAATAGGAAAAAGGAAAACAGAAGAAAACGGTACCCACAGATCGCTATGTATTACTTAGGGTTAATTTACTAGCATGTGGCGGACCAAATTTAAAGGTTATGAAAACAAGAAATATTAGGAAAAATATAAATAAGAAAGAATTATAAATGATAACACGTTTTTTTTATACGAAATAAATGCGATAAAATATATTTGTACGAAATTGAGATATTGAACAAATAGCTGAGTACTGCTGAGCGTAGATAACTAGCATAGAAATTTTGAATTGTAAAGTGAATTATGAAATTATGGTTGAATTATTAATTTTAAATGAAAATATAATGAAAAGTAGATTTTGATGAATTGAATTTTGAATAAATAAAGAATTATTAATTTATGTTAATTGCTGACGAGCAAATAAATGACAAATAGGTTTTTTTTAGAGCTAGAAAATGCTCCAAATGATATATAGGAAAAATATGAGTGAATTAAAAGACTAGAAATAATATAGTAAAAAATATATAAATACGTTTAAACGAATGAAAAATAGGTTTTTAGAGCTAGAATATGCTCCAAAAGAGATTATTATGATTGATTTAATTGATTAGAGAAATATTATAAAAATTATGAGAAAATGCATACAACAGTTGCAAAATGCATACAAGACTTTTTAGAGTTAGCAAATGATCCAATTGTTATGTTGATATTTATTTTATTAAAGCAGCTAAGTATTACTTCCGGTAATTTTTTAGCATGTGCACTAAATTATAAGTTTATGTTGAATGAAAGAAAAAAAAAAAAAGAAAAATGTAGAAATTGAAGTTGAGGAAATGAATATATATAAAACAAAAATATAGTATAAATTATTAAATAATATAATTGTATTAAGGATAGAAACAAATGAGAACGAAAATTACATTTTATGTAAGGATTCGATGTACTCTTCGAAAAGAGTCGACATCCGTAAGACTTTATGCTAATCTAAAGCTATTAATTAAATAGTTTGAAAAGAACAGCAGCAAATTGTTTTTAAGCATTTCACTAAATACGACGAATACTAGTCTGCAACTTGATCAATTGCATACGTGTATTACGTATCGTATTAGGTGAACTCGAGCGAAAATTTAAGATGATCACTTAAGTTTCATTAGAGATTGCGATAGAATGAAAAATAAATAAAAATAAAAATTGCATATATGTCGAATGAGCAGTTTTTAAAAAAAGAATGAGCAGCTTAAAAATAAGCTAAACTTCACAAGGTTTAAAACAAAAAAAAAGTGGAAGATGTTTTACTAGTAGAATATGTTATTCAGATAAAATATATTCTGTTAGAATTATGAATAAATTAATATTATTTTTCTCTTCTGGAAAAATGTTTATGAAACAACAAAACCAATATACGTATTTATTATGCTGATTACACATGACACATGTATTGTGTACATACCACAACTTATATTGTAAAATATTAACACAAACTATAAGATAATAACAAACTTCGTAATATAAGAGAATGTTAATTTAAAGAAAAATGTGTTTTTTTTTATTTTATAAAATTTTAAAGTAGAATATTATATAATGTAATATATGAATGATAATTTTGATAGAGATATAACGATGTTATTATATGATTATAATTATGTTTTATAGACACATAAATATGTGAGTGATTGTAATGATGAATACACGAAAATGATTAGATTTAAGTAAAAATAATTATAGCAACGAAATCTCATTGAATACTAAAAATATTGTGACAGTAATTAGATATAGTTTTATTAGAAAAATAAGTTGGCAATAATATGGCTAATCCTGTTCATTGTGAGGGTCCAGGAAGATTCAATTCACAGACCGACAGCGTTGGAGCAGCATTCACTCGTGTTCGATCGGAAAACAGATATAGGGATTTACAGGGCGGAGTGAACAGTAATCACGAAATTTGTTGTAACTGACTCAAGCGAACAATTGTAGTTAACAGATGACTTCGTGTCAATGGTACCGGGTTCATGCACAAGAAACGAACGGTTGCGGAAAACCTACGATACGCGTAAAACATACGGAAAACATATGCGTTAAACTACGTAAAACATATGATAGAGCAACAAGTAACGGTGATGGCCTGTAATTACGACAGGTTGTCCAGAACGTTGCAAGCAACCATTAAAGAGGTAGAGGGGTTGCGTGTTAGAACGCTACACTAGAGCTACACGCTACACTAGAGGAACTCACCAGAATTAAACACAATCACATAAGGAGATGGCATCAATTGAATTCGCTATCATAGTGTTGAAATAAAGAAGATTGTGAACACAAACCTGAAAAAGCTCCAGAAACAGAACCAGAAAGTTAGCTAGAATGAATCTGAGCATAGCATGTTGCACCCGGACGTTTTGGGCCAAGCGTTGCTGAGCGAATTAACAGTGGAACTGAAGATAATGTACGAATCAGAGTGGTTCTTAAAGAACATATGTACACATCGAAGCTAAAGCGACATCGCAATGTAGTGTTGGAAGCAAGTTAGACGGAGTAAGGAGCAGTCGGGACCCCGAGAAGTATCCTACTCAGGGGCTCCTAGATCTGTGAGATCGATGACGGCTTCACTAACAAATAAGATGGTGCGAAGCGCAGTCCGAAGAAAAGAAGACAAGCACAAGAACTCATATCTGGAACCTGAAGAACCAGTATCGCTGCCACATATGAAGATCGATTAACCATGCCAATAGTGACGAGAGTTATGTTTACAGCAGAGCCCGCCAGTATACCAACGTAGACCGTCCACGATATCTTGACAACAACAGCTGTAATATATAGACAAGGTGATTGCGGAGCTGAAGTATGCGGATATGTATGTATTAAGTATCGGTAGTATGTTTGTATTGTACAGTAGTGTAAGGTATTGGTATCAGATGTTAGTATAAGATTGTCGAAAAAAAAATTTTTTTTGTAAGGGGGGAGGAATGTTGAGAGTTAGCATTATGACAGTCACTCATAGCGTGGCAGTTCATTGATATTTTTCTAGTGGGTATTTGCTGTTGCTAAATATTAATTGCTAAATATTTAAATAATATTATATGCATTCCAATTGTTGATAAACAAAAAGTAAATGATGTTGGTTTGATGACACACCTTTTGGTCGTTGCCAAAATAAGCGGCGACAATTTACTTAGTCAGCAATTGTAACTATAAACCAAATTCGCAGCAGCGTCAAGTTGCTAGCTTGAAGGAAATAAGCACGTGGTGCAATTTGTTTGTAAACAAAGATGACTTCAATTCAATGACTTTGCGATGGTCTAAATTCAATGTCATCGCGGGTTGCTGATTATGCAAGAGTTGCAACGCTGACCGTGAAGCGTTAAGAAGTCGAGTTGTGGATCGAACTTGAGTTCTTTACAGAACTTGTGATTGGTTAAAATTATGCTTCTGGGCATAAGCAGCTAAACACACTGTGATTGGCCAAAATTATGTTTCTAGGCTGAAGCAGCAGAAGACACTGGAATAGTAGCATTGAAACTTAGATTAAGTATTAGTATATAAGCTGTAGTTATTTAGTTTTTAAGAAGTTGTTATTAGATTAAGAAGTGAGTCCAAGAAGTGGAACAGAAAAAAGGAAATAAAAATTATAAAAGGGATAAACTTGAAATGGAGTAAGTGTTATTATTTATTAAATGTCTTATTTCTAGGTGATAAAATAGGGACATTAAAAGAGGGCAGTGTTACGAAATGATGTAATTTGCCCCATAGTGCAAGCAATCAACAATAATTAATGAGACGCAAGACAATTCAGCGCACTGAGCAATGTGTTAGAAAGAGACGGAAGATATTTCAGCGTACTGAGCAATGTGCGAGAAAGAGATGGAAGATCTGCGCATTAAAACACATGAGTGCGAATGAGATGCCAATAGCATACGTCATTCACGAAACGAGTAGAAGGTTCTCGAACTGATGCATGCAGTAAATAAGGGAGCCGCATCTGAGGTACATCACTTCAGTTGTGATTTGATAGTGAACAAGTGCATCTCGTGAGCGAACATTGTAAAGATAAATTGTAGTTATATAGCAGTGGTTATAAGTGATTGTTATTAAGTTGTTATTTAAGTAAATAAAGTTAATTAATACTACTTAGTTGAAATAATACTAGTTAAAACCAAATATAAGTTTGTTTTTTATTTTTGTACACAATCCAGCGATACGAACTCATAGAACAGTTTTCCGTAGACTTAATTTTCGTAACAATATCATAGTTTTTTCCAAATAAATCACCGAAAAATTCCGGACGGGACAAAAAATTTCGTATGGAAATTATCAGTACGATTTTTATTCTAAAAATACTTTTTTCGAATAATATATTTTTTTGAATTATCTCATTAAATAGCTGAGACAATTTACATTATTTTTATATATGTACACTTTCTTCCTAAAGTTTACAGTTATTTCG
Source organism: Dryomyza anilis (assembly GCA_951804985.1). Lineage (NCBI taxonomy): Eukaryota > Metazoa > Arthropoda > Insecta > Diptera > Dryomyzidae > Dryomyza > Dryomyza anilis. The sequence goes on from OX638130.1 coordinate 64,173,945, forward strand.
TAATAATTCGCAGAATAATTCCGGACGTTCCGTATGGAAATTTGCACTACGATTTTTTGCTAAAAATAATTTTGTATATGACAAAATTAATAATCATTATTACGAAATGAAAAGTTTTTGGTACTAAAAGTTCCGGACGGGACAAATTTCAATTAGCTGTCAAAAATTTTCTGGAATCACTTGGAAAATGATGTTTACATTTTCCGAGAAAATTCCGCTTAAAAAACAGTGGATTCAACTCTTTTGAAAAAAATTCAGTTTACTATGGTAATAAATATATCTTTTTGGATCCGGACGGGACATCGAACACCAGTTATTTTAATTTGGATCATTATTTTTAAGCTTTAGAAATATTTGTTAATGTTACCTGAAAAACATGAATTATAAAAAATATTAATAGTTTTACTGCAACTTTATTGAAAGTTATGGGATGTTTGAATATTTGCTACAAGGCGTAAATTTAAACAGATAGTTGCAGCAAGACTTTCATAAACATCTTGTTTTCTTAGTGTAGAAGTTATAATTAAGTATACGGTTGTATCAATTTTTGTAAAGTAAATTTTGAAAACACCCTGTATATCATTGGGTGTTCCAAATAGACCCTAACTGTAGAACAATTTTTTTCAGGATCTGATCATATCTGATGTCAGATCAAATCATATATGATTATATATAACCATTTTTTCATGGGAAACTAAGTTTTATGTGCATTATTTCATTTAACATATAAAATCAAAAAAAAAAAAAATGTTTAATATATGAATATTTTAACAGTGTCCCTCATTTGGCTGATTTATCTTTTTGCGTTTTTGTATTTTTCGCAATCCGCTGATTCGTTTGAAAATGCAAAAACCACAAAAATGCGAATAATGCAGTGTAGAATTTGTGGCGGGAGATTTTTTTTTACAACAAAGAAAACTCATTGTTATTGTTTGCCAACTGGATGGCTGTACTAGATACATACCGACGCCCCTTACGAAAACTATTATATTAAAATTGTCTTACGAAAAAAAGTATATATAACTTTTAAACGAATACGATTTCATTTTGACTTAAATAACGAATATTATAATGTTCTCAAAATTTCACAGAATATTAGTACAACAAATAGTTTTCTGTGGAAAATTATTATGTTTCAAATTTTTAGACGAAAATTGGAGCTTTTTATTGAAAAAGATTTTTTTTCAAAAACATATTGCGTTGCTTTTATGTTTTGATATATGTCATTTGTAAAATTTGTTTGACAAAATTCAAAATAATTACGCTATAATGATATAAAATATGCATTACCATATACTATGTAGGTGACTCAGAAGATTAGTGTGTTGGAATACAAGCCGAAACGTCGTTGGTTCAAACATCAGCCAAGGCAACATCAAAAAAATAAATAGAAAATATTTTTTTTCACCGCGCTACCTCTTGGTAGATGACCTTCGAGAGTAAAAATATCACCCATGAAAAGTTATGATTCGGCGTTAAACTGTAGGTTCCGCTATTTGAGTAAAAATGTAACATGTTTAAATGGTGAAACTGTTCAGCCTAAGTTCTTCAGAACTGTATCGCTAAACTAGTATTATTGTAATTATTATTAGGACCGTAGGACATGTCCATTTTTAGGATTTTCGAAATCTAGACTGTTACAGAAAATTTATGTTGAATTTCAGGACTGATATAAGTTTCCAATGGTCTGTGGTCTTTATAAAACGATTACATATATTTATTAAATGCTGTAATATGTACAGGTTTTATATGAAGGCCCCAATCATAAATGCATTATTCATGTTCAACAAAAGATTCCAATCTTCACAAAATTTGAATCATTTTTTTATTCGTAGATACACAGATATACATATGCATATTCTCAGAAATATCAAAATCATAATAGAGTTCCTGGAAAAACCATAAAACGTATTATTTTTCTCATCAAAAACAATAACATACTTTTATTCTGAACCTCAAAAAATAACGTATTTATTTTCGTAAGGGAAAAAATGCATAATAGTTTTCGTAAGGGGCGTCGATACATGCAGTGTGATGTCATGCGACTGTATGTTGTCATGCGTTTGTCTGTTGTCATGCGTCTGTTTGTTGCCATGCGATAATACAAGGTAGCAACGAAAAGCTGTCGTTGAAGTGTGTGTATACGCATCGTAATTCTTCTTTCTGTTAGTTTTCGCTTTGTAGCGTTTGAGTTTGTGTTCGCAAAGAAAGATGTTACCCTGAAAGATAATGTTTGGGTTCTCTTGACATACTGTACGTGAAGCACGGTTTTCCCTAACGAAAACCGAAATACCGAAATATTCCTTATATTTATTATGTATGCACGTGTTCATTTTATTATGGCCTTGAGATTTTGAATTGTCTCATCAACTTGATTTATCCATTTTTTTTATTTTTGTTTATATATAATTCAAATTTTTATGTTGTTGGATTTTTAGTTCTTGTGTAAGTAAAAAAAAATATTGTTGGTTAAAGACATTGAAAATATGGAAAATAAGTGACCCAAATAGAATTAGTATTCAAATTATATTTGTTTTCAGAATTAATATGCAGTTTAAGATATGTGTCTACCATCTTTTATTTAAAATTTGAAAAGTAAAATTTTGAAAGATTCTTGCAAGCCAGAGCAAGAAATGTATTGGAAGAACAAGAGCAAGAACAAGATAATATGAACCAAATGCAAGAGCAAGACTTAGTTTGCAAGAACACAGGGGCGGATCCAGAAGTATGATTTGGGGGGGGCGATTGATTTTTTGAGCCTTTTTTCCATTTTTTTTCTAAAATGCGCCCCAAAAATTTATTTTGCGCCCTTTTTTATATTTTCTGTACTTTATATTTTATACAAGTGTACTTCTTTAAAGCAACTTTTTTTTCTTTAAATCAACCGTTTTATTTGCTTAAAAAACAAAAATAATATAGGGTGCGGTCGGATCTGTGGTACCCTAGAAAAAACGATATTCGGTGTATCTACATATTTGATCATATAGGTACTAAAATGATTAGCGATTAGGATTTGTAATTATGTAAAAAATAAAATTAAAATGAAATGCTGATTGTTGAGAAAAATATTTAATTATTTATCAAAATGACGAAGAACATTTTGAAATGAATAGGTAAAGCTGAAACGCTTTTTTAAAATTTTCTAGATGTGGCCCAACAGTTAATTATAATATTTCGTTGGCAAGTTATATCGCCGAAATTTTTGTATAAAATATTAAATTTTATATTTTTTAAAACATAAATACAAAAGTGTAAAATAGACTCTTGATTAAATTTCTTTTCGTTTGGGTACCCACACTTGTATCTATATATTATTCGTGTATAAAATGAACTCAGTTGTTAAAACTAAAAAGGGTCCTGAAGTTAGTGTGGTTATCGGATCATGAACATAATAACATATTAATCGTGAGATCAATATCTTTCATTTCAGTACTTACATGTTCATATAGGTAGGTGTATAAGGTTTCGATTTATCTGGGGTACCACAAGTCCGATAGTTTGAAGGAAAAATATTTCACTTCATCCGGTTATCTAAAGTTCAGCCAATTTGTTTGTTTGTTTGGAGATTTTTTGGTAGGAGTAACGACTTTTTTTCCATATATATATCAAAAATAATAATGAATTTTGATTTTAATAAATATGTATCTAAAATAAAAATTATATTTGAATTTTGAAAGTATTTATCAAAAATAATTATTTTTGACTTTAATAATATTAATCAAACTTTTATTTATATTTCTCAATTATAATTATTAAAAAATACTTTAAAATTTAACAGTCCTATAATAAAAATAAGACAATAAATTAAAAATGTTCATCGAATGTTATCTAATGGTACCATTTGTTTTACAGTGTCATCATTTCTTACAATGACTTTTTACATATAAATTTGAAAAAAAAAATATTTTTGGTCTCTGATTTTACGAAGCTGTACATATCTCAGTATCCTTTGGAAACAAAATTCAATTTGTGTATTATATTAAAGGTGATCAATATCGACATCTCGTTGGAAAACTACTTCAGATATACACAATATATTTTTAATGATTATTTTCACTTAACAAGTCAGCATATTTCGAAACCAAAATAACAAAATATTTGAATTTGATTTTTTTTTTAAGTATAACATTTGTTCCAATTGTACCATTTGTACCAAAATTAAGTTTGATATTTAACCTAGTTTTTTGTACCATTTATTCAAGAATTAAAAGGTAATAGTTATTTAACCAATTATTAAATTAATTTACAACAGTTTTTTTTTATTTCAAAAATACTGAAAACGTAAAAATCGGATTATAAATCGTCGTTATAGAACTAAAAGTTATGAAATAAATTTTGTTTCAATATCGATTTTTTTTGTTAATAACTTCATCAATTATAATTTGAAACAATCATAACCTTTTAGCGCAGTGCCGAATGGACATACTTAAAAACTATATTTTGTGAATAATTGATTTTTATTATGAAAAAATACACCAACACATCTTAAACTATGAATTGTCGAACTTTTATCAAACTTTCATAAAAGGTATTTGAAGTTATAGTTGTACAACGAAGATATACAAAAAAATATGTATATTTTTTAAAAACTAAATTCAAAATCATCAATTTGGTAATTTTTTCTATACAAAAATTCTATAAACATTGTTTTTTTTTAAGTCGAATTATTAAAGTTGTTTAAAATTGTGTATGGTTTTGCGCCTATAATGCTTAAATTCGATTTAATATTGATACCCCAAGACAAAATTTTTGTCATTTTTCAGAATAGCCTTTTTCTATATTTTGCGATCTATTTAAAAGCCGCAAATATTCTGCATTTTAAGCGCTTTTTCCATTCTGTGTTTATATTTTTGAAAATTTAGCGCCTTTCTTTGTAGTTACCGGTCTTTTAAAAAGGCCTAAAAATTCTGAAATTTTGCGCCTTTTACTATATTTAGCGTCCTTCTGTAGAGGCGCAAAAATTTTGTAAATTAGGCGCATTTGCAATTTTATGCTTTTTAGAAAATTTTGCGACTTTCTGTATATTTTGCGCCCTTCTATAGAGGCGCAAACATTTTGTAAATAAGGCGCATTTGAAATTTTATGCTTTTTAGAACATTTTGCGCCTTTCTGTATATTTTGCGCCCTTCTACAGAGGCGCAAACATTTTGTAAATATGGCGCATTTAAAATTTTATGCTTTTTTGAGAATTTTGCGCCTTTCTCTATATTTTGCGCCCTTCTATAGAGCCGCAAACATTTTGTAAATAAGGCGCATTTGCAATTTTATGCTTTTTTGAAAAGTTTGCTCCTTTCTCTATATTTGCGCCCTTCTGTAGAGGTGCAAAATTTGAAATTTTATGCTTTTTTGAGAATCGCCCACATATCCCCCCTGGATCCGCGCTTGCAAGAACAAGAACAAAATTACCATTTCCTACCTTAATCGTGCAAATGACCATCACTAGGATTAACCGATATTGATGATTTTGATATTAAATTATAATAATTCCAATAATAATGCATATGTTCATACAGGTTGATTGGTTTATCGATGTCATATTACTGATGCATATTACTGATGCATATTACTGACATAGCCTAGTAAAAAAAATTGGTTATAAAGTGATAAATTAATAACAATTTTAAGTCATGTTTTAGAAAATTATTAAAAAATTACCTTTCCAATAGTATATCACATCTTCGAACCCCATGACTTTTTCCTTTTTGGAAAGGTATGTAAAGTTAAAATTTATAAAAAGAAAAAGACAATTTTTTATTTTGTCATTGATTGTTTTGAAAATTTCGTTATCGATTACCCCATTTTTTCTAATTTGTACACGCTGCAAAAAGAGCTCTCTCAAACATAATTTTGCAGGCATTACATATATCTTTGAAGCTTTATGCAAAGAAATGTATTATTTCATTGCCAAACATTATTATCAAACATATTAACAAACATATTAACAGCCAAACATAATTTTTTTTCGTTCAAACATATTTATGTTCAGAATGAATAATTTTCAACGTTCATGGAAACATATATATGTTTGAATGTGAAAAACATTTTATTTGCATGTAAACATATTTATGTTTACATTTAATTTTAATGTAAAAAGTAAATTTACTGCTAATAACTTCTTTACATAAAATTATTTTTTCCCTTTTTTTTTAATTATATTTGTTTTTATATATATTATATAATTATAAACTTAAACTTTTATTTTTTTTTTACACATCTTTTATTTATACATAATAATTTTATTTCCATCTATTGTTCCTACACAATAAACCAAAAACCTGAATATTAAGTGATTATCGAATGTATATTGAACATGGCTATCGAAGATTTCCCTGGAGAAAAGCGTTAATATTATTGTATTTTTGTAAGCTTGAAAACCTGAGTCTGAGTGTTATTTAATTGTGATATCGTAGTGCCAAACATACATATACTCAAAATAATGATATTATTATTTTTAAATTCGTTGTCATCCAATAACAATCATGAACAACCAAATACAAATAATTCAAAGAACGTTGGGTGTGTTAAATAGCGGAAATATCAAACATACATATATTAATATCTGATGAAAAATATATATTTTTGCAGAAACATTAATATAGTAAATTCATGTAAATCCGCGATTAAAGCAATTTATGTTGAAATATAGTATAATAATATTTCAATCTGAACAAAATAATTATACAATTCAATTATAATGTAATTAGATTTTACTCCTAATATGTATATGGTGATTTCGAATTAATATATAATTACATTCAAACATATTCAAAGAAATATTTTCTATCCGTGTAATAATAGACCAGTTCATTTCCAGGGTGGTTACTATGTATCGCGATTCGAAAGTCTATGCGATACGAAAGTCAATTTAAATCGAAGAACAAAGCGTTACAAAGGAAAATTCATACAATCTAACTGAATTGAAAAGGTAGCCGTGTTGTCACTTTGTGAATTTGAATACGAAAGAATTAGAATGCGAGTAATATCACTTTCGAATCGCATTACAGAGTAACCCCCCATTACTTTCTAACCAATAACAGTGATTTTAAACTAGTAAGTTATCCTACAGAAATAATTAAGCAGTGGCGGGTCTTGTGATATATGCCCGTATCTATTGGTGTTCGTACCGAACAGATATCTCTTACATACCCGCTGTTTTTACTCCTTAACTATGCGTTGAAGTTACGAATGAGAGATAGATAACTAAGCACCTGTAAATATCTATTCGCTGAAGTTACGGGCAAGAGTGGTTGAGATATAAAAAAATCAAAATAATCGAGAATTAATTTCAAACATTTATTAAAATTGTAATACATAATTATCATATTACTTTTCAGAACAAATATTCATATTATTTTTTTTAAAACATAATAATTTTTTCTTTTATTTCTACCATCAAATCACAAGACCCGCACCTGTTTAATTATTTCTGCAGTATAGCTTACCAGTTTAAAATCATTGTAGATAGTTATTAAGTACTGGTAATAAACTGGTCTATCATTATAAATTAGAAAAATACAGGGTGATCGATAACGAAATATTAAGAAAGTACAGGGGCCAAATCACGTATGACGATAATCGTCTTACGATATCGTTTAGACGATAGTCTTACTTAAGCAAAAACACCCTTTGTCTTAAACTGGGTGCAGAATTAGACATATTTTTGTTTTACATTTTCTAATTTTATTGGGTCATAGAATGACCCCCTGAATTATTGACATCGATGAACCAAACACCCTGTATAATATAAGTATTAGAATGAACGTTATTATCGCGTATTTTCGAGGTTAATTTTTTTTTTAATTCCTATACACTTTCTATTTCAGTTTTTATGAATAACTATTAAATTTTATATACAAATTCATTAAAATTTCTTTTTGCGAGAAACAGCGCGAAAGTTAAAACTTTAGCCAAAGTCTTAGAATTCAAAAGATGCAACTATTCTTTAAAAATACACTGTATGAAATTCCTTTCCAATATGGTATCACATCATATTCTTTTGCTTTTTTTTTTGTTGCAAAAATAATAAAAACCAGTTGGTAAGGTTAGATCACATGGGAAATTTTAAAGTAGGTGTAATTATGATAGTTAGGATTATCAAAATAATAGTCGGTCTAAGCCGACTATAAATACCCTACACATATGTGTGGTTACCATTCAAAGTGGTATATAGGTCACCAGGGTATACGAATCCTGAAAATAACTACAATTACTCAATCGCTGAAGAATTTCCATTCATTTGATACCCATATTTACAAATGGGTGGGTGTACCGAATTTCGATTTTTTTTTTGTGAACCACAAGTCTTTTCGCCGGAAAACATTATTATCATGTATTTGAGCATGATGTCAATATATATTTGACCAAAAAAGTTTACCTAAGCACGTATACATAAAAATTGATCTTTATATGTACATTTATATGAGGTATTTGAACATAAGTGGTCGGATCATTGGTCACAATGGACCGATCTCGCACATACAGCGTAGGTATATTAGTAATCTAAGTTATAAGTTTCATTTATCTAGCTCTTCAATTTTAAAAGTAGTAGGGATTTCAACAGACAGACAGACATACGGACAGACATACGGACAGACAGACGGACGGACAGACGGACAGACGGACATCGCTAAATCGACTCAGGAGGTCATGCTGATCAAAAATATATATATACTTTTCCATACCGGAGATGCTTCCTTATGGGTGTTACAAACGGCGTACCAAACTGAATATACCCTTTCACTCTTAGTGTAGGGTATAAATATAGATATTTTGTTCATGTTTGAGTATGTGTTTCGTATATTTAAAATAAAAATACTGCAGAAAATGTTTTTGATTATGAATATTCAATAATTTTTATCTTTCTAAAACCGTTTATTTCATTCATTTCCGATGACTTTTACCTAAATATTTATGAGACGCCAATGCGGTTTCTGACCCATAGTGCAACGGTATACTAGCGTTTTTATGTTAACATTATAAGTTTTTTTTTTAAATAATTGTTAATAAAATACTTAATTTTTATTTTATCTATCGTTCTAAGTTAATATTTTATGAAACATTTGTCATACCTCGAAAACTATATTTTCAATTTGAATAAGATCTGACAAAGTAAGAATCTTATAATTTTATTTATACATAAATCAAACTAATTGTAATAACATTTATTCATATAATAATCATCAACAAAACCATTTTGTATCTGTTTATTCGAAGCCTTTCATTCAAACAACAACATTTTTCATTATTTATACGTCCTGACATATGTACATAAATTACTACTTACTTATTTGGCCATTACAACCCATGATGGGTTTTGGCTGCAGCAATTATATCTTGCCAGTCGCGTCTGCAAGCGCGAGCTGGCGCCAGTTGTGCAGTCCAAGTTTTGCACTCCAATTACTACATATGGCTTTAATTTTACTATAATATATAGTTGTTTTACTTTGTTGCGAAAATAATTTAAAAATATAATATGAAATATTTTGATTACCAAAAATAAAAATACATTATAAATATGAAAACTATTTAGTTGTATATTACATTACCTTTAACTAGAGATGGGCACGTGAGCCAATTATAGCGTGATTCACGTGAGTCACGCGGGATTGTGATTGAATATTAATTTTACTCATGTGATTTTGAGTGAGAGTGAGTAAACCAAAAAATACCGTGAGTGAGTACAATATTTTCGTGAGTGAGTGAGTGTGAGTGAGTGAGTCGAATGTTTCGTAATATAAAAATCTCACTTTTAATTTTTTGCGATTTTTCTATACTTTTGATGAACATATCCCTTCTAACCGACCGTAGGTCATGTACCCACCTCTTCTTAAACTCAGAAGAAGTTGCAAGGTGTCAACTAGAGATGGGCACGTGAGTGAGTTTTGACTCACACTCACTCACACTCACGAAAGAATATTTCTAATCACGCACACTCACGACATTTTTTGCTCTAGTCACACTCACTCACAATCACGTGAGTAAAATTAAGATTCAATCACAATCACGCGTGATTCACGTGAATCACGCTGAATCACGTGGTTTTTTGCTATTGCTTTCAGAATACATAAAAATACATATTTCATTTCTATATGTTGGTGAGATTAATCGACCGAGCGTGGCACCTCTTATACAACTTACATATTACAAACGCAATAATGATGTAATGATGTTAGGGATCTCAATTTTTAACGGAGATGGAAATGTGAAAGACCTTCGATGTACTGTTTATATAAAAATTGCCTCGAAGAATAATTCTCCGGTGAAGAATTCGTTTAAAATCTTTGAGAATTGTCCCTGAAAAAATTATCTCTGGAAAAGAATTATCAATAAAAAAAAAGTCCGGTGTAGAATTTACCAGGAATGAATTGACTTTGGGAACAACTATTTTTGAAGCGATTTTTTTGGTTACTACATTTAGAACCTATGGAACAAACTAAACTTAATAAACAAAAGGAAGTCAATACAGAGTTATCATGTATAGTTGAAATTGAAAATTCAACTTTTTACAAAAATGGTAAAAAAAAATGAGTTCTATGTCCATTTTCATGAACGGTCGTATAAAACCAAGCAAAAACTATTGACATTACCCCATAAAAATTGAATAGCCCATACTAAGTACGGACGGTTTGTAAGGTTCAGGGTTGTTGACTGAACCTTGTATCTTATTCTGAGTTGAATATAACCATTTTTGTAAAAAGTTTAATAATCGATTTTAAATATACTTGAAAACTCTGTATTGACTTCCCTTTAATAAGTTTTGCTTGTACCGGAGGTTCGTGTGGGGTAAATGTTTGAGATTATATTTTTAATACCGTTTTTATTCGAGTTATAATTGTCGTAACCAAAAAAAAAGGATTCAAAAATAGTTTTTCCTAAAGTCAATTCATCCCTGGGAAATTTTACCCCTATTCTACGACTATTCTTTTTTTGACAGTTAATTATTCCCACAGACAATTCTTTCTCAGATAATTCTTCCCAAGATTATATACGAAATCTTCACCGGAGAATTATTCTTTGAGGCAATTTTCCCTTTTCTATATGTACAACAAATAAAAGGTCTGTCATATTTTCATCACCGTTAATAAATTTAGATATATTTTATAAAAATTATTTAGCTTTAAAGATGTTGTATTGGAGGTGCCACGCTCATTCAACCAACTTTACCAACCAATTTCACATATACCTAATATTTTATCGAGGTTTACAAATGAAATATGTATTTGTATGCATTTTGAAAACAATAGTAAAAAAACACGTGATTTAGCGTTAATCACGCGTGATCAAATCTTAATTTACTCAAGTGATTGTAAGTGAGTGTGAGTAGAACAAAACAAGGCCGTGAGTGAGTGTCCGTGATTAGAAAAATTCTTTCGTGAGTGTGAGTGAACGTGAGCCAAAACTCACACACATGCCCATCTCTACCCACAACCAGTCCCGTGCGCAGGATTTGCTCGTGGGGGGTTTTAGCTAACTTCATAATAAAGGGGGTTGGGGAGGTATATTTTTGTTTGGCCATAATCGTGAACATATGTCATTATTTCAGAAAATCGGTATCTCACGAGGCCTAAACGTGGTAAGATATCGGGTGTACGATCTTCTTATAACGGAGTTTCCTTCAGTAAATTTTTAAGGGTCATTAGATCCCGGTTGTGCCATTTTTCGTAGCCTTGTTAGGGTCCCAGCAAATTGGTTTAATCGTAATAAAAACAGTTTTCCATTAATGAAAATATGTTTAACTTTTTTGACAATTAAAAATATACAAAACTACACACAGAAAAATCCTCTTTTGGCATGAGGTTAACCAACGTTTCAGTGTTGCAACCGAAATACATTTGTTGTAACCTCATGTCATTAAAATGAACGTACCATTTCTTACTCTAACCGAAATGTTAGTTCTCGCAACTGTACGTTCGGTTGTAGTAACCTCAGGATTGCATTTTTGATTCTGCCAAAATTTGACGTTTGTGCATTTGTTACGGCAACTGAGTACGTTATTGTATCAACAAAATAAATGCCAAAAATTATGGATACATGCAGAAATAAATAAACGTCAAAAATTTTCACAGTGGCAAACAATTGTTTATTAATAGGAAATTCATTGATTAAGTGAAAATGCGACATAATATATGAATATTAATAAAATAATGAATGAATTCAATACAAATTTAGCTAGTAAAATATAATAAAAGTATGTGACTATATGTGGCATTATAAATAGTTTTTTATTTTGTTTAATTATGATGAAATAAAATATTAAATGTGTCTTCATACTGTTTTTATTTTTCAGGGAACAGGAATTTATAGATATATTTTTTGAAACTGTGTGCGTGACATATTTACGCATCAAAAATGCATACAGAATATATAAATAATGTAATGTTATATAAATAATGTTTCTGTATAAAAAAAAATTCTCAAAATGAAATTTCAATTGGAGGTTAAGGTATGCTTGCTGACTTGGAGGTATAAACAACCTCATGTTTGCTGAATAGGATGTTGGCACAACCTCATGCTTGCTGACTAGGAGGTTAGCACAATCTCATTCGTGCTGACTAGGAGGTTGGTACAACCTCCTAATTTATTCAAATTTTATATACCAATTTATTTGTTAATGTATTTTTCTATTTTTTCAACTTCAAAATTTAAATTTTATACACCAATTTATTTGTTAACGTATATTTCAATTTTTTTTTTTTTGTAAAAAAAAACATTTTATTTAATAAATAAGAGTGTTTTTGAAATATGCAAACAAACAAATTAAAATTTTAGCATTACTATTTCAGAATTTGATGAAATTTGGAAGTATGGTGAAACAACGTAAAATTAAGATATTGGTAAAATTTTAGTTTCCCAGATGGTGTGGTTTAAGAGATTTGGTGATTTAAATTTGAAAAATATGTATACATATCGCAAAAGACGTGAACATAACTTAAGTAATAGTGAAGCAAAATAAAACACTGAAGTCTAATTTAAAAGATAATAAAAATGCAATAAATAAAGTTTATTTCAAAAGAATATATCTCAAAAAGCAATGACGAAAGTTTTATTTTTTTATGAAAATTGTCAAAAAAAAATTGACTTTAATTTTAAATTTGACTTTAAATTATTTTTGGGTTTGAAATTAAAATACTTGCCATATTCACGGTTGCCACTCTTGGTAACTTTTAACCAAAATTGGTAACTTTTTATCAGCTTGGTAACTTGGTAACTTTTTAATTATTTTGGTAGCTTTTCGATAGGACAATAATAAATGAAATATTTAAAAAAAATAAATGTTTAATTTTCGAATTTGTATTAAATCGAATGGTGCGCTTAGAGAAATTAATTATTTGAAATGAAAATAGGAGTAGAAAATATATAACAGAGGCAGTGTCTACAGATGAAATTACCACAAGAATTCTCATTTTACCACAACATATTCTCGCAAATTACCACAGAGGATATTTACCACAATTTCCCTCAAATTACCACAAATTACCATAAAATCCTATATTTACCACAACATACTACATTTACCACAAAATACCTCAGTACGAAAAAATAGTATTTATTATCAAAAAATACTCCACATTATCATATTTTGCATCAAAATAATTAAGAATTATATTAACCAACATTCTGACCATGACGAGGTCAGACAGCCATTGCTCGGCTGAAAAACAACAAAGCCGCAGGTGCTGATGGCCTGCCTGCTGAATTGTTTAAGACCGAAAGTGAAGAGCTAATAGAGAGCATGCACGAGCTCGTAAGCAGAATATGGTCGGATGAAAGCATGCCAAGTGACTGGAACCTCAGTGTACTCTGCCCAATCCTTAAGAAAGGGGATCCCACTATCTGCGCCAACTACCGTGGGATAAGCCTACTCAATATCGCACACAAGGTTCTATAGAGCGTATTATGTGAAAGACTGAAGCCCATCGTCAACAGACTGATTGGACCTTACCAGTGCGGCTTCAGACCTGGAAAGTCCACCATAGACCAGATTTTCACATTGCGCCTAATCCAGGAAAAGACCCTAGAAAAACAGATCGACACCTACCACCTATTAGTCGACTATAAAGCCGCCATCGACACTCCGATAAGGGAACGATTATACGCCGCAATGTCTGAGTTCGGTATACCTGCGAAACTTATAAGGCTTTGCAGGATGACCCTGAGCAACACACGTTGCTCAGTGAGAATAGGAAAAGACCTCTCCGAGCCATTTCATACCGAACGAGGTTTCAGACAGGGTGACTCCCTATAGTGCAACTTTTTTAACTTATTGATGGAGAAAATAGTTCGAGCTGCCGCACTCCGTCAAAGCGGCAATATCCTCAACAAAAGTGTCATGCTGCTCGCATATGCCGACGATATTGATATCATTGGCAGGAGCACACGAGCAGTCAGCGCAGCATTGTCCAGATTGGAGAAAGAGTCGCGTCGAATGGGTCTAGCGGTGAACGAGGACAAGACGAAGTTCCTTGTGTCAACAAGCAAAAAAGAGTCCGTGCGTCTTGGACAAAAAGCTGATTTTGACACCCACAAGATCCAGCGTAAACAGCAACAACGACGTCAGCCTGGAGATCAAACGGAGAATAACTCTTGCCAACAAGTGCTATTTTGGGCTCAGTAGGCAATTGAGAAGCAGAGTCCTCTCTCGCCGGACAAAAATAACGCTCTACAAGTCACTCATCATGCCCGTCCTACTTTATTATGCAGAAACATGGACGCTGGTCACCACCGATGAGAGAGTACTGGGAGCGTTCGAGAGAAAGATTCTCCGTAAAATCTTTGGCCCTATCTGTTTTGCTAACGAGTATCGAATCAGGATGAACCACGAGCTGTATGAGTTATTCGACGACATTGACATAGTCAAGCGCATCAAGATCCAGCGGCTTCGCTGGCTAGGTCATGTCGAACGAATGGATGAGAACACTCCAGCCAAGAAGGTGCTTGAATCGAAACTCGAAGGTGGACAGCGTAGAAGAGGGCGTCCAAATCTGCGTTGGATAGACCAAGTTGAGGACAACCTGGCAACGCTTGGTATTTCTAACTGGCGTCAGCGCGCGCAGTTAGATGGCGCGGCTTCATCTCAGCGGCCAAAACCGACCCACGGTTGTAAGGGCCATTTAAGTTAGTAAGTAAGTAATATATTAATTAAAAATTACTACTAAAAATACTGTGGTAATTACCAATTCAAAAAAGCGATGAAAATTTACCAAAAGCATATTTTTCTACATATCTGGCGACACTGAACAGAGGTATCTCTATTGGCAAGTTTGGAGTGAATTATTATGCGACACTGCGTATTGTTTTATTATTTTGTAAATTAATGGCGTCATTATTGCTGTTTTAAATTTGAGTTTCTTTGAGTTTAAAGTTTCTGGTTTTCAACATGGTTAAGGCCGCGTGCAGGGCGAAGTAGCAAAGCTGTACTATGTGTGAAACTTTTTCGAGCTGTACTGTTGAAGCATTTTTGAAAGAGTTTGTGTTATATTTTGAAATTTTTATGTTTGTTTCAGAAACAAACAAAAATATAGACAAAAATTATTGATTTGATCTAATTATTTTCATTAGTAGATTTCGGGCCAGTTTTTCAGTGCTGATTTATAATTCCTTTTGTATTTTCCTCTTTAAACTAAACGATTTTAAACAGTTTTTCAGTTAAAACATCTAATAAACACTGATCAGGCCAATATATAAGGTGTCAGGATATTGACAATATTAAAAAATTTAATGCATATAAATATAAATAGTAGCAACTATAGTGCAACTATACATGATAATAATGTTTTCCGGCGAAAAGACTTGTGGTTCACAAAAAAAAATCTAAATTCGGTACACCTACCCATTTGTAAATATGGGTATCAAATGAATGGAAATTCTTCAGCGATTTGTAGTTATTTTCAGGATTCGTATACCCTGGTGACCTATATATCACTTTGAATGGTAACCACACATATGTGTAGGGTATTTATAGTCGGCTTAGACCGACTATAATTTTGATAATCCCAACTATCATAATAACAACTACTTTAAAATTTCCCATGTGATATAACCTTTCCAACTGTTTTTTTTTAATTTCAATAAAATTAATAATAAGGTTCCTTTTCGTCTTTGTTTTCATTCAACTTCATAACAAAACCGAAATTCTTTAAAATAATCAAAACAAAAATCACACAAAAACGCAATAAAACGGGCGAAAAAGTGTCAGATGAGTTTTGTTGCGATAGCTTGCGATAACGGCGCAGAACAGCATCGTACCGCACAGCTTTGACTGTGCGCACGCTCATAAGAACCAGTGTAAAAAGCTTCGCACACAGCACAGCTATACTGCTTCATCGTGCTCAGTAACAGATTAAATAAAGATTGTAAATGACCGGATTCAAGCTCATCGCTCAAGTACGCTCTAATGAGCTTGAGTGAAGGGTGTTGAGCGATGATCTACCGCTGAAATGTTG
Organism: Dryomyza anilis; assembly: GCA_951804985.1. Classification (NCBI taxonomy): domain Eukaryota; kingdom Metazoa; phylum Arthropoda; class Insecta; order Diptera; family Dryomyzidae; genus Dryomyza; species Dryomyza anilis. The sequence goes on from OX638130.1 coordinate 64,190,387, forward strand.
AGCAGACTCAATTGATGAGCGGACTCAACAAATGAGCGATAGACCAACGCTGAACTGATGAGTGGACTGAACAGCATGAGCTGTTGTTGTACATTTGTTTTTTTGAAGAGTGTAAACGAAATTATTTTTACATTTTCTTGTATTCATAACTTAAAAACTTAACATGGTAAAAGTAAAAAAACATCAGCCGTTGGACACGTTTTTTCTAACTTTTTTGATAACTAGCGCTTATTTTATTTCAGTTTTACACTTCAGTTTTACGAAGAATTCAAAAAATTTAAATCTGGTTCAGGGCAGTTTGAACAAATCCAGTACTTTTGAACAAATTGTATCATACTTATTGTTCTATATGGATTTCAACAGTCCCCCGCTCGATAATTTGGATCTATAATCTATTTCTTCGATTTTATTTGGAACTTTAAATGATCTTAATTTAAATATCATCTTTACTTTTTGAAAATTTGAAAATTTTTTCTGCCACATCTCTTATTGATTGCTGAGCTTAGATCTAACTTTCTAACTTTCGCCGCAAAATTTACGATTCATAAATTCTAATTTTCGACCTTATTCACGTTTACTATTTAAGAAGATGGTCTCTCGAAACCGAATTGTCATATTTCTAAGAGTTGCATGCTATACTTGCATTAATTGCATACAAGGTAGAACGGTTAGCTACACAATTGTGCACAATTTGTTTTCAAACTTTTTCAATTTTTTTTTTTGTTGACATGATCGATCACTTTTTGTTCCTCAGAAATCCAAGAATTTTTGAATTTACGGAATTTTTTCACATTATTTGCTTTGACCAAAATATCCGCAATTGAATTTGTAAAAATAATTTCGTTTACACCCTTTAATACATTTTGTATTTAGTTTGTAATTTAAAAAACCAAGACTTAGAAAAGTCAAACATATTTTAAGTAAAATTACAGAAACACGATTATATTTATTTACAGTGATGAAGCGGAAAAAGCAAAACAAGCCAGAAAGTTTCGGAAGGAAGGCAATTTCTTGATTAGAATACAGAGGCGGCAGATCATTTTGCGAATTTATATTTATTCAATAAATTATATATATTTTAAAATGTTGGTAACTTTTTCGGGTAATTCTGGTAGGAAAAATTCATTCCGAGTGGCAACCGTGATCATATTTTCATAATAAAAAAAAATGTTTTGTTTGAACAAAAAGTTTATTTTGAGTGCGCGAAATTTGTTTTATTTTGTATAATGGGAAATGGGATTAACGGAACCATAACGCAATGTTCAATTGCGATTTGAAAAAGTGTGCTGATGCGTTGGACGAACAAAGATCGTAATGCCCGAGCAACGCATAGCCAAGTCGATAAACGGATGACCGACGCAACGTTGCGATTTGGCCGTAACCGATCATATCAACCAAAAAAAAAAATAAAAACTGGACATTTTGATAAGCTAACCGTTCTACATTGCATGCAATTATTGCAGGAAAACTGTTGGAAATATTACAATTCGGTTGCAAGAGACTTCTTCTTAAATAGTAAACGTGAAACAGGTGAAAAATCAGGTTTTATAAATCGTAAATTAGCGGCAAAAGTAAAGTGTTAGGTCAAAAAATTTAATATATTTCATATTTTCAAAAAGTAAAGTTTAGATTTAAACTGAGATCATTTAAAGTTTTAAATAAAATCGAAAAAATGGGTTAAAAATCCAACGAGCGAGGGACTGTTGAACCCGTATAGAACAATATTGTATAATTTGTTCAAAAGGATATAACCCTCCAAACTGCCCTGAGCTAGGTCCAGATTTAAAATTTTTGGCTAAAATAAAATCCATTCTTCGAAAAATATTGAAATATTTTTAAACTGAAATAAAATAAGATATAGTTAGATTAGTGTTATCAAAAATGTTAGAAGAAATGGTGTCCAACGGCTGATGGTGGGCTGGGAGACTAAAATACGGAAATTCGTCCTAATATAATTATTTAACTATTTTTATAAACTATGGAGTATTGTTTTGTAGCTGAGATCTCTTAGAGACAATTTGCAAGAACCAGGCAAGAAATGGTAATCTGGTTCTTGTTCTTGCATACTAAGTCTTGCTTTTGCATAGGTACATATGATCGTGTTCTTGCTCTTGTTTGCAAGAATCTTGCAAAATTTTTGAATTTGAACACTTATTGTAACACAAGAACTAAAAATCCAATATCATAAAAATTTTAATTATATTTTAACAAACATAAACAAATAAAAAATTAATGTATAAATAAAGTGATGGTATTTTCAATTCAAAATCTCAAGGACATAATAAAATGAACAGATACCTAATAAATATAAGGATCCCAAGTAGCACAATCAACTAGAAAGTAAACGTTATATGGCATAAAACTGTATGAATGTCGTGTAGCTACAGTAAGTGTAGGTCTTTATAAGTCCTATAAATTTCACCGTGTAATGATTTATTGAACTAATAATACAACTCGTATACAGTGACATTAATTGCTTCTGTGGCAGGGACTACTTAACCTTAATAGAGATGTCACGACGATTGCATGCCTGTCTATTATGCACGAGGACCCAGATTCGAATCCTGCCTGCGGCAATATTTTTTTTCATTTTTATTTATTATTATTAATATATATATATTATCATTTAATTCATCATTATGATTTTTAAAACATTATAATATGAATGTTGCAATTTAATAAATAATTCACCAATACATACGTTTGATTATTATACATCAAAATTAATTGCACAATATTAATGGTCTGTGGTCGACTGGAAATGTACTGGCTTTGAAATCCGAAGGAAGGGAGTTCAAATCACCGTGGAACATACACTAAGAAAACAAGATGTTTATGAAAGTCTTGCTGCAACTATTTTTTTAAATTTACGCCTTGTAGCAAATATTCAAACATCCCATAAGTTTCAATAAAGTTGCAGCAAAACTATTAATATTTTTTGCGTTCGAGAGAAAGATTCTCCGTAAAATCTTTGGCCCTATCTGTTTTGCTAACGAGTATCGAATCAGGATGAACCACGAGCTGTATGAGTTATTCGACGACATTGACATAGTCAAGCGCATCAAGATCCAGCGGCTTCGCTGGCTAGGTCATGTCGAACGAATGGATGAGAACACTCCAGCCAAGAAGGTGCTTGAATCGAAACTCGAAGGTGGACAGCGTAGAAGAGGGCGTCCAAATCTGCGTTGGATAGACCAAGTTGAGGACAACCTGGCAACGCTTGGTATTTCTAACTGGCGTCAGCGCGCGCAGTTAGATGGCGCGGCTTCATCTCAGCGGCCAAAACCGACCCACGGTTGTAAGGGCCATTTAAGTTAGTAAGTAAGTAATATATTAATTAAAAATTACTACTAAAAATACTGTGGTAATTACCAATTCAAAAAAGCGATGAAAATTTACCAAAAGCATATTTTTCTACATATCTGGCGACACTGAACAGAGGTATCTCTATTGGCAAGTTTGGAGTGAATTATTATGCGACACTGCGTATTGTTTTATTATTTTGTAAATTAATGGCGTCATTATTGCTGTTTTAAATTTGAGTTTCTTTGAGTTTAAAGTTTCTGGTTTTCAACATGGTTAAGGCCGCGTGCAGGGCGAAGTAGCAAAGCTGTACTATGTGTGAAACTTTTTCGAGCTGTACTGTTGAAGCATTTTTGAAAGAGTTTGTGTTATATTTTGAAATTTTTATGTTTGTTTCAGAAACAAACAAAAATATAGACAAAAATTATTGATTTGATCTAATTATTTTCATTAGTAGATTTCGGGCCAGTTTTTCAGTGCTGATTTATAATTCCTTTTGTATTTTCCTCTTTAAACTAAACGATTTTAAACAGTTTTTCAGTTAAAACATCTAATAAACACTGATCAGGCCAATATATAAGGTGTCAGGATATTGACAATATTAAAAAATTTAATGCATATAAATATAAATAGTAGCAACTATAGTGCAACTATACATGATAATAATGTTTTCCGGCGAAAAGACTTGTGGTTCACAAAAAAAAATCTAAATTCGGTACACCTACCCATTTGTAAATATGGGTATCAAATGAATGGAAATTCTTCAGCGATTTGTAGTTATTTTCAGGATTCGTATACCCTGGTGACCTATATATCACTTTGAATGGTAACCACACATATGTGTAGGGTATTTATAGTCGGCTTAGACCGACTATAATTTTGATAATCCCAACTATCATAATAACAACTACTTTAAAATTTCCCATGTGATATAACCTTTCCAACTGTTTTTTTTTAATTTCAATAAAATTAATAATAAGGTTCCTTTTCGTCTTTGTTTTCATTCAACTTCATAACAAAACCGAAATTCTTTAAAATAATCAAAACAAAAATCACACAAAAACGCAATAAAACGGGCGAAAAAGTGTCAGATGAGTTTTGTTGCGATAGCTTGCGATAACGGCGCAGAACAGCATCGTACCGCACAGCTTTGACTGTGCGCACGCTCATAAGAACCAGTGTAAAAAGCTTCGCACACAGCACAGCTATACTGCTTCATCGTGCTCAGTAACAGATTAAATAAAGATTGTAAATGACCGGATTCAAGCTCATCGCTCAAGTACGCTCTAATGAGCTTGAGTGAAGGGTGTTGAGCGATGATCTACCGCTGAAATGTTGAGCAGACTCAATTGATGAGCGGACTCAACAAATGAGCGATAGACCAACGCTGAACTGATGAGTGGACTGAACAGCATGAGCTGTTGTTGTACATTTGTTTTTTTGAAGAGTGTAAACGAAATTATTTTTACATTTTCTTGTATTCATAACTTAAAAACTTAACATGGTAAAAGTAAAAAAACATCAGCCGTTGGACACGTTTTTTCTAACTTTTTTGATAACTAGCGCTTATTTTATTTCAGTTTTACACTTCAGTTTTACGAAGAATTCAAAAAATTTAAATCTGGTTCAGGGCAGTTTGAACAAATCCAGTACTTTTGAACAAATTGTATCATACTTATTGTTCTATATGGATTTCAACAGTCCCCCGCTCGATAATTTGGATCTATAATCTATTTCTTCGATTTTATTTGGAACTTTAAATGATCTTAATTTAAATATCATCTTTACTTTTTGAAAATTTGAAAATTTTTTCTGCCACATCTCTTATTGATTGCTGAGCTTAGATCTAACTTTCTAACTTTCGCCGCAAAATTTACGATTCATAAATTCTAATTTTCGACCTTATTCACGTTTACTATTTAAGAAGATGGTCTCTCGAAACCGAATTGTCATATTTCTAAGAGTTGCATGCTATACTTGCATTAATTGCATACAAGGTAGAACGGTTAGCTACACAATTGTGCACAATTTGTTTTCAAACTTTTTCAATTTTTTTTTTTGTTGACATGATCGATCACTTTTTGTTCCTCAGAAATCCAAGAATTTTTGAATTTACGGAATTTTTTCACATTATTTGCTTTGACCAAAATATCCGCAATTGAATTTGTAAAAATAATTTCGTTTACACCCTTTAATACATTTTGTATTTAGTTTGTAATTTAAAAAACCAAGACTTAGAAAAGTCAAACATATTTTAAGTAAAATTACAGAAACACGATTATATTTATTTACAGTGATGAAGCGGAAAAAGCAAAACAAGCCAGAAAGTTTCGGAAGGAAGGCAATTTCTTGATTAGAATACAGAGGCGGCAGATCATTTTGCGAATTTATATTTATTCAATAAATTATATATATTTTAAAATGTTGGTAACTTTTTCGGGTAATTCTGGTAGGAAAAATTCATTCCGAGTGGCAACCGTGATCAAATGTTTTGTTTGAACAAAAAGTTTATTTTGAGTGCGCGAAATTTGTTTTATTTTGTATAATGGGAAATGGGATTAACGGAACCATAACGCAATGTTCAATTGCGATTTGAAAAAGTGTGCTGATGCGTTGGACGAACAAAGATCGTAATGCCCGAGCAACGCATAGCCAAGTCGATAAACGGATGACCGACGCAACGTTGCGATTTGGCCGTAACCGATCATATCAACCAAAAAAAAAAATAAAAACTGGACATTTTGATAAGCTAACCGTTCTACATTGCATGCAATTATTGCAGGAAAACTGTTGGAAATATTACAATTCGGTTGCAAGAGACTTCTTCTTAAATAGTAAACGTGAAACAGGTGAAAAATCAGGTTTTATAAATCGTAAATTAGCGGCAAAAGTAAAGTGTTAGGTCAAAAAATTTAATATATTTCATATTTTCAAAAAGTAAAGTTTAGATTTAAACTGAGATCATTTAAAGTTTTAAATAAAATCGAAAAAATGGGTTAAAAATCCAACGAGCGAGGGACTGTTGAACCCGTATAGAACAATATTGTATAATTTGTTCAAAAGGATATAACCCTCCAAACTGCCCTGAGCTAGGTCCAGATTTAAAATTTTTGGCTAAAATAAAATCCATTCTTCGAAAAATATTGAAATATTTTTAAACTGAAATAAAATAAGATATAGTTAGATTAGTGTTATCAAAAATGTTAGAAGAAATGGTGTCCAACGGCTGATGGTGGGCTGGGAGACTAAAATACGGAAATTCGTCCTAATATAATTATTTAACTATTTTTATAAACTATGGAGTATTGTTTTGTAGCTGAGATCTCTTAGAGACAATTTGCAAGAACCAGGCAAGAAATGGTAATCTGGTTCTTGTTCTTGCATACTAAGTCTTGCTTTTGCATAGGTACATATGATCGTGTTCTTGCTCTTGTTTGCAAGAATCTTGCAAAATTTTTGAATTTGAACACTTATTGTAACACAAGAACTAAAAATCCAATATCATAAAAATTTTAATTATATTTTAACAAACATAAACAAATAAAAAATTAATGTATAAATAAAGTGATGGTATTTTCAATTCAAAATCTCAAGGACATAATAAAATGAACAGATACCTAATAAATATAAGGATCCCAAGTAGCACAATCAACTAGAAAGTAAACGTTATATGGCATAAAACTGTATGAATGTCGTGTAGCTACAGTAAGTGTAGGTCTTTATAAGTCCTATAAATTTCACCGTGTAATGATTTATTGAACTAATAATACAACTCGTATACAGTGACATTAATTGCTTCTGTGGCAGGGACTACTTAACCTTAATAGAGATGTCACGACGATTGCATGCCTGTCTATTATGCACGAGGACCCAGATTCGAATCCTGCCTGCGGCAATATTTTTTTTCATTTTTATTTATTATTATTAATATATATATATTATCATTTAATTCATCATTATGATTTTTAAAACATTATAATATGAATGTTGCAATTTAATAAATAATTCACCAATACATACGTTTGATTATTATACATCAAAATTAATTGCACAATATTAATGGTCTGTGGTCGACTGGAAATGTACTGGCTTTGAAATCCGAAGGAAGGGAGTTCAAATCACCGTGGAACATACACTAAGAAAACAAGATGTTTATGAAAGTCTTGCTGCAACTATTTTTTTAAATTTACGCCTTGTAGCAAATATTCAAACATCCCATAAGTTTCAATAAAGTTGCAGCAAAACTATTAATATTTTTTGAATATGACATATATGCAGCTAGTTACGAGATGTTTGCCAAAACAGCAATGAAAATTGAGATATTTACAATTGACTGATAGCAAACATCCTGAATTCTTGGACATTTAACTACCATAAAAAAGGAAAATGGCCTACTTTTTCGATTCTCACTCAAATATATGGTTAAAGTAAAAATAAAATATCCTGTGATTTAAATTATCAACACGTGATGGAAAATATTTCTTTTCAGAGTTTACTTTGACGACAGCATCGCCGGTCGGTCTTGGTTCTTCTGCGAAGAAATCTCAAGTCGTACAATTTTACCTTCGAAGGATTTATAATGACGATGCCGATGTATAACCATGATACTGTCTTAATTCTAGAATAATTAAAAATATATTTGATTCATTTTCTTTCAATTCTATTAAAATTACTCCGCGAATTCTAATGGAGTACCTTTTTCAAATATTCATGAACTATTTTCCTATTTGTAAGATGTTTAATTGATGGTTGCTATACATAATCGTAAATTTGAAAGATGGTTGCTAGCAATATTTATCGTATTTACGGATGTTTGAGAGATGGTTCTCACAAATACGATTTAAATAATTTGTAAATAACTTGATATTTAGGGCTGTGATATTTCTGGAAATCATCTTTGTTTTCTTAATGTAGTCTACAGATTATGTGTTTTCAATTAATAATAATTTATCTAATATAATACAATTTAATTTCATCAATTCGAGAGTAGAAAAACGGAATAAAAAATTAATTATATTATTCAATAAAATATATAACATAAAAATATATATATTTTTATTGTATTATCATTGTATAACTATACATCATCATACACCATCAGAAAATTATGTGTTTTCTCAAAGAGTATATGAATATAAATGAGAGAAGACTATAGTGATTATAATACTGATTTTCGGGAAATAGCTTTTCCCGGGAAACGGGAAATGCAAAGTTATATTTCCCGGAAAAACCGGGAATCCCGGGAAATTTCATTAAATTTAAAAATATAATAAATAATATGTGAAAATTTATTAAAAAGTAAATTTAGAGAATTAATTATTATTTCACAACATATTATATAATAAAAAAAAATTTATAATTTATACAATCAAAATAATTTCACATTTTACGAAATATTTTTCATTATTTTTTTCTCCTAAAATATATGAGAATTCGTAAAATACATAAAACACTTCGAATACATGTATGACTTAAAATTATTATAACAACAAAATTACAAATATTTCGTTTAAATTACGTAACTTTCGTTGTATTATTATTTATTATAATTTTTTTACGAAATTTTGAAGATATTTTTTACGAAACATAAGTGTTTTTTATGACCAATTAGCCCATGTATTTTCCAGTGACAACGATATCGGCGTTTGAATATCGGTTGAATATCGTGTGACTACAATTTTTGATTTATGTATCAAACGAAACGATGTGTACGCTCATATTGAGGTTTTTTTGTTGCCAGCATACAAATCATACGACAATTCAAAAAAAAGGAAATTTTTGTATATGAAAAATAGTTGGAAAAACGAAAATATTGAACAAACGTTAAATTCAAAGAGCGAAACAAACGAAACGTTTTAGACGAGGGGGACTGGAAACTAATCGTTGTCACTCGACAATAAAAAGATACATGATAACGGGGTTAGTAAAAATAGAAATACGTTTGCGTCAAATAGCAACTTCGAGATTCATCTTTTTTTGTTTTGGTATCGGGTTCGCAAGCAGATACATAGTTATAAAATACAAACAGTTTAAATTTATGATATGTGTGAGTTCTGTTTGTGTCAAAAGGGCAAAAGTGCCAAATCAATGCATAGTAGTATTTTTATTAATGAAATACTCGTAAAGTTTGGGATCTTTTCTTTTATCTCCTTCACCAATTTCATTTTTCTTTATATGGGTCAATCCATATCAAATCAACTAAGTGATTGGCTGCACCATCTCAGAATTTGATGAAATTTGGATGTATAGTGAAACAAAATAAAATGAAGATATGGTGTCGTTTCAGAAATTTGGTGGTTTAAAATTTGAAAAAACTGTATAAAAATCATAAAGATTTTGCAAATCAATTGAACGTAACATAAGCTGTAGTCAACCAAAATAAAATACAAAGGTCTGATTTTAAAGATAATAAAATTGCCAAAAAAGATAACATACAATATTCAGACCATGTTATAAAATACATCCACAGTAAAAAATTATTCTGAAATTTGAACAATTTATTAATTTTATGTTGTTACACCAGACTTCCAAATTTCATTAAATTCTGAGATGGTGCTGCCATAATTTGAATTTTGTTCGGTTGATTTGATGTGGAATGACTCATATATAGTAATTCTCGTATTTAAGATATCGACACTTCCGATTCAAATATATCTATGGGAACAGGGAAAAAAATGATTTTCGGCATTTTGGTTTGACATATTTATTGTTAGAAATTTTTATTGAAGTTTTGGTTCTGGTTTTACATACGTCATTTTGTTACTCATAAGAAATCATCCAACTTGTGGCGAATTCAAAGTAGATCGCTTCCAATCATTTCAATTCATTTTTAACACCGAAACCGTTATACGAAAATTAGAAATCAACCTATATCCAAAACCGAAATAAACGGTTTCGGTTTTATACCGGTTTAAAATGGTTTTTAAAAAAAGTATAAAAGGAAATAGAAAAAAAAGTTTATATTATATAGAAAATCTTAAATATAAGGCATTTTAAATGTCATTTAAAATAATTTGGAGTTCCCGAAATAAAAATTTCATGTTGTACAAAAATATTCATATGTTTTTTTTTTTAAATACAATATTTCCAAAACAACGGTCTTTCGTATAAAATTTGTTTTTTTTTTATTATTTTGTGTAACGGTAAATCGAATTAACAACGAAACACCAAACTCCAAACACATTTTTTTTTTAAATTATTCAAATTTTAATGATATTGGTTTTTTATTTATTATATTAGTAAAATATATAGGCGAGCCTGGGATAAAGTGGGACGTGTTTTGAAAAGTTCATTTTTATAATTTTAAATTATTATAAATGGTCTATACTATAGACTGGTTCATGATCTATCTGATTTTTCAAAACAGCTCAATTTCGGACATATATATTAAGGATACAAAATTATAATATGGTAATGGAAGAAAAAAATAGTTAAAAATTATAAACGAAAAATAAACTGCATTTACTCAGAATTTACTAAGTGACAATAGACATAGGAGTAGGTGTTTGTCGTCAAGTTCAAACATTTTAAGTAAACAGTTTGCAGATATTGCAGTTCACTTAAATGTTGAAATTTACTTTCTTTGGCTTTTATTGATGGAAATGGACCATAATTCTTCTTCTTATAAAGGTAAAGGATATTTATCCATGTATTCATGATGCTCTTGTTTAAGGTTCGCTTCTCGACTCTCTTGTGTAATTCATATTATATCGCAGGTGAAGTCCAAATGTTGCTTTTCATTGGTCACGATGGAAGTTTTTTTTGCGAAATCAATTAAAAAATTCATATTAAACACATTTGCTCTTAAATTACAGCAAACATTGCTTAAATTGCGTCTCCCACTTTACCCCAGGAAATGATTCTTACTTTTCCACAATATCACAATTTGAACATAACTTAGCACCATTTAAACAATGTTATATTATTTGCAAAACCAGTTTGTATTTCTAAAGATATACAATATTCGATTATTTTAAACTCCACCAGCACTCTAAAAAACTTTTTAAAAAAATTGTATACCCTACACTAAGAGTGAAAGGGTATATTCAGTTTGGTACGCCGTTAGTAACACCCAGAAGAAAGCATATCCGGTATGGAAAAGTATACATATATTCTTGATCAGCATGACCTCCTGAGTCGATTTAGCGATGTCCGTCTGTCTGTCTGTCTGTCTGTCTGTTGAAATCCCTACTACTTAAACAATTGAGGAGTTAGATAAATGAAACTCATAATTTAGATTACTTATATATCTACGCTGTATGTGCGACTGGGCAAATCGGTCTATTGTGACCTGTGATCTGACCATTTATATTCAAGTACCTTATATTAAATTCACATCTACAGATCAATTTTACTGTAAACTTAAACTTTTTCGGTCAAATATATATTGAAGTCAAGCTTAGACCGACTATAATTTTGATAATTCTAACTATCATAATAACACCAAATTTAAAATTTCCCATGTAATCTAACCTTCCCAACTGGTTTTTCACTTGTTTTCGATATGCAGTAAAAAGATATTAATTTGATTATAACCATGGATTAAAAAGTTGATGCCATATTAAGAACCACTTGACAATTGTTTTTTATTTTTTAAACATGGCCAAAAATTGCAATTTCCCACATTACCCCATGTTATTGGAAAAATCATAAATTTTATACAAAAACCCGAAACCGTAACTTGGAACTTGTATACCGAAACCGTTTCATTATAAAAACTTAAAACCGAAACCGTAAACCGAAAAAAACCGTAATAAAAAAAAAGTTTTTCAACACAATAAAAAAAAAAAATCGACAAAAAAATTGTATGCAATGAACATTTTTGAAAAGAAAGTATACATTTTTTTTAAGTATATATTTTTAATATATATAACCTTGATTTGTAAGCATTTTTTAATTTCCTCATTACCATTGTATCTTCTGTAAGTCTCACTGTACCTATTAGGGTTACATTTTTTGAAAAAACTGCTATTTTATATGAAAATTAAAAAAAATTCAATCCTAGCAAATACAGTGAGACTCACAGAAGATACAATGTAAATCGGGAATAAAAGTCAGCTCACAAATGAGATTCAACTTTTTTGCTCTGATCTTCTTTTATCGTTTTTTGCTTTTAGGAAATATTTTTTCGTTATTACTATAAACATTTCGATCAATTTTTATTCTAACATATCGTTTAAACCACTTTTGATCTGATATTATAAAATTATAATTTACAGTCATATACATTTTTAGGCTTTAATTTAATTAAATATTTTTTTTTTAATGCTCCTTGTCGAACACCCAAAACCCCCACCGTGCACATGGGCCTGAATATCGTTTCCGAATTGAATAAATTCTGTCAAAGCCGCCATCATTCTTACTATTGGGGTAATATTCAAAGTAATATTCAATTACTGACCAATAATAAAATGTTAGGTCTTGTAGAGTATAAAAAGTGGTAATTTTGTCGCACAGTGATTAATACTGAATTATAATGCCCTAAAAACATAACTGTATATAGAATTAAAGAATTACCATGTACAAAAGCCAACGTCAGGCAAACCAGATACAATACGCAATGCTTGTTTCTCATAACTATTCAAATTTTATTTAAATTCGACAAACAAAAAGTAAATGTTCCGCTTCACACTTATATTTTTGAAACACTGATCTGTCCATATGGAAACAGTACCTTTTATTAACTTCTGCAGAGAGGTCAGCAACTCATAAACTTAAAGCTTTATCATATAAATAGCGTCTTAAAACTTTCATATAAGTACAACAAGAGCCAGAAATACTTAACAAATTTCACTAAAGGCTAAACCGGTTCGAACGATTTTAGGTCAGCACGGAGATGGCATGACCTCGAATAAACTTTGCTCCTATCTACAGTTCTAAGCATAGTGATTGACGATTTTGTGTAAATTAAAAATTACACTCAGAAAAGTTTTGTTGTACTTAATAGGAAAATTTAACTTGAAATATAAACCTATTGAGTTAAGAAAAAATTTTTGAAATAAGGAAATGTTCAGCACTTCCGTATCCACGAAATAATTTTTGCATATGACGTACATACAAAAAAAATGTGTAATTTTACGATCATAAAGCAAGGCAACTTGTTTCCTCGCTTTATAGTCGCATTATTAAACACGCATTTAAAATTGAATCTCTAATGTTTAAATTTAAACTATGAACATAAACAATATACGTGTAAAATTAAACATATAGGCGCATAATCATAGACAATTTAAAGTCAACTTTAAAACAAGATTCGACTTTTTTGACAAATTTTGTTTAGAATAAAATGTCAAAAAGCAGATTTTAAATTTAAAGTCGACTTTAAATTGTCTATGATTATGCGCCATAATGTGAAAACCCCTTATTTGTGGTGTAAAATTAATTATTAATAATCCATTCTGTGGTGTGCAAAATTAAACATTAAATGTTGAAAATTCCTCTTTTGGTTTGAAAAATCATAAATTAAAATGTTAATTTAAAACCAATTTAAACATTTAAGCCCGTAACTATAGTCAAAATTAAGCTGGAGCTTAAATTTAATTACGACTTTTTTGACAGTTTTCCTATGAAAATAAATGTCAAAAAGCTATACATTAAAATAAACTCCAGTTTAAAAATGACTATAGTTACGAGCCATAATGTTTAAAATTAAACTTCCTAATTATGTTTCTTTTTACGTGAAGTAAAGTCTTCAAAAATGAAAACAAAAATTCATGTTCAAGTCTATATCTTTAAAACTAAACAAGCTATTTTCTCAAGTAAGCACATTTCAGATCTAAATGTAAGCTTTTCATAAGCAAATGAATTTACAAAATCGTATAACTTTTGAATTTTTTCTATTTTTCTATGAAAAAAATCTCAACTTTACTGATTTTTATCTCCATAACCATTAAAGATACAAATAAAGATACAATTTTAAATTCAAGTTTTCTATCTGTACAACACTTTTAAAAATTTTAAAATCAGTTGAGTGGTTCCGAAATTACTGAATTTCATCCGATTTAAGAGCGTTTGGGCACACTGTGCATAGCTAGTTTTACACTATCTAAACAGTCAATGGTCTGGATCCAAGCGTGGATCAAGGGGGGTACAAGGGGGGCGATCTCCCTCACTTCCCCCATAAAGGCGCACTTTTGAATTTTCATAAAAACACAAAATAAAAATAACGACTTATTTTCAGAATTGTTGAGCCTTTTTAAAGGAGCTCAAAATATAGAGAAAGGCGCAAAATTTTCAAAAAGGCATAAAATTGGAAATGCGACTATTTGACAAAATTGTTGCGCCTCTACAGAACGGCACAAAATATAAAATTGGAAATGGGTCTATTTTACAATATTGATGCGCCTTTACAGAGGCGCAAAATTTTCAAAAAAAAACAACTTTCAGAATTTTTTTGTCTTTTTAAAAGAGCGCAAAAAAAAAATAAAAATGAGCAAAATTTTAAAAAAGTATAAAATTGCAAATGCGCCTAAGTTACAATATTTTTGAGCCATGAATCTGCCATTAAAATTCCACGAAATTTTACAACCTGCTATACACTTCCCAAAATATTATATTTATCTGAGTGATGGCCGAAATATTCCTGAAAAATAACAGAAATTTTGTCTCGGGGTATCAATATTAAATCAAATAAACATTATAGGCGCGAAACCATAAACAAATTTAAGTCAACTTTAAAAATAAATTCAACTTTTTTTTGACAATATTTGTATAGAATAAGTTTTCAAAAATATTCTTTTGCAATTAAATTTGATTTTAAATTGTCTATAATAATACGCTATAGTTTTTAGATAATATACGTATTTCTTTTTATGCATAACTTCGCTGTAAAACTAAAATTCCAAAAAAGTACTAAATACCATTTTTGAAAACAAAAGTATATGGCTGAAAATTAAATAAAATCGATAATGAAACAAACACTATTTGGTAATTAAAAAAAGTGTATTAAATTAATTTAATAATGGGTCAAGTAACTACTACCATTTACTTCTTAAATAATTAGTACAAAAAAATAGGTGAAACGTCAAACTTAAAAAAAAAAAATCAAATTTAAACCTTTTGGATTTATGTTTTCCGAAATATGCTGACTTGAAAAGTGAAAATAATCATTAAAAAAACATTGTGTATTTTTGATATAGTTTACAAATGAGATGTCGGTAGTTAAATCGAAAACTCATACACCTACCTTTATGAACATGTATGTACTGAAATGAAAGGTAAAGATCTCACGATAATTATGTAACTATTTTCATGGTCAGATAAACCTACACAGAAAATAAACTGGTTCATAATATTATTGATTCCTGTAGCGCGATTCCGTAACTCCATAACGATTATATTCGATATCGCTAACTACCGACAATTGTTGCTTGCGATAGCGATCGTTATGAAAAAAGTGATTCCCTAAATTTCAATGCATTTTATGTAGACAAATAAATTCGGAAAAATGTTTAACAATAAAAATCGTTTAAATCGTTGAAAAGTAAGCTGGCTAACAACCAACAATTTTTCAACGTTATCGTATCGACAATTTTCGGTAAATTCTTAACGATGACAGCTGACGATAAATATCATAGCGAACTGTGTACCATATAACACAAGACATGAAACTCCGTCAATGTAGAGTAAACATCGTTTTGTTAGTGTGCGTCGCAGTCGCAATTTGAACCACTTTTTATTCAACTTAGACAACTTTTATTGAACTTAGGCAATAATGCCTCAGATTTTTTCATTTTAGACCTTTTTCCCCCTTTATATTCAACATATTCACCACTGCTTTTGATGTTTGCGCCAAACAGAAATTTAATAACAAATTAATTTTCTGACAGCATAAAAACACTCAAAACGAACGTAAAAAACGTTTTAGTTTGTATATATTTGGTTTTATTCAAAAATTTATCGTGTGAGTACAATTTTCAACCGATTTTGATACGACTTATGGACAATATCGTTGTCAATGCATGATGAGGAGCTTTTGCTGAACAAGCGCACGAAATTGTCA
Organism: Dryomyza anilis; assembly: GCA_951804985.1. Classification (NCBI taxonomy): domain Eukaryota; kingdom Metazoa; phylum Arthropoda; class Insecta; order Diptera; family Dryomyzidae; genus Dryomyza; species Dryomyza anilis. The sequence goes on from OX638130.1 coordinate 64,206,690, forward strand.
AATAGAACAAAATTTTAAAGTATCCGTACGGAACGGGATTATCTGATTGTTAATTGCGAAGGCCCGGATTCATAAAACTTTTAATCTTGAGTTAGCGATATTCGATGGAAATTGATTAGTTAAATTGACAATTAAGATATAAAAACAAAAAATAAATTTATCTGTCAGATTATTTTTAACTTATAACTGTATGCAACCGGTCGTATGTAAATTCACAATTTTATTTTATTTTATTTAACGTCCTCAATACTTAAGCGCAATATTGTTCCGTATTTGGTACAACTAAGTATTTGCAGCGATATAAACACACACACATAATTTAATTATAAAAAACAATTTATAATATTGTATTAATATTAAGATTAACATAATATATAATAAAGTTATTTTAATATTGTAATATGTGCAAAAGTTTTGTCCCTTTTTCCCTAAACTAATGAAAAGGGGACACACTGGTTTTATTCACCACATTGCTATTTTTTTCTCGTAAATTTGCAATTCTTTAAGAAAATGTTAATTATTTTTCACTTTTCCCTTAGACTATGAATTTTAAAAAATTACTGCTAATTTTTAGACTCATTACGTGCAACTCAAAACTTATGATTTGAGTAGTTCGGTTGCAAAAAAAAAATTTATAAATTTTGGCAAATTTCACAAATTTCAGCATCTGAATTAACAAACAGCTGTTTTGTGTTGTCAAAAATTTTACACGGTGAAACAGAGATGCAAGTAGCACGGGGTATAGTCATTGCTGTGTACGGAATACCTCCTAACAATATTTGTCGTTAATTGTATTTAACGATACCGATTTTTGTCGATACGGAGTTAGGAAATGCCGCTACTGGTCTCTCATCACGTAACTTAAAAACGATCGTCGTTGAAACGATACACTCAGAAGAAAATGTACCATTAAGTACTTTATGGTACGACCACTGATCTTATGGTTCATGTATTAATAGTTTTTTCTTTTTAAATCAAAAGTTTTCTAATTAATTCAATAGTATTTGAAAAATTCAATACCTTAAATTTAAATATTTCACTATTTTTATTTTAAATAGAATAAATACTGTTATTTTAAGGGTTTCCTCCTATAATAATAAACGTGATGTAAAAAACATGAAAACGAATACTAACATGTTCGTTATGTACGTCATTCTGCGTGTTTACTCAAAATTGTCGCATGTATTTTTTTGTAATAATCCACATTATTAAACGCGACATTGGTAAGGACTCAATGTATTTAATGTAAACAAATTGTATTTATATATTTATATTTTTATTTATTACAGAAAATAAATAATACATCGAACTTCTATTATGGCAACGGACTCAAAAATAACTGCAGACTCAAGTACTACAATCAATTATTGGAAACCAAAGCAAACATTAAATGTGTTATAACCTTTTGAAGCAAGAAGTGTCTTTTTATGTGTGTTTTGTAAAAGTGAATATCAATTTCGACATTTAAATAAAATAATATGTACAATAAATTACTAAAATACATTTTTGTTTTAATAGAATAGGAGAATATAATTCGACTATACCATAAAATTAATAATACGTATCATTAAATTTGTATATGTCTTTCTTATTGTAATTAAAATATCACATTATAAAATTTATGGTACAGCCACACATTGTATTAACAGTTTCAATATTACTGAACTAATGGAATGCTTCCTATTGACCAATTTTAATGGTATAAATTATTGTTTTTCTATTGAAATACTATCAATTTACCATGATTTTTTTCTGGATGTAGTCACAAAACGCTATCGTTTTTGTTTAAGTAAACCTATCGTATAAACGATATCGTTAGACGATTATCGTCATACGTGATTAGAGCCATGTTCATAGGGGCAAATTCATACGTATTAATGCAAGATACATTGTGGCAATGTACACCGAAAAAATACTGTAATAAAAATCTCCCTCAGAGTGAGGGTTCGTGCGTTGGGTTTGGGTCCCACCACGGAAAAAACCTATGCGCCCAATGAAAACAAAAAAGAAGCCTCGGATAACGACCGATTACAACGATGACGACCCACGCAAACGTTTTAAGGACCATGATTTACGGATATGCACCTGGAATGTCCGGACCCTTTATAGGGAAGGTGCCTCTATCCAGCTGGCAGATGTCCTCGAAAAATATAAGGCTGACATCACCGCTATCCAGGAGATGCGATGGACGGGACAGGGCTGTTCGAAACAAGCGTCCTGTGATATCTACTACAGCTGCCATGCGGAGAGACACGAATTTGGATGTGGATTTGTGGTCGGCAAGAGACTCCGCCACCTTGTCTCTAGGTTCACGCCCGTGGACGAAAGGCTGGCAACAATCCGCATCAAGGCTAAATATTTCCATATCAGCGTAATTTGTGCACACGCTCCGACGAACGAGAATGATGACGAGACAAAAGAGCGCTTCTACGAGCGCCTAGACAACGCATACGAGCGCTGCCCCCGCCACGATATCAAAATCGTTCTAGGCGATTTTAACGCCAAGGTGGGCAGAGAAGCCATCTATTGTCCCACAATCGGAAAATTTAGTCTCCATGCCAACACTTCCGATAACGGAACGAGGCTAATCGACTTCGCCGCAGCACGAAACATGGTAGTTAGTAGCACTAGATTCGAACATTTCGATATCCACAAGGCCACATGGTTGTCGCCCGATCAAAAAACTCGAAATCAAATTGATCACGTTGTGATTGACGGAAGGCACGCTTCAAGCGTGATGGACGTACGCACTATCCGAGGTGCCAATATGGACTCGGATCAATACCTTGTAGCAGCCAAGGTCCGCACACGCTTAAGCGCTGCGAAGAATTTACGGAACCAAACGCAGAGAAAGCTAGACGTCGGAAAGCTGCAATCACAACAGACAACGCAAGCCTTTTCCACTCGACTCTCACACCTGCTTAGACAAAGCACTCCTCCTCTCGATGATATAAGCGCGCAGTGGAATCATATCTCCTGCTCTATGCGTACGGCTGCCGAAGAGGTGCTTGGATTCCAACGCCCCCTGAGGAATCAGTGGTATGACCAAGAGTGTCGCGCGGCCACTGCAGAGAAAGACGCTGCGTACAAATCCACCCTGCAGTCAGTAGCTACGCGAGCTGCGAAGGAGCGATACCAAAAGAAGAGGAGGGAAGAGAGACGTCTTTTCAGGCGTAAAAAAAGCGAGGCAGAAAGACGTGAGTGTGAGGAGATTGAGATGCATGGAGACAGGAATGAGGCTCGAAAATTCTTCGAGAAAATAAGACGCCTAGCCGGAGGTTCAAAATCCGGAGCCTCTTCCTGTAAAGATGAGAACGGAAATCTAGTGACAGATATCCAGAGCACACTGAAAATATGGAGGGATCATTTCTCTAAACTGCTGACCGGTGATGATGACCTCAATTCCACCGATAGAGAAGCAAACCCGGCAACCCCAGTACTTGATGACGACGTTGAGATTCCGCCACCCGACCATGACGAGGTCAGAACAGCCATTGCTCGGCTGAAAAACAACAAAGCCGCAGGTGCTGATGGCCTGCCTGCTGAATTGTTTAATACCGGAGGCGAAGAGCAAATAGAGAGCATGCACGAGCTCGTAAGCAGAATATGGTCGGATGAAAGCATGCCAAGTGACTGGAACCTCAGTGTACTCTGCCCAATCCTTAAGAAAGGGGATCCCACTATCTGCGCCAACTACCGTGGGATCAGCCTACTCAATATCGCATACAAGGTTCTATCGAGCGTATTATGTGAAAGACTGAAGCCCATCGTCAACAGACTGATTGGACCTTATCAGTGCGGCTTCAGACCTGGAAAGTCCACCATAGACCAGATTTTCACATTGCGCCTAATCCAGGAAAAGACCCTAGAAAAACAGATCGACACCTACCACCTATAGTCGACTATAAAGCCGCCTTCGACACTCCGATAAGGGAACGATTATACGCCGCAATGTCTGAGTTCGGTATACCTGCGAAACTTATAAGGCTTTGCAGGATGACCCTGAGCAACACATGTTGCTCAGTGAGAATAGGAAAAGACCTCTCCGAGCCATTTCATTCCGAACGAGGTTTCAGACAGGGTGACTCCCTATCGTGCGACTTTTTTAACTTATTGATGGAGAAAATAGTTCGAGCTGCCGAACTCCGTCAAAGCGGCACTATCCTCAACAAAAGTGTCATGCTGCTCGCATATGCCGACGATATTGATATCATTGGCAGGAGCACACGAGCAGTCAGCGCAGCATTGTCCAGATTGGAGAAAGAGTCGCGTCGAATGGGTCTAGCGGTGAACGAGGACAAGACGAAGTTCCTTGTGTCAACAAGCAAAAAAGAGTCCGTGCGTCTTGGACAAAAAGCTGATTTTGACACCCACAAGTTCGACATTGTGAAGGACTTCGTCTATCTGGGATCCAGCGTAAACAGCAACAACGACGTCAGCCTGGAGATCAAACGGAGAATAACTCTTGCCAACAGGTGCTATTTTGGGCTCAGTAGGCAATTGAGAAGCAGAGCCCTCTCTCGCCGGACAAAAATAACGCTCTACAAGTCACTCATCATGCCCGTCCTACTTTATGGTGCAGAAACATGGACGCTGGCCACCACCGATGAGAGAGTACTGGGAGCGTTCGAGAGAAAGATTCTCCGTAAAATCTTTGGCCCTATCTGCTTTGCTAACGAGTATCGAATCAGGATGAACCACGAGCTGTATGAGTTATTCGACGACATTGACATAGTCAAGCGCATCAAGATCCAGCGGCTTCGCTGGCTAGGTCATGTTGAACGAATGGATGAAAACACTCCAGCCAAGAAGGTGCTTGAATCGAAACTCGAAGGTGGACAGCGTAGAAGAGGGCGTCCAAATCTGCGTTGGAAAGACCAAGTTGAGGACAACCTGGCAACGCTTGGTATTTCTAACTGGCGTCAGCGCGCGCAAAGCAGATCCGACTGGCGCGGCTTCATCTCAGCGGCCAAAACCGACCCACGGTTGTAAAGGCCATTTAAGTAAGTAAGTAAGTAAGTAAGTAAGTAATAAAAATAAATAAAAATGTATTTAAAATAAATACATTTCTCTTTAATTTACGTCCAAAAGCAAATGTATTGGTTTTTGCTATTGATGTAGTTGTTTTTGTATGGGAAATAACTACATAGTTTACTGCATTTCTATACAAAAATGGAATACATTTGTATTAAAAATCCTAAATTTTGTCTTTATTTATACGTCATGAAATATGTAGAAAATTACTACATATACCTTTAATTTTACAATAAAATGTAGTTATTTTATTTTGTTGTGATAATTAATAATATATATATATATTTTTTTTTTTAATAAAAAAAATTATTAATTCAGAAAATTATTTGAATGTATATTAAAATTTTTTTGATTACCAAAAATATGGTACAAGAATTATTAAACTGAAAACTATATATATATATATATATATATATATATATTTCGTACACTCAGAAAAAAAAACTATAAAATCCATAAGAATTCCTATTGATTCAACGATTTTTTGCTATTAAAATTAGTCAATGGTATTTTTCCAATTAATATTATAATGTATGAACTATTAATTTTATGGTGGCGTCCCACTAATGCTTTTATAAGTTTTTACTATTAAAAATTAATGTGACGTCCTATTAATACCAAAATGTCCTAATGAAAGAATAGTTTATCACATTAAGTATACTTATACTATTATATCAATAAGATAAAATTATCAATTGAATAACTCAGACTATTGTTTTAAATATATTGCAATATAAATTCAATAGTTTAAATCATTTATTTTTATTATTTTTAAAGGATATAACTATTAAATTTCTTTGGGAACATACTATTAAAATTATAGTTTTTTATATGTATTCAATTGGCCGTAGTAATCCGAAATGATATTTGTTTAATATTGTTGATATTATTTTTATTTCAAGTAATATTAAAATATTTGATCCGCTGAAAATTATTGGAAAATAAATGTAAACGAGTCAATATATTGTCTATCAATTTTTTTAATAAAATATTCATTTTTTTTAATACAATTATAATTAAAATTTTATTCGAAATGCAAATGTATGCTTGCAATTTCTTTTTCGCGTTGCCTTTTTCGTTGTACTTCGATGGTACGCAATATGAATGAAATGAAGTCAATCTGTAGCGCGATTCCCTAACTCCGTATCGACAAAAATCGATATTGTTAACTACCATTAACGACAAATATTTTTAGGAGGTATTCAGTACACAGTTCGCTATGATATTTATCGTCAGCTGTCATCGTTATGAATTTACCGAAAATTGTCGATACGATAGCGTTGAAAAATTGTTGGTTGTTAGCCAGCTTACTTTTCAACGATTTAAACGATTTTTATTGTTAAACATTTTTCCGAATTTATTTGTCTACATAAAATGCATTGAAAATTGTCGGTAGTTAGCGATATCGAATATTATCGTTATGGAGTTACGGAATCGCGCTACTGGAAATGAATAAATTTAACAACATTGATAAGTTATTATTAACGTTATGTTCAAGAATTAAAATCGTAAACTTTTGCATTCTATTAATGCAATAATAAATAAAATCTTAATCAATAGTTTGCTTTATATAACATACTGATTCATTAATTTATCCTATTAAAACAAAATAACAAAACTATAACGACAATAATTTGTATCCTTTGAAGTTTATATTTAATAATGTGATCCTATAGAAGCAATATGAAATGCATACAAAAACGATAGTTAGCTTCATATCACATATTGATGCTATAGTTTATCCTGTAAACACAAAATGATAAAATATAAAGACAATTATTTTAATCCCATGAACTTTATATTTAAAATTTCATCCTATAGAAACATTATGAAGTACATACAGAATCAATAGTTTGCTTCATATAACATATTGATACAATAGTCCATCATATTAAAACCAAATGACAATCCTATAGCTGCAATACGTTTCATCCTAAGAACTTCGTTTTTATAATTCTATCCTATAGAAGCAATACGAAATACTATAAAACTAATAGTGTAATTAAAAACACCATGGAATATGTTTTTTGTTCAATTTAACAAGTTATTTAATAAATAGTAATAAAATTAAATCATGAAAATGATGCAAAAATGAGAATGTACGAATGATGTTCCAAATGACTGTAGCACAAGGTGCAGAGTTCAAAGTGCCTTTTTGCCGTCCTGTCTTGATTGCGCTTGTTTGATTAATGTTCTGTTTTAAATTTATTTTTTGTATGTTTTAGTTTTCATTTGTTTTATATTTAGTTTTTAAGTACACTTTTTTATTTTTCACATATGCTTTACGACCAAGCAGAACAGACTGATGAATTTTCTAATCGTCGAGGACACAACGTTTTACAATATCACGGTTACATTTTTACGTATTTAATTACATACTATTTTGAAAACGTACAATTTTCAGCAATATAGTACTTTTTGTTTGTTGAGATATATTAGCGACTTCTGTGAAGGAGTTAATAAGCCAGTAACATTTTTAATAAAATATTAATGTATTTTTTGTTATATACTTTGTAAGGCCCTGCGATGCTCACATACTTTTTTGATAAATAACCTTAATATTAATTTTTTTAATACCTTTATTCTCTATTAATACTTATTTAATTTTTTCTTTAAGCAACATTTTTAATGGTTTTATCACATTAATATAAAAGTTTACTTAATGTGATTAAAACTTATAATAATCAATAGTAATGCACTATAAAATAAACTATTGAAACAGTAGTAAAATTAATATTTTATCATAACATGTCCTATTAAATTAATATTGACCACCTTATTAGCTAAACAATAGTACAAAATATTATAAAAACTATTGAATTAATAGGAAAAAAAACTATTGTTTCCTGTCCTTTAGAATCAATAGTCGTTCTATTATTTTTGTTTTCTTAGTGTAGAGTTAATATATATATATATATATATATATATATATATATATATATATATATATATATATATATATATATATATATATATATATATATATATATATATAAATATAAATAAATCCTATACTTCCGGTATGGTCTGGAAGGAATGATAGGCTATATATGGGCGCAGCCTAAACTTTCAGAACAAAAGCAACAAAACAAAAACAAAAGCAATAACATAAAACTAGAACCCAAACTTAAGGAAAAACAAAAAAAGAAAAGCTAAACAAAACAAAATCAAAACAAAAACAAATTTTTATTTCGATATTGTTTTTGGCTATTTTTTTTTTTGGAAAATGATGATTTCCACCATTGAATTGTTTTTGTCATCCAAACAACATTTTTTTAACTATTTTTCGAACATTATTGTTTTTGTTTTTTTTTGTATAATGGTTTTGTAAAATGGTAAAATGGTGGTAAATTTAATGAAATTTTGGTCAGCGTTATATTTATATAACATTTTAAACGGTCTCGCCAAATGTGGATGGGATTTGTCCAGTGGGCGCGGCACCCAACTTAGAATGTATATTTTCCAGATGCTGTATGTCCACAGTTATTATAGTGATATCAAGATTTTTCACACCAAGGTAACAACCAGCCCAAATTCTTTAACCTCACCACACCAAAATTCACCACAACGAAAATCACCACAATTAAATTAATAATAATAATAATAGTTTGGCGCTACAGTCCTGTATAGAACTTCGGCCGAGCTCTCTCACCATGGGTGGGACCTACAGTTTATTACCGAATCCGAACGGCGGATGAGAGCTTTTCATAGGCAATGGTTTTAATCTCGTAGGTTTGCCATTTACTGACGAGAGGTAGCGCGGTATAGAAAAATGTTTCTATGAAAAGATGTTGTTAGCCCCAGTCCAGGCTTGAACCGGGGACCTTTCGGCTCGCAGTCCAACGCACTAACCACTGAGCTACCGCGGCCACAATTAAATTCACCACACTAAAACTCACCACACTAAAACTATACACACTAAAATTCACCACACTAAAACTTCTACTAGAAAAGACTCAACGGGGAAGAATTCCACGGGAAATATTTCTACAGATAATAATTCTACGGAATGATTTCTACCGGTGAAGAATTCTACTGGAAAGATTTCTATGGAGAATAACTTTACGGGGAATATTTCAACTGGGATGAATTCTGCGAAAAGCACAGTCTGAGAAAGAATTGTCTTTGGGAAAAGTTGTTTTGGCGGTGAAATATTTTGGTTTTGGGTACTTCATTTATAAAACCAATAAAAAACCACAGCCACAAATAAAGACCCACAGCGAAGCATGGGTCCCAGATATAAATAATAAAAATGTTTTTTATATTAATAAAATTGCTCCATATCCTTGCATTCACAAAATCTTTGCACGAGTCGTGCACGAGTCCAGCACAACTCCTGATTATGAGCTGGATGCACCACTAAGCAGTTCTGACGACTCAAATACAAGGCAAGCACTTGTCGCTTTTGAGTTGTACCACATATGAACAATACTTTGCCAATAACGAGCAAACAGTTGAGTTACTTATACTTATTTGGCCATTGCAACCCATGATGGGTTTCAGCCATAAAGTTACCAATTTTAAATTTTCCTTTTTTATTTTCAAAACTAACCTGATTCAGCGAGAAACCCAAAGTTGTCACACCAGTTTTCGTTCGAAAGCAGTTTATACCTGCTACCTCCGTAGTCGTCCGTCGACTATGTGAATGTATAAAATACGAAATGGGTTCCGTTTCTACCTACTCACTGTTGTAGTCGTCTATCGTGTATTCGCATGAACTTCATATAATTAAAAAGTGCAGAAAACGAAGACACCGTACAATGAGTTTGGTAAATTATTTTAAATGGATACAAATGTATTTAAAAACGATCAAAATGTAGTAGAAATATATTATTTAAAAACAAAGACATAAATGTAGTATAATTTACTACAGACATTTTTTTGGTGTACATTGTCTTGTAAGTTGTTTGTGAATTTAATGATGAGTTCATTTCCAAATTTACAATTTTACAAATTTAATGAATTTTTTCATACTTCAATGAATTATATTCATTGAAATACTGCAGTAGACATTTTTTATGTTCGTTTCTAGTTGCGTTAGGTGCACTCTGCTGCGAAAAATGTAAAAAGTAATTGCGAAATGAAGTGAGAAATTACATTTAATTTATATTATACTACTTTATTTATTGTATATATTAATTAAATTTTTATTAAAATTATAAAATGAAAAAATTAAAACAAAACTTTCTGAATTCATAATTCATTTTGTGTTTATGATCTCGTTCATTAGAGTATGTTTTCGATTTATTGCGACAATGAACTCCGGCATTCAATATAGCTAACGAAATATTCATTGTGAATATGAATATTTGTTATTATTTTTAATGATCCGTACATTGTAATTCAATGAATTTGTACATTGAAATATTACTGGAGATTCGTTGTGACAAGGAACAGTTCCATTGGACCAATTTCGACGAAATTTTCTTTGTGATAATGTACTTTTTTGGTTCAGTGAAGTGACCTCAGGATGATAAGTTGTGCATAATTCATTATTCACTGTATTTGATAAGAATATATAAAGAGGTCGCAAAATAAATTTTTGGGGCGCATTTTAGAAAAATTTGGAAAAAAGCGCAAAAAAACCAATCGCTCCCCCCAAGCCGTAATTCTGGATCCGCCCCTGTCTGGATCAGAACTACATTAGTTGTTTCTCATAAGGAACAATTCATCGGAAAATTATCGGGATTAAATGAACAAAACCCAAATATTTTATTTTATTAAACAGGAGACTTTCAGAAATATTTCACCACTATTATGAACATATTTTTATGAAAGATTTAAATTTAACGGTAATTTTCGACAATATGCACATATAATGATCCATACCATTTTAATTTTTATCTTAATTTTAAAAACTATTTTTTAATTTACCCAATGTAAAACTAATGTTTTTAAATGATGGTAAAAACATCATTTTATTAGTTGCAGGGATTTATATTAAAAATAACAGTAACCATTTTTATAAAGTGCATTTAATGAAATATGTGGAAAAAAAATAAACATCAGTTGCATATACGAACTATTATAAAATAAATGATGTAATAAATGAGGGATTTGAACATTTGTTGTAACTCAATAAAAGAAAAGATATATCGGCCATTCTACGTCAAACCGGGCACTTTTGAGATTTACTATTTTTGATTTCGTTGAAATTTTCACTCATGTATTTTACACGTGTTCCATGTTCTATCCCTTAATAAATTAAAAAATTTCGTTGAAATTCAACATTTTTCATTCAGTTAAATTACTGTAGCACGTGCACCATAAGTTCAATATTGAAGAATTTGATCTCATTTCAAAGGTTATTGCTCTTTCTGATGGTTTGCTCGATTTTAAAAAATCTAATACAAATAATAAGAAAGGATGGCTCGAATATTTTAAATACAAATTTGATGATCAGAACAGAGTTTTTTTCGGCAGAAGTTCACTTAACCGGCCGAAGCGAAAAAAAAAAGAAATTGTCACCCCCCGTAGCGTCAACGCACTTATGGGGGGCGGACGTGTCGTCTCTTGTCTTTTTAACGTGTTCCGTCCGTCGTTTAGTATAAATGTGTTTCAAAACTGTGTTTAATGTGCCCGCCCAACATAAGAAAAAATAACAACGAAATAAAACAAAATTTAATTAAAACACAAACTAATAATAATTTACATAAAAAACTAAAAAGAAAAATAAACACCAAATAAATTAAACAAACAATAAAAGTTCAACAACAAAAACCACATAATAGAACCGGTTTCACGCTTCCTGCTGAGTTGCCGCACTCGTTGTTTTTGCAATTGCCGACGCAAAGGGCTTTTCTATGCTCAATTGCACAGGTTAGTTGACGTATTCCCTCCCTCCCCCATCCTACTCCACGCTACTAGCGCGCACGATTGAGACTGCACTGAGTGCGTAATATATGCTGTGGTGAAGGCATAACACTCACCACAGCTTGACTTACGCTCTCATTTGTTTGTTTCAACTGCTGCGCATTGGTAGTATGTATGTCTGTTTTGAAGATGCCCAGTAGAAAAATGTCGCAAAAATTTCGCATAGATTTTTGCAACATTCGTGGGCTAAGGACGAATTTTTTCTCGGTATATGCGTATGTGTCCATCCATAAGCCACAAATAATGGCACTAGGTGAGACCCAGATTAATGAGGGTGCAGATCCACTGGATTTTCATATACCTGGTTATCATCTATTGCCATTATTCTCTGCCTTGCTCTTTTTATTCGGAGTGACGTTGCGTATCAACTGCAGCAACCACATAGTGTGTCGGATAACCAATTTAATACAATTTGGGTTAAATTCAAAATCCAAACACACATCATGCACTTGTGCTTTCTTTATAGGAGTCCGAATCTAGATAGGGTTTCCACCTGTAATAAGCTGGATGCCTTATATATTGGAGCAATTTCCAGGCAGTGAAAATGTTGTTGCCGGCGATTTTAATGTACACAACGCCACTTGGTTGAGCCACTTGGGTCTTCCAACACAGGAGGGTTGTTATGTTGAGTTGTTTGCAGAGTGCAATCAACTCACTCATTTGGTAAAGGAACCGACGTACCTCCCACGCGTCGGTGGGCAAAGCCAAAAAGTCCTAGACCTTTTCCCGACTTCACATCATGAAAAATATGATGTTAACGTCCTTGGTAACTCCGACCACTGTTCTGTTTCCGCTGAGTTTTCGTATTCTAGTTTAGCGCCTCTTCGATTAAAGCCCTGAAGAGGACTGTATGGCTTTACGAAAAAGCAAATTGGGTTGCGTTGAATGATTTTTTTTCGTAACTTTAATTAGAAATTGTGTTTCGCTGACAGAGACATAAATGCCTCTGCTTTAATGGTACAAAATATTATTTTATTAGGTATGCGGTCCTTCATACCTTCTAAAAAGATTAGCATTAAACCCAAGGACCACTCTTGGTTTAATGAGACTTGCAGGATTGCAGTCAGGTCGAAAGAGGAAGCCTTTCAGAATTGGCGTTCTAGCAAGAATGCTGACACAGAAAGACTTCGCATACAGGCTAGGAATCGCTGTAATGCCGTGGTCTCGCGCGAAAAGTTTCTTCACGAACAAAACGCGCGCAGGAAGGTCCTATTCTACCATAGTCATTCGTAAAAAGAGTGAAGAATCAGACGACATCGTCTACTCCGTTTCTTCTGCAATGCCGGAAATTCATTTTCGAACTAGGGCAGTTAAAAAGGTTTTAGCAAACCTCAACATTAACAAAACCTCTGGGCCAGATGGCATATCTGCCCATGTGTTGAAGAAGTGCGCGTCAACGCTAGCTTGTCCGTTGCGTAACCTTTTCAACATCTCCCTTTTTTTTTTTTTTTTTTTTTTTTTTGGAATATCTACTAAGATCCACAGCACTCAGACAGATTATATCCATTGTACTGTGAAATCTATTCCCTACGATTTGTGGTTAATATCACCACGAGCGCCCATGCCCAAGCCGGGATTCGAACCCGAGACCTTCAGAATGCAAGTCCAGCGCGCTACCTCTGGACTGCTGAGGCCGGCTCCTACACGACAGGAGTTTTTCCATATTGTTGGAAAGTTGCCAATGTGGAGCCAGTCCCGAAAAAGAGCGAGGCTACGAACCCTGCCAATTACCGACCCATTGCAATATGCTCTGCACTCTCCAAGGTACTGGAGAGCGTAATTAACTTCCACCTTGTGAACTATCTTGAGTACAACAAATTGCTCAGTGACCACCAATATGGTTTCCGTAGGGCCAGACCCACAGGTGACTTGATGGCGGTCCTCTCCGAAAAGTGGAATAATTGTATTCACCTTTTCGGGGAGAGTAAGGCTGTTGCTCTCGATATTTCCAAGGCTTTTGATCGAGTGTATCATAAAGCCCTCGTTTCAAAACTAATTGCATTTGGTGTCGGTGAATCTTTTACTCGATGGATATCGAGTTTTCTCCAGGGTCGTTCTATACGAGTTGCGATGGATGGTGTTTTTTCAGAACAACATTCCATCAATTCTGGAGTTCCGCAGGATTGCGTCCTATTCCCGTCCCTATTTCTGGTATTTATCAATGACCTTCTGTCATTGACCCAGGACCCAATTCATTCCTTTGCAGATGACAGTAACATTTGTCATTCATACTCGTTCAACAAGCGCCCAAACTCTTTGGAGATTGAGAGTAAAAGACGCACTATGAATGACACGCTCAATAATGACCTTAAATCAATCACCGAGTGCGGTGTTGCAAATAGAGTAGATTTTAATGCCAGCAAGATCCAATGTTGTCTGTTATCCCACAAAGGAATGGATTCACTACTCCCACCCCCCAATATGGGGTGCTGTGGATATTGCCCTGTCAGCTCCTCTTGACGTTTTGGGCATATCAATTCAATGTGATCTCCGTTGGAATGATCACATATTTAATGTGTCGAAAGAAGCGGCCAAGTGCCTCGGTTTTTTAAAACGGTGTAAAACATACATCACTCCTGCTGACCTACGCACTGTCTACACTACCTATATACGGCCTAAAATGGAATTCAATTCGCACATTTGGGCAGGAGCTTCAAAATCCTCCTTGGAGTTCCTAGACCGAATTCAACAACGTGCGATATATTTAATAGGGGATGAAAACATCTCATCGGCATTGGTTCTCTTGAGCACCGAAGAACCGTTGGGTGTGTAAGCCTGTCTTATAGGTATTACAACGGTAAGTGTTCGAGTGAAATACATGGCCTGATTCCACCAGGTCGTGTGTTTTCTCGTTCTACTCGGGCATCAAACCAAACCCACCCCTTCGTAGTCCACTCGACTCTCAACAGAACCACACATTATAGAGAGAATTCGTTCTTCAGTCGCACGACACGTTTATGGAACAATCTCCCTGCGTCCGTTTTTCCCGACATTTTTGATATTGGCAAGTTCAAAACAAACATTCACCGACACTACTCCATCTTTCCCCCCTCCATTTAACCTATCATCCATTCTTACAATCAACACTGTGCATTGCATGAATAGGGGGCATCCCCTGAGCGTTGGTTAATTTGTAAAAAAAAAAGATCTGTCAATCCTAGCGGTCCCTACACCAATTTATATTATTTCAATAATATGTATATGTTTTATGAGCCACTGGTATGTAATAATTGAAGTATATAAGAATGTATAACATTAAGATTTTTTAGCTTTTACTTTTTTATACCCTACACTAAGAGTGAAAGGGTATATTCAGTTTGGTACGCCGTTTGTAACACCCAGAAGAAAGCATCTCCGGTATGGAAAAGTATATATATTCTTGATCAGCATGACCTCCTGAGTCGATTTAGCGATGTCCGTCTGTCCGTCTGTCTGTCTGTCTGTCCGTCTGTCTGTCCGTCTGTCTGTCTGTTGAAATCCCTAAGACTTTTAAAATTGAAGAGCTAGATAAATGAAACTTATAACTTAGATTACTAATATACCTACGCTGTATGTGCGAAAAAATTGGCGAGATCGGTCCATGGTGACCTATGATCCGACCACTTATGTTCAAATACCACATATAAAATGTATATATAAAGATCAATTTTTATGTATACGTGCTTAGGTAAACTTTGTTGGTCAAATATATATTGACATCATGCTCAAATACATGATAATAATGTTTTCCGGCGAAAAGACTTGTGGTTCACAAAAAAAAAAATCGAAATTCGGTACACCTACCCATTTGTAAATATGGGTATCAAATGAATGGAAATTCTTCAGCGATTGAATGTTTGTAGTTATTTTCAGGATTCGTATACCCTGGTGACCTATATATCACTTTGAATGGTAACCACACATATGTGTAGGGTATTTATAGTCGGCTTAGACCGACTATAATTTTGATAATCCTAACTATCATAATTACACCTACTTTAAAATTTCCCATGTGATCTAACCTTCCCAACTGGTTTTTTATTTTTTTTGTTATAAAAAAATCGTAATCCTTTTTTTGAATTTTTTTTTAGAATTTTTTTTTGCATATTTCTAATTTTTATTTTAAATGATTTTGTATATTTTACATTTTTTATTATTTTTTTATGCAAATTTTTGCTAATTACCGATTATATAATACTGACAATTGAATGAGGCGAATTAGACAACTCGTTAGATTAATTTATGCATGATGCTGATTGGTTGAAATGAAATTTGGTGATATAAATTGTAATTAGAGATTGTAATAATACTGTTGGTGATTTTTTGCTGGTCTGTTTATAATAATAATAGTTTGGCGCTATAGTCCTGTATAGAACTTCGGCGAGCTCTCTCTCCATTTTGAGCTGTGCGTGTTATATTTGTACTCAAATTGGTGGGACCTACAGTTTATTGCCGAATCCGAACGGCGGTGAGAGCTTTTCATAGGCAATGTTTTACTCTCGTAGGTATGCCATTTACTGACGAGAGGTAGCGCGGTATAGAAAAATGTGAAAAGATGTTGTTAGCCCCAGTCCAGAATTGAACCGGGGACCTTTCGGCTCGCAGTCCAACGCACTAACCACTGAGCTACTGTTTGTAGATGATTATTTGAAAAGCGGCGCAGTCCACAAATTTTTCGAGAAATTTTTCTTGTTTTTTTTTACATTTAAATGTATTTTGCACCATATTTACATAAATTGAGAACACTTATACCTTTCATTTTCTTATCTTAAATTTAATATAAAATTTTAATTTTCCAAATGTAAATATAATGTTTTAAAATGATAGCAAACATAATTTTATCAGTTGTAGTGCATTATATTAAAAATTGCAGAATCCATTTTCATAAAGTTCATTTAAATATTTATAGAGTAACAATAAACATCAGTAGCATATACGAACAACTGTATAATAAATTATATGAAAACACATGGTTTTCGCCCGATCAAAAAACGCGAAACCGAATTGATCACGTTGTGATTGACGGAAGGCACGCTTCGAGCGTTATCGACGTACGCACTATCCGATGTGCAAATATGGACTCGTATCATTACCTTGTAGCAGCCAAGGTCCACACGCTAAAGCGCTGCAAAGAATGTACGGAACCAAACGCAGAGAAAGCTAGACGTCGGAAAGCTGCAATCACAACAGATGACCGCAATTCCACCGATAGAGAAGTAAACCCGGCAACCCCAGTACTTGATGACGACGTTGGGATTCCGATATCCGACCATGACGAGGTCAGAACAGCCATCGCTCGGCTGAAAATAACAAAGCCGCAGGTGCTGATGGCCTGCCTGCTGAATTGTTTAAGACCGGAGGCGAAGAGCAAATAGAGAGCATGCACGAGCTCGTAAGCAGAATATGATCGGATGAAAGCATGCCAAGTGACTGGAACATCAGTGTACTCTGCCCAATCCTTAAGAAAGGGGATCCCTCTATTTGCGCCAACTACCGTGGGATCAGCCTACTCATTATCGCATACAAGGTTCTATCGAGCGTATTATGTGAAAGACTTAAGCCCATCGTCAACAGACTGATTGGACCTTATCAGTGCGGCTTCAGACCTGGAAAGTCCACCATAGACCAGACTTTCACATTGCGCCTAATCCAGAAAAACCCCCTAGAAAAACAGATCGACACCTACCACCTATTAGTCGACTATAAAGCCGACTTCGACACTCCGATAAGGGAATGATTATACGCCGCAATGTCTGAGTTCGGTATACCTGCGAAACTTATAAGGCTTTGCAGGATGCAACACACGTTGCTCAGTGAGAATAGGAAAAGCCCTCTCCGAGCCATTTCATACCGAACGAGGTTTCAGACAGGGTGACTCCCTATGGTGCGTTTTTTTTTAACTTATTGATCGAGAAAATAGTTCGAGCTGCCGAACTCCGTCAAAGCGGCACTATCCTCAACAAAAGTGTCATGCTGCTCGCATATGCCGACGATATTGATATCATTGGCAGGAGCACACAAGCAGTCAGCGCAGCATTCTCCAGATTGGAGAAAGAGTCGCGTCGAATGGGTCTAGCGGTGAACGAGGAAAAGACAAAGTTCCTTGTATCAACAAGCAAAAAAGAGTCCGTGCATCTGATTTTGACACCCACAAGTTCGACATTGTGAAGGATTTCGTCTACTTGGGATCCAGCATAAACAGCAACAACGACGTCAGCCTGGAGATCAATCGGAGAATAACTCTTGCCATCAGGTGCTACTTTGGGCTCAATAGGCAATTGAGAACTAGAGCCTTCTCTCGCCGGACAAAAATAACGCTCTACAAGTCACTCATCATGCCCGTCCTACTTTATGGTGCGGAAACATGGACGCTGGCCTCCACCGATGAGAGAGTACTGGGAGCATTCGAGAGAAAGATTCTCCGTAAAATCTTTGGCTCTATCTGCTTTGCTAACGAGTATCGAATCAGGATGAACCACGAGCTGTATAAGTTATTCGACGACATTGACATAGTCAAGTGCATCAAGATCCAGCGGCTTCGCTGGCTAGGTCATGTCGAACGAATGAATGAAAAGCCAAAAAGGTGCTTGAATCGAAACTCGAAGGTGGACAGCGTAGAAGAGGGCGTCCAAATCTGCGTTGGAAAGACCAAGTTAAGGACAACCTGGCGACGCTTGGTATTTCTAACTGGCGGCAGAGCGCGTAAAGCAGATCCGACTGGCGCGGCTTCATCTCAGCGGCCAAAACCGACCCACGGATGTAATAGCCATTTAAGTAAGTAAGTACATATTTAACCGTTAAAACATTATATGCAATTTTGTGCATATAACAAGAAAATTAAATTGCAAATTGTAGCAAAAGCACAAAGTTTTCAGCGCATTTTGTGAAACACGCCAAAAAGAGAGAAAGCGCACACAAAACGAAAGAGGAATCAGTTGCCGATGTTGAAGGAGTGGGCGATCCGAGCAACCCGCTATGATGAGTGCGCGCCCGGCACCAATGTCATGTGTCTGCCAACGGGTGCGGAGAAGATGAAGGTGGTGAAACGCTATCCAGGTGGATACGCCATACACAATAAACTAAAAATAATTTAAAATAATTGTCATTAATTAAAAAAAAGAACAAGAAACTTACAATTTTCAAAAAATTAGTACAACAACAAATTAGTACAACAAATTACATCATCATATGTTACTTCTGTCATTTTCAGTTGGTCGCAGTGTTGCATTCTTTAGCACCGTTTGTAGTACTTTTTCTATTAAAAAAACGAAATGCTACGAAAGTTTATATTTTTAAAATTGTACTATTTTCAATTTTTTAAACTCTAGCTTTTTGATTATTAATACAATACTGTTAAATGATCTTAAAAAAAATGTAAGTTAAAATTTGACATTTTAAACACTAATGGCCGTTTTCACAATGTTCGGTTACGCTAAAATTTATCTGTACGTTTGTTATCTGCCAGATAACCTAACTTTCAGAATAAGGTTTCTGTTAAATATTTTCGTTTTCACCAACACAAATTATTTAACTTTGGACTAGAACGATACTGTAATAGATTTTCTGTCATATTTGGCAACTAATTGAAATTAATAAATTAATTAAAATTGAATTTTTCAAATTAAAATTTTATGAATTTGTGAATTTGTTTTTCGTCATATTTGGATATAGCGACGGGAGATTTACAATATCAATAAATTGTTTCGATTAGTACAAACTTGTACTAATGCTCAATGCTTTACAGACATGTGCGACCAGATATTCAACATGATCAAACTGACGAGCAGAAATGGAAATGTGGGACGCAAAGTGCTGAATGCGTCGGTAAATATGCAGAAGTAAATATGCAGAAGCAGGAGAAATGTCAGAACATTGTCAAGGGTCACATGGTGGCGGTTAAGCTGCAGAGGTCCACCGCATCGCAGGTAATGAACTAAAAACAATAAAAAAATGGAGGCGAAGGGCATCAATCGTTCGATGGACATTAAAATTAAAAACTACAAAACGATTTAAACTATTAAATGGATTTTTATTTTGAAGAGTGTTGCTGAAAAAGAGCTATTGGCACAGTTTTAATAACGGCGTGCAGGATCCACCGATGACCGATGTTTATGCATTTGGTGTAGGCGCCTGCGCTCTTATTCCTTCTGCTGTTGCTACATGAATCGACAAACATGTTGGACATTAAAGCTGTTTTTTTCACGATCGCAACTTTCTCGATACGGTGCCGACGAATATTATACAATTACATTCCCAGTTGTTGGAGTAATACAAGTGAGGTGGATATAACTATGGGTTGAAATGTTTTCTTAATATATGTTTTACATGCTGAGGCAACAATAAGCAATTTGAGAAGACGAAGAAAGAGATGCCAAGGCACAGCGTCGCGAATACGAGGCGCAAATGGCGCATGGCTCGCACGTGCTGGAGTTCATCGATCGCCGGTGCAGTCAAAGATTAAGATGCCGTCGAGCTACAGTTCTCTGTTAGTTTGGTAAGATTGTGACGCAATAATTATGCTTGCTTTTCACTATGTCATTTTGTGTCAGTTTCAGGTTAGAAAATTTCACAAATTTGTCGTTTTTAGTTAAAGGCAAAGTTTCAAAATTGCTAAAATGTTTAAAATTTCATTTCGTTTGACATGGTTAATGAACATTTTTATTTTGGATTGTTTCTGCGGCGTAATGTAAATATAACATTAATTTAAATATGACACAAAATGACAGTGATAACCATGTTTATTTTTGATATTATGTTGTAATTTTTATA
Organism: Dryomyza anilis; assembly: GCA_951804985.1. Taxonomy (NCBI): domain Eukaryota; kingdom Metazoa; phylum Arthropoda; class Insecta; order Diptera; family Dryomyzidae; genus Dryomyza; species Dryomyza anilis. The sequence goes on from OX638130.1 coordinate 64,227,345, forward strand.
TGTAAATTGTAAAATGAATCATTGATTTGTTATTATATAACATTTTTTATATATTTAAATATGTAATATTTTTAAAATTCTTTGTGTATATTTTATTAAATACACTGTATTACATTTACATTTGTAGCCGCGGTAGCTCAGTGGTTAGTGCGTTGGACTGCGAGCCGAAAGGTCCCCGGTTCAAGTCTGGACTGGGGCTAACAACATCTTTTCATAGAAACATTTTTCAATACCGCGCTACCCCTCGTCAGTAAATGGCAAACCTACGAGAGTAAAAACCATTGCCTATGAAAAGCTCTCACCCGCCGTTCGGATTCGGCAATAAACTGTAGGTCCCACCACTTTGAGTACAAATATAACACGCACAGCTCAAAATAGTGAGAGAGCTCGGCCGAAGTTCTGTACAGGACTGTAGCGCCAAACTATTATTATTATTATTATTATTACATTTAATACTGCATTTTATTTCATAGGATAATTGTAGGGTTTTAATAATGAAAAGACTTGTATGCTCGGCTCGGGCTCTGACAAGGCAATGGTGGGGAAATAATGAACTAGTGAATTACCCGACCAGTACATGATCATGGTCTGAGGTGAGTACATGATCAGGGTACTGCGTAACAAGCACATCGTGCCCATAATTTGTTACCTTGTTTGGACCTCGTCATAACCCGATCATCTTAAATAATGACATGATCAGTTCATGAGCATGATCCTACCCAAGTTTCTACTAGGGATTCTTTTATTTCGGCTCCTTGTTCGTCAAATTTACGTTTAGAATTAAGTGATATTTTCTTTTTTAAAACATTTTTTGGCTGAGCAGCTTTGGTTAGCATCTTTTCCTTTTTATATTTTTTAAGATCGTCAGAATCAGTATCACTGTTTGTTGTAAATTCAGTTAAAACATATTGAGATCATTGTATTTTACTACAGCAGTTGAGCTTTTATTAGAAATCCTGTCTAGGTCAAGTCCCAAAGATCTGGAAAAGTCTTCTAAATTTAGTTTTTGAATATTAAATATTGTTTTGTTTTTCATGTTGAATATAGATTTTATATAACCCGTGAAAAAATGGTTATATAATCATATATGATGATGATTTGATATGAGATCAGATATGATCAGATCTGTAATTTGTCTCTATCTAATTATATAAAACTGCACGGATAGAAAAGATTTGTTTAAATATGTTTGAATGTAATTAAAAAATAATACGAAATCACCATACATGTATTACGAATGAAGTGTAATTAAATTATTGTTCAGATGGTAATAACATATTAATATGTGTAAACATTTATATATTGCCCAGCAGAATCTGTCAAACTTATCATAAATATGTTACAATAAAAACATAAAATTTTAATTGCATTTGAATATACTATTTCTTGGCGGTTTACTTGGTTATAACTATGTTTCAAAACAAACAGAAAATGATATTCAAATCTAATTATAACGTATGTTCGCAACGCACGTCTTCATTCGATTAGTTATCGACAGACGAAGTTGGCAACGTTGCGCAGCATTTTCTACCTACGCCATCTTTTGCCATCGTTTAAACATATTGATGTTTAAAAACAAACAAAAGAGAAATTGGATTTAAATAAATGTATTCTTCCAAGATTCTTCTTGTATACGAAGTTGGCACTCGTTGAGCAGAATTTTCTATCTACGTCTCTTTTGTCATCGTTTGAAGTCTGTATTGGTCCTGAAAAGAAACAAAAAAATGAAATTAGATGTAAATAAAAGTATTCTTGCAATATTATTCTTGTATACGAAGTTTACAGAAATTACGGTCGGTGACCGCCATTTTCTGCATACGTGTCTTTTGATGTTTGTTGAGAAAACGTATTCGTATTGGTAATACGGTGACCGCAATTTTCTGCATACGTGTCTTTTGATGTTTGTTGAGAAAACGTAATCGTATCGGTAATACGATTTCATTTGTAAATTTATAAATATACAAATTGTGGTTCAAAAAGTACAAATAGTAAGAAATAATATCATTTAATAGTGCAGTATATAATTTAATTGTTCCTGAATGTTTTTCTAAAAATATTGTGAAAGACGTCACGGATATTTCATCAAAAAAAAAAAATAACAACTGAAAAAAAGTGCTTCTATTTTCAAACAGAATTCGGCATGGTTTTTTACAACAGGCTCCCCAAATTCCTTGCCAACGCTATTTGCTGCACTGAGACTTGTACTTGCTGTTTTAATTCAATAATTTATGCATTTAAAAATTTGTATATGAATACAAATATTATTAATTTCCACTGTGCACGTTTAATGATAGACATAAATTATTACAATAAGAAAAAACCGATGCCATTATCGTCTCAATTTTAACTAAGAACTGATGCAATTTTTACTGCACTAAAATAATTGTAATAATATATTTCTACGACTTTATTCAAAATTGAAGTAAGAACTATTATTTGTTATTTGTAGGCTTATATTTTAGAAATAATACGTTTTGAAAAATTTAGTTGTTTAGAGACTCTAGCTCAATTTTAATGACGAATATTTTCCCCAAAGACATTATGATAGTTTTCTGACTTTTTCTACTGGTTATAACTCCTTAACGAAATTGTTAATAGAAACCTATTAAAAATAGTGGTAAATCGTTAAGATACAAACTTAAAGTGTTCAGTTGAAGTTCCCTATAATCGCTCTAAATCCCTAAATCGCTCCCTATAATTGCTTACTCAAAACAATATTTTGAGTAAGCAATCTTCTAGAACTTTTTGGGGAGACTGTTGTTAAAAACCATGCCGAATTCTGTTTGAAAATTGTTGTTATTTTTTTTTGATGAAATATCCGTGTCGGCTTTTCACAATATTTTTAGAAAAACATTCAGGAACAATTAAATTATGTACTGCACTATTAAATGATATTATTTGTTACTATTTGTACTTATTGAACCACAATTTGTATATTTATAAATTTACAAATGAAATCGTATTACCGATACGATTACGTTTTCTCAACAAACATCAAAAGACACGTATGCAGAAAATTGCGGTCACCGACCGCAATAACACACTTGAACCGCTCTGACTTACATTATAATATCACGGAAACATTTTAATGTTGCCCCTTAAAATGCTGTATGTTCAAATGGAAACATACTAATTACTACATCCAAACAAAGTAAATATTTGAACCAAAACATAAATATGTTCAAATTAAAACATGATTTTGAACGACCTGAATATACATATGTTTCCAGTGAAACATAGCAGTTGTTTCAGTACAAAAGTAGTTTGTTTGCATAGAAACATATTTAAATATTTTTGGAAAAAATCCTGAAAATAAAATATAAATATAATAATGTTTTTTTTTTTATTTATTTTTATTAAAAATCTTTAAACATGCACAGTGGAAAATTATAATAATAGAATTCATATACAATTTTTTAAATGCATAAATAAATGATTGGTTTAAAACTGCAATTACAAGTGACTGCATCAATAAATGCACAATTGCACCAGCAGACGCTAAACCAGGCGATTGTTAAATGTCCCTATTTTTTTTTTTTTTACAAATTAACCAACGCTCAGGGGATGCCCCCTATTCGTGCAATGCACAGTGTTGATCGCAAGGAAGGATTTTCTGTTCAACTTATGAACTAACTTCTTAATCTAATAACAACTCACTTAAAAACTAAATAACTATAGCTTATATACTAATACTTAATCTAAGTTTCAATGCTACTTTTCCAGTGTCTTTTGCTGCTTCAGCCTAGAAACATAATTTTGGCCAATCACAGTGTGTTTTGCTGCTTTTGCCCAGAAGCATAATTTTAACCAATCACAAGTTTCGTAAAGAACTCAAGTTCGATCCGCAACTCGAGTTCTTAACGCTGACCGTGAAAGCAAGTCTTGCATAATCAGCAACTCGCGATGACATTGAATTTAGGCCATCGCAAAGTCATTGAATTGAAGTCATCTTTGTTTACAAACAAATTGCACCACGTGCTTATTTTCTTCAAGCTAGCAACTTGACGCTGCTGAGAATTTGGTTTATAGTTACAATTGCTGACTAAGTAAATTGTCATTCACTTTGTCTTTTAACAACAATAAGAATACATTTAATATTATTTTAATATTTAGCAACAGCAAATTCCCACTAGGAAAATATCAATGAATTGCCACGATATGAGTGACTGTCATAATGCTGACTCTTCAACATTCCTCCCCCCTTCCAAAAAAAAAATGTTTGGACTTACAACAATCTTATACTAACATCTCATACCAATACCTTACACTACTGTACAATACAATACATACTACCGATACTTAATACATACATAACCGCATACTTCTGCTCCGCAATCACCTTGTCTATGTATTACAACTGTTGTTGTCAAGATATCGTGGACGGTCTACGTTGGTATACTGGCGGGCTCTGCTGTAAACATAACTCTCGTCACTATTGGCATGGTTAATCGATCTTCATATGTGGTAGCGATACTGGTTCTTCAAGTTCCAGATATGCGTTCTTGTGCTTGTCTTCTTTCCTTCGGACTGCTGTTCGCACCTTCTTATTTGTTAGTGAATCCGTCATCGATCTCACAGATCCAGGAGCCCCTGAGTAGGATACTTCTCGGGGTCCCGACTGCTCCTGACTGCATCTTACTTGCTACCGACACTACATTGCGATGTCGTCTTAGCTTCGATGTTTAAATTTAATATGTTCTTTAAGAACCACGTTGATTCGTACATCACCTTCAGTTCCACTGTTAAGTCGCTCAGCAACGCTTGGCCCAAAACGTCCGGGTGCAACATGCTATGCTCAGATTCATTTTAGCTAACTTTCTGGTCTGCTGTTTCTGGAGCGTTTTAAGGTTTGTGTTCACAATCTTTATTTCAACACTATGATAGCGTATTCAATTGATGCCATCTCCTTATGTGATTGTGTTTTAATTCTGGTGAATTCCTCTAGTGTAGCGTTCATTCCAACACGCAACCCCTCTATCTTTTTAATGGGTGCTTGCAACGTTCTGAACACCCTGTCGTAATTACTGGCCATCACCGTTACTTGATGCTCTATCATATGTTTTACGTAGTTTAACGCATATGTTTTCCGTATCGTAGGTTTTCCGCAACCGTTCGTTTCTTGTGCATGAACCCTGTGCCCTTGACACGAAGTCATTTGTTAACTACAATAGTTCGCTTGAGTCAGTTACAACAAATTTCATGATTACTGTTCACTCCGCCCTGTAGATCCCCATATCTGTTTTCCGATCGAACATGAGTGAATGCTGCTCCAACGCTGTTGGTCTGTGAATTGAATCTACCTGAACCCTCACAATGAGCAGGATTAGCCATATTATTGCCAACGTATTTTTCTAATAAAACTATATTTAATTACTGTCACAAGTTTTTTAATATTCAATGAGATTTCGTTGCTATAATTATTTTTACTTAAATCTGATCATTTTCTTGTATTCATCATTTACTCACATATTTAAGTGTCTATAAAACATAATTATATTCATATAATAACATCGTTATATTTATATTTTAATATCTATTAAACTAATCAGCATAATAAATACGTATATTGGTTTTGTTTTTTCATAAACATTTTTCCAGAAGAGAAAAAAAAATATTTATTCATAATTCTAACAGAATATATTTTATCTGAATAACATATTCTACAAGTAAAACATCTTCCATCTTTTTTTTTTGTTTTAAACCTTGTGAAGTTTAGCTTATTTTGAAGCTGTTTATTTTAAAAATGCTCATTCGACATATATGCAACTTAAGTGATCATCTCGAGTTCACCTAATACGATTCGTAATACACGTATGCAATTGATCAAGTTTCAGACTAGTATTCGTCGTATTTAGTGAAATGCTTAAAAACAATTTGCTTCTGTTCTTTTCAAACTATTTAATTAATAGCTTAAGATTGGCATAAAGTCTTACGGATGTCGACTCTTTTCGAAGAGTACATCGAATCCTTACATAAAATGTAATTGCCGTTCTCATTTGTTTCTATCCTTAATACAATTATATTCTTTAATAATTTATATCTTTTAACTATATTTTTGTTTTATATATATTCATTTCCTCAACTTCAATTTCTACATTTTTCTTTTTTTTCCTTCTATACAACATAAACATATAATTTATTGCATTGGCTAGTAATTTACCCGAAGTAATACTTAGCAGCTTTAATAAAATAAATTTCAATATAATACTTGTAGCATTTGCTAGCTCTTAAAAAATAGTGGATGCTTTTTCTCGTAGTAATAATATTTATATACTTTTATAATATTTCTCTAATCAAGTAATTCAATCATAATTTTTTATATCTCTTTTGAAGCATATTCTGGCTCTAAAAACCTATTTTTCATTCGTAGTAAACGTATTTATATATTTTTATAATATTCTTTCTAATCTTTTAATTCAATCATATTTTCCCTATATATCATTTGGAGCATTTTCTAGCTCTAAAAACTTACTTGTCATATATTTGCTCGTCAGCAATTAACATAAATTAATAATTCCTCATCTATTCAAAATTCAATTCATCAAAATCTACTTTTTATTATATTTTAATTTAAAAATTAATAATTCAACCATAAATTCATAATTCACTTTATAATTCAAATTTCATATGCTAGTGATCTACGCATATGATGACAGTACTTAGCCATTTGTTTAATATCTCAATTTCGTACAAATATATTGTATCGCATTTATTTCGTATAAAAAACTCGTGTTATCATTTATAATTCTTTATTATTTATATTTTTCCTAATATTTCTTGTTTTCATAATCATTAAATTTGGTCCGCCGCATGCTAGTAATTTAACCCTATGTAATACATAGCGATCTGTGGGTACCGTTTTCTTCTGTTTTAAATTTCCTATTCATTATCACACCATACTAAACTTTTCGCAATTTACTTATAAATATATTTCCGCACTTTAACAATTAATACACCAATTTCTAATTATGGTATTTTTTTTTTGAACAAATTGTTGTGTTTTTTCTTTCTTTTTCCTTTTATTAATATTGTCGTTGTCACAGGGGTAGTGACGGACAAAACCTTATAGGGCCCTACCCAAATTGGTGAAAATTTATTTTTCCTATTTTGATTCTTCATTACAACCATTTCCCCAATATGAAACTCAACGGGGTTTAATGATTTATCGTAGCTCGTTTTAGATTTTTCTTTTACCTTTTCTTGATTTTGTCTCACTATTTAATGCGCCCGCTGTATTTGAAATTTTAACATTTTGTTATAATCATCGGCATTATATAGTGGTGAAACTGTGCGTTTCAAATTAGTTGGCATATCAGAATCATAACCATATAGTGTTCGGAAAGGTGTTTGCCCAGTTGACACATGCATCGTATTATTATGGACATGCATTGCCGAATTTAACCATTGATCCCAATTGGAACCATCCTCCTTAGCAAACATCTCAAATATTCTGCTAATGGTCTGTGACTACGTTCTAATGATCTATTGGCCTGTGGGTGATAGGGTGTAATGTGCATTTTTTTAATACCCAATAATTTGCATGTATCAGAAAATAACTTTGACACGAAATTAGAGCCATTGTCAGTTACTAGCATTTTTGGAATATTGTGGCGTGTTATAATTTCATTATAAAATGCTTTAGCCACTGTGCTTGCCTCTGCATCTGGTATTGCTACACAACACATATATTTTGAAAAATCGTCTTGAAATGTTAAAATGTATTTATTGCCAGATACTGTCTCGGGTAAAATTCCTACTAAGTCCATATAAACTTTATCAAATGGGCGCGTTGGTGTATCTGTCAAGACCATTGGCATTTTTGTTAGCTTAGAACTTTTGTTAACTTGACATTTAGGGCAATTTTTTACATACTCTTTAATTTGTTTTTGCATACCCTTCCACTTATATTGCTTTCTTATTCGAAAATATGTTTTCAGTGTGCCCTGATGACCCCCTAATGGCGAGTCGTGAAAGTCTCTAATAACTATTTTAATTTCTTCAGGATCAGTTAATACTTGACTCAAGCTTGTTTCACCATCCATATCCGTTACTGTGTCGTCCAAGACTGGCTTACTGACGTCCGGTTGTGGGTCTATTGCCTTTGGTGTATTTTTAGAACGGGTTTGAACTGCCGCAATTTCTGTTTCTAATTGTGGAATCCTACTTAATGCGTCAGCATTTAAATTCTTTTTGCCAGGTTTATAAATTATTTCAAACTCGTATTCTGATAATTTGTGCCTGAACCTGGCTAGCCTTGACGTTTGATCCTTTAAATTCGCTATGCTACGCAGTGGTTGATGATCCGTATAAACCGTGAATGGACGCCCCAACAAATACGCTCTATAATTTTTTGTGGCCCATACTATTGCCAAAAATTCTCGTTCAATTGTTGAGTACCTTGTTTCTGCGTCATTCAGAGCTCTACGTGCAAATGCGATTGGTCGATCAGAACCTGGCTCGCCTTGTGATAGCACTGCTGCTATAGTTTCTCCACTTGCATCTGTTGTCAATACAAATGGTTTTGAAAAATCTGGGTATGCTAGAACATTAGGTGAAATAATTGCTTCCTTAAATTTTATAAATGAGTCCTGGCACTTGTCTGTCCATACAAAACTGGCATCCATCCGCAACAGTTTATTAATCGGTAGTGTTAACCTTGCCATATTCTTAACGAATTTTCTGTAATTATTTACTAAACCTAAGAAGGCTTGTACCTGTTTCTTGGTCTTGGGTACCGGAATATTTTTTACACATTCTATTTTATCGGGATCTGGCATTGCGCCTGACTCCGTGCATTTGTGCCCTAAATATACTACTTCACGCCTTAAAAATTGCATTTTTCCGTATTTAATTTCAAATTATTTTCCCTCAATTTTTCTAACACCTTACATAATCTAATTTCGTGCTCCTTTATGTTTTTTCCATACACAACTATATCGTCCAGATATACGAAACTATCAAGTCCCTGCAATCCTTTTAAAATGTGGTTCATTATTCTTTGAAACGTAGCGGGTGCCCCCGCCAATCCAAATGGCATCCTATTAAATTCAAAATGTCCCAAGCCCGTGCTGAACGCTGTTTTTTCTCTGTGGCGTTCATCCACTAGCACTTGGTGATAACCACTTGCAAAATCTAATGTTGAAAAATACCTACTGTGACCTAATTGATCCAAAATTTCATCAACACGAGGTATTGGAAATACTTGCTTAATCGTTGCGTCGTTTAATTTTCTGAAATCTATTACTAGTCTCCATTTTTTCTGTTCGTCCTTGCCACTCTTTTTAGGTAATAGTGGTGAATTCTAAGGCGACGTGCTTGGTGATATAATATCGTCGTCTAATAACTTCTGCACCTGTTTGTTGATTTCTTCTCTGTGAATATGTGGTAATTTATATTGTTTTCGGTTAATCGGAGGTTGGCAGTCTATTGTGGGGATTTCATGTTTTAAAATAGGTGTCTACGATAGCTCATCCCCCTCTAACAGAAATACATCATGGTATGACGCACATATTTTTTTTTTATGGATGCCTTCTCTTCAACATTTGCATTTGGATCCAATTTTAATGAGTCAAATAGTTTGCATGTTCTGTGTCGTATGTTTATGCTTTCCATAAATTAATTATAATTTGAAAATTTGAGCTGTACGTTCTTATTCAATATTATATCTTTTTCTGTTGAGTTTAACACTGAGACGTAAACACTATTTTTTCTCACATTTGATATGGTTTCTCCTGGCGAAATTTCTTGTTTTTGAATTATTACTACGGAGATCTTGGTTCGTAGTGGTAATCTGGCGATACCTTTAGATCTTGCTGTTATTTTTATTTCTTCACTGTATTTTGTTTATTTCATCTAGTGATCTGAGCGGTAGTGTTACAATTTTATTTTTGTTTCTGTCTATAAAGGTTAATCCCTTTCCACTGCATTGATGATTGCGTGGTTCCATAGATTATCTCGCCCAAGTATACCGTCTGCCGGAACTCCCCTGCATTATTGTATGTAACGTCAGACTGAGCCTTCTATGTTCCATATGTTGAATTTCAATTGATCCTGCGGTGGTCACTTGTCACATTTTGATATCTGTTTGTATTCCCCATGTCTACTATAAATAATGCGATTTTTTTTTTTGTATATTAACTTAATTTTAATTCCTTAATATTTTCAATATATTTACTAATATTTTTATTTATACTATCAATTCCTGAAGTAATCAGATCTTTTAATTTCTTCTTATTTTCTTCTATACATATCCTATTTATGATGCAATCATAAAAATTATTTTTTGTTATTAATGCTATTTTGCCGAAAAAGTTTAACGTTTCATTTCACTAATTGTATTAGTGAAATAAAATTATCTACCATTTTCCTACCATTGATAGCGAACGTATCCACTGCCGCGCACGGCGTCTAATTCACAATTCCTATCTTCTTTGGCCTGATTTCGCAATTTGTCTTGGGTTCCCAGATTATTGGCCTATTCTGGGCCCCTAACAGTTTCCCTGGTTTCGGGTAGACTCAAAATCTCTCTTCGCAAAACAGTTTTCTAACGTATGCCCAAATCTTGCACACCATTTGCATTTATTTAAATCCTGATTATTATTATTATTACGATTATTATTACTACTATTCCCATTACTATTATTAGTAAGAATATTATTCCAATAATTACTATTTCTATTTCCATTATTATTGTTGTTATTGTTATTGTAATGATTTTCATTGTTATTATTATAATTACGATTATTATTCCGATAATTATTATTGTTATTATAATTATTATTTCTATTTTCATTATGATATTCCAAATTATTGTTGTTATTATATCTTCGAACATTATTATTCCTATGATTGGCTTGCGTATTATTCTCGTAGCCATCATTGCAATCGTAATTTATTGTTTGTTGTCTATTGTTTTATTTAAATTATTGACTATTTATTTTAAAAACATATTTAAAAGTTTTCTATCTTCCATCTAGAGCGGTTGTTTTTGGTTCTAAAACCAGGCGCGAATGTTAAAAGTCCCTATTTCATCACCTAAAATAAGACATCTAATAAATAACAACACTTACTTCATTTCCAGTTTATCCTTTTTTATAACTTTTATTTTCTTTTCAACTTATGAACTAACTTCTTAATCTAATAACAACTCACTTAAAAACTAAATAACTATAGCTTATATACTAATACTTAATCTAAGTTTCAATGCTACTTTTCCAGTGTCTTTTGCTGCTTCAGCCTAGAATCATAATTTTGGCCAATCACAGTGTGTTTTGCTGCTTTTGCCCAGAAGCATAATTTTAACCAATCACAAGTTTCGTAAAGAACTCAAGTTCGATCCGCAACTCGAGTTCTTAACGCTGACCGTGAAAGCAAGTCTTGCATAATCAGCAACTCGCGATGACATTGAATTTAGGCCATCGCAAAGTCATTGAATTGAAGTCATCTTTGTTTACAAACAAATTGCACCACGTGCTTATTTTCTTCAAGCTAGCAACTTGACGCTGCTGAGAATTTGGTTTATAGTTACAATTGCTGACTAAGTAAATTGTCATTCACTTTGTCTTTTAACAACAATAAGAATACATTTAATATTATTTTAATATTTAGCAACAGCAAATACCCACTAGGAAAATATCAATGAATTGCCACGATATGAGTGACTGTCATAATGCTGACTCTCAACTGTTACTATTAGTATTTTTTATAACACAATTTATATATTTATTTAATTTACAAATAACAAAATTATTATCGACGCGAACATGTTTTCTCAACGAACAACAAAAGACACGAGTGTCAACTTTATATACAAGAATTCATTTTATGTTTCTTTTCAAACATCAGTATGTTTAAAATGACTCTATATATACTTCAAACGACGACAAAAGAGACGAAGGTAGAAAATTATGCTCAACGAGTGCCAACTTCGTATACATGACGAATGTTGGAAGAATACATTTATTTAAATCCAATTCCTTTTTTGTTTGTTTTTTAACATCAATATGTTCAAACGATAGCCAAAGATGGCGTAGATAGAAAATGCTGCACAACGTTGCCAACTTCGTCAGTCGATAAATTATTGAATTAAGACGAGCGTTGCAAACATACGTTGTATTTAGATTTGATTAGCATTTTCTGTGTTTCGAAACATAGTTTTAACCAAGTAAATTGCCAAGAAATAGTTTATTCAAATGCAATTAAAATTTTATGTTGGTATTGTAACATTTGTATGGTAAATTTGACAGATTCTGCTGGACCATATATTAATGTTTGCACGTGAGCAAAAATAAATTCAATTTCGTTTATAATTTAATTACACTTCATTCCTAATACATATATGGTAATTTCGTATTACTTTTTAATTACATTCAAACATATTCAAACAAATCTTTTCTAGCCGTGTGTGCCTCGTGCATCTCGTTCTTCGTCTTCTCAAATTGCTCATTGGTTCCTCTGCAAGTAAAACATATATTAAGAAAACATTTCAACCCATAGTTATATCCACCTCACTTTTATGCCTCCAACAACTAGGAATGTAATTGTATAATATCCGTCGGTACCGTATCGAGAAAGTTGCGATCGTGAAAAAAAACAGCTTTAATGTCCAACATGTTTGTCGATTCATATAGCAATAGCAGAAGGGAGAAGAGCGCAAGCGCCTACACCAAATGCATAAACATCCGTCATTGGTGGATCCTGCATGCCGTTATTAAAACTGTGCCAATATCTCTTTTTCAGCAACGTTATTCAAAATAAAAACCCATTTAATAGATTAAATCGTTTTGTAGTATTTAAATTTAATGACCATCGAACGATTGGTGCCCTTCGCCTCTATTTTTTTTTAATGTTTTTTAGTTCATTACCTGCGATGCGGTGGACCTCTGAAGCTTAACCGCCAACCCGTGACCCTTGATAATGTCCTGACATTTCTCCTGCTTCTGCATATTTACTGAGGCGACATTTACCGGCGCATTCAGCACTTTGTGTTCCACATTTCTGCTCGTCAGTTTGTTCATGTTGAATATCTCTGATCACACATGTCTCTGTAAAGCATTGAGCATTAGTACAAGTTTGTATGGATCTAGTAACCTCGACTTACCTAATTTCATCGCTCCTCATCATCTTTAGATCCTTTACACGCAAAAACATTTTTTGTTTTTGTATTTGAATTACTTCAATTGAAGATTTACTTGGCCAATCTCAAGATTATACCGCAATAACGAATGTTTTAAAGTTGTTTAAAAACTGTACTTTACAAAATGATTTGATTCACTTTTATGCGCCTTAGCAACGACGCCGTTCGCGACACAAAAATTAAATGTATTTGATTGAGAAACGGGATTTCTCCCGTTAGCTTTAAGCGACAACGCCGAACGAGGACCAGTCGAGAAGACGGCAAAAACAATTTTATTAAAGTAAACTTTCACCAAAATGTAAACAACTTGTGTGACGAAATAAAAAAAGCAGCTGTTTCCTGTTGTATCAGGGTTTAATGCAGCAACATAGTTTACAGTTTGAGAAACTACTTTTAAAGACATTGTACGTAGTTTTCAATAACTATTGTAATTTAACAAAAAATTAATTTAGGGAGGTTTCACAATATTTAGTTAAATACAAACTTCCACTTTAACCGATAGTTTGCACAAAATTCGATTTCACAATCAATTGTTATATCTGCTTGTCATTTAAATGTTCTTTAACCGGCAGATACTTTAGCCGATAGAACATGTTTCAGTTATATTTATAACCTGACAATCCATTAAAAAAATGATGCTGCAATTTGTGCACACATTTGTTTCCGAAATACCAAATATCGCAAAATATCATAAGATAAATGGCAATACAAATATTAGCGAAACAATTTATTGATATTGTAAATCTCCCGTCGCTATATCCAAATATGACGAAAAACAAATTCACAAATTCATGAAATTTTAATTTGAAAAATTCAATTTTAATTAATTTATTTATGTCAATTATTTGCCAAAATTGACAGAAAATCTATTACAGTGTCGTTCTAATCGGAAGTTAAATAATGTGTGTTGGTGAAAACGAAAATATTTAACAGAAACCTTATTCTGAAAGTTAGGTTATCTGGCAGATAAATTTTAACGTAACCGAACATTGTGAAAACGACCATTAGTGTTTAAAATGTCAAATTTTAACTTACATTTTTTAAGATCATTTAACAGAATTGTATTAATTATCAAAAACATAGAGTTTAAAAAATGGAAAATAGTACAATATTAAAAATATAAATTTTCGTAGTATTTCATATTTTTAATTGAAAAAGTACTACATATAGTGCTAAAGAATGCAACACTGCGACCTACTGAAAATGACAGAAGTAACATATGATAATGTAAACAAAGAAAAAATACAAATTTGTTGAAACTTGTAAGTTTCTTGTTCTTTTTAACTATAGAAGTATGTTTTTATTGAGTTATTTAAATCATAGTACATTGTGTTATAAATATAATACAGGTTATAGTATTATTACTGACATGATGATTTTAGTAAATAATAATAATTTACTGCAGCGACCAGAAGTTAATTGACGATGAAACATATTAAAATGAGATTATGCTGGAATTATATATATATATATATATATATATATATATATATATATATATATATATATATATATATATATATACATATATATATATATATATATATATATATATATATATATATATATATATATATATATATATGTATATATATATATATATATATATATATATTGTTAGTGGTCGTTGCAGTAAATTGGTATTATTAAATCAATAATCTATCACAATCTATGTATGTATATTAATGCGCAGCATATAACATTTTCGTTGTTCTTCAGTTACATAATTGCACAACCCATAGCGCCACAACCCCATGCCACTAACCATCAACGCCTTGTCATCTGTGCCAAAAATAAAATGTTAATAAATGAATAATAAATATCAATAAAATATGTACAAATTTCTGCAACGCACAATTGAATGGCCATGTTGAAAATAATATAACTTACCTTTTCTTGCGGAGAAACACATGATATGTTGCGCACATAATAACTATGTACATAACCCCGGAGTTTGCTGTAGTTACCGCTGCTGGTGATCGCTGCTTCAGTTATCGGAACTGCCCAGCACCTCTTCCTTGAAGTGGTTGAATAGTGACAGCCAATTGCAGGAGTTGTTCACGACAAGATCGCCGATGGATCTGTAATGAGAGGATATGTTGAATAAGGTTCATATCATTTAAAAGTTGCAATATTCGTGAAATACACCGCTCACACTCCCAAGGTGTCTGCCAGACTATCGCACAAATTATTGCGGCGTAACTATTTTGAATGGTCTGCAAGTAATGTAATGGTATGTAATTTTTGCTTTCCCAAAAATACTTAATTTCACACACAAACCTCAGATTCTGCGCACTTGGGCGGGAAGAGAGCATCCTTGGCTTCATCATACAGGTCCCACAGTTGATATTTCAAATTCTCCTCTGTTCTGAAATTATTAAAGGGATTCAGAAGCGTCTCGTTTGACGCACTTAACAAAATGCTTCCATAGGATAACAGAAATCTGCAATAGCACCTGCGCCGTAGTCAAAGTTGTCAAGCCCAACAGAAGTAATTGTGCCACTGCGATGAATAACACGCTGCGTTAAAAGGAAAATATATTAATTTTTCACAAACGTATTCGATAGAATTAGCAGATTACTGCATTGTAATTGCATAATTCTATAGTTTGTTCCGCCACAACGTTCCAGCCCGATTGCACCTCGATGTGCACCAAACGAATGCCCCTTTCGATAGTTTCCCGTCAATCGGAATTCCTCGGAGAATAACTTTATCTTTTGGACCTGCATAATTCTAGCGAAAAAAATAATGTCTCACTTATTGTGCGAATGCAGTGGTGCTTATAGTTGCAGATCACTGGTGTGCCAGATCTTCATACTCTAGTCCTGTGATCTTTGAATTGCTATCAACGGCATCCTTGACTGATTCGGCTGTGCCACGGCGCATTTAACACGTCGGCATCTATACGCAAAATGAATGTTAATATATTTATAAGAAACTTTAATACAATACTTACAAATGTTGTCGTTAAACTGGTCGCTGCTTCATCCAGCGATGTTCAGTTATAAGAATTGGAGTTGTGATGATGTCGTCAGGTGTGTCCACTTGATCATCATCTTGCTTAACGTCTTTACAAATTGTTAAAATGTTGGTTAATTTAATGTAAATTATAACTAACAATTTTGTTCGAAGACGATGAATGTCCAACATTCGTTTTCAATAAATGAAAATTTTCACAGATGACATTTAACGAAAGACAAAACGGACGAACAATAACGGCAGCCATTGATAAAAAAATTCTCTCACAGAATGAATGTTGAAAAAGGAGTTGCATTCAGTAGTCCGCAGCACGGCAGAGCGGAGCTAACTTAACACTGGGAATGTTAATCAGAGCTCATACAACACTGTTCAAGTCTCAAGACAACCCTGTTTATAAATGATTTATCAAGCAATTATATATTATGTTTACATAAAATTCCAAACATTTATGTTAATGCCTGCAAAATTATGTTTGGGAGAGCCATTTCTTTTGCAGCATGTATATATTTTCGAATGTTGATAACTCTACAGCGTGAGATAGACAAACTCATTCGGATTTCCTTGCACACATCGGAAGTTGAGCGTGCTCGTGTGAATTACTTCCGCCAAGTATTGCTCAGGATCCAGCGTCCACATTTGTATTGCTTATTTTACCAAGAAGGGCACCGCATCAAAAATTTGTATATCAGAAATTTTTTATACACACAAATTTTCGTAAGCAAACATGTTTGATTGCCAGAAAATACAAAATTAAACATTAGTTTGTTATTAAACTAAGTGCTTTTAGCAATTAATATATAAAAAGAACCCTTTATATAGCGTCTTTTTAACATATGTGTGCTGGAAACAGTTTTCCAATGGACCTTTTAAATTTACTATATACATTATCAAATAACACCACTTTCATTGTACGACTATTCCATCAAGAATGATTACGTTAAATAATGGTACTATACCTATATTTCATACAGAAACCCTAAACTAGAAATGCAAAGGTTGAGGACTAACAAACTTGCAGCGATACTATCGGCATACTATCCCAGTTATTGTAAAGCTACAGTCACGGTTATTGTTTGCTGTATTTCCGCGAAAACTAGATCTCGAGCTTCGATGCTGTGTTGTTGGATTCAGATATGTTTGTTTTGCAATTACAAAAGGAATAAAGTGATATCAACAGAAAAATAGTTTGTTATTTAATACGATTTACAAAAAGACAATTGATTCGGACCATTAATTATTAAAAAATAACTTGTTTTGTACAACACTGACAGCACAACACTGAATGAGATCACACTCTGTACACAGAACTATATCCAGTCATATATGAATCCATATCTATTTATATATAATTTAATATATAATTATATATGGTTTCATCCAATTATATATGACATCATATATCTTATATATGATATCATATAAATTTTATATAATTAGATATGATCATATATGTGTCCATATATCGAACGATATCCAATCATATCTGATTCAATATCTACCATATATGATCAGATATGATTATAAATGAAATCATATCAAATTAGATATGATCATATATAGAACCATAAATAAATATACATGATTTGATATAATTATATATAACCATTTTTTCACGGGAACTTATAAATGCGCGTTTTGAAGAAGCTTTAAGTTCAGGATTTTGTGCTAAAAATCCATCAACCTTTGCTCGTGGAGAAAACATTTTATTGGGATCAATATGAATTTTTTTGTACGCTCATATTGTTTTTGTTAAATTCATCAATCATGGTGAGTTCCTCTGATGGAGTTAAAACAAGTAGACATTCTCTTCGTTAATTATTTCTTGCAAATCGACCAGCTCTATGTATATACTGCGTTATGGACTGTCTAATTGCACCACCCAGTTTACTGACGGAAAATGTAAACCTCTCGATGCGATATCGGTAGCAAACAGAACAACCTTACTTTTACAAACAAATTCATTATATATAGCTATCCTTCGATTTTGGTGTAGTGTACCATACAAAGCTAAATGGCTATTCCGGGTCGAAGTTAGCAAAAAATGTCATATACGTATTTTACTTGTTTGCAACTAGCATGGAAAATAATACACTTTTGTTTTATATGATTTTTAAAAAATGACCAAAGCATTGTCAAATTGTCCTCCAATGAAACAACCACATGGTTTTCTGGTAATATTGATTTGTTTTCTTTCGGCCCAATATAAACAGGATTACGCAAACTTAAGCGACCTAAAACCTCCACAGATTTAGTTTGAGTTGCCGAGAAAAGCAACATTTATATAAATTTGTAAATTTGAGCACTATATGCATTAAATACAGCGTTCTCATCCATACGCTGTAGTAGTCTACCTGGAGTACATATAATAATGTTACATTTATCCATGCGCTTATTGTCGAATTTTAAATTTTTCCCACCAATTATCACTCTCGCAGAACAGTCGTGATATTTTCCAATATTTTTGAATGTCTCGAATATTTGATAGGCTAATTCTCGAATTGGAGAAACTATATTAGCTCTTACTCCATTTAAATTGGACCATTATGTGTTCGATAACCCGTGTAAAAAAAAGAAAAATAAAAGTTAGTAATTTACAGTGAAGTTAATGCAATTAAAATGCAATTTTTGAGAATCTTTCACCACTGTCAATAAACGCCTATTATTTTTTTAGATTCCATATTTTATTTCGGGGGTCAGCAAAAGCAACAACTTTTGATTTTTTTTGCAAATATGTATGGGAAGAGTCAATTCATAATAAAACTAATAAAATGCAAGTGACCTACGAAAATATTATAGTTTCTCGTTCTGATGGAACTAACTGCTATTTCCATTTACATGAACTTTCTTACTAATTTGTCAGAACTCTGCATGGCATTCCGTTTTGATTAGTCCCAACAGAGTACTAAACGTGTCTTAGATCCCCAACGGAATTTCCACACTACTTGAAGCACCTAATTCACACCAAAACAAAAATTTAACGAATGTCCTCTTTTCGTTATATTTTGCTCTCTCTGTTGCGGGATCCACGGGTCCTTTTGTACTTGCCTTTATTAATGATATTATGATATTACTAATGTTGTGAAATCATTAACTGTGAGAAAATTCCAATGTGCTAAATTCTTAATTGGTTCCCATGCTGGCGTTAATCTTGACTTAAATTACAACCAATTCTTTTGTTGTTGCTTTTAAACAGACGCTTTTAAACTAGCACACTTGCTAGCGTGAGTATCGGATCTAATTGCAACCAATACATTTTTGGTTGCTTTTAAGCAGACTTAATTTTATCTCCTGAAAGTATGCACTCATAAACATTATGCACTTGTTCCAGTTACGTCGTAGACGTTATGTTAAGTTAACATGCATCTGTTATTGTGCTTTTAGATTTGAACTTTATGTGCATACTGGTTATGTGCAGGCTTTCTTAAATACACAAAAAAAAACGTTTCTGATTCACAACATTCTTCCCCCCTTATTTTAAGAAAAAATTATTATTAAAAAGAATAATAGTTTTTTTCTTTTACATCATTAATATTTCAATATATTTCTTAATTTATTTAACATTCAATAATATTTAAAATCAATAATTATTTTTCATATTATTATAATTTATTTTACTTATTTTCATTTTAAGAATCTTATTAATGCTTATCTTCGTTACTCAATTAAATAATTAATGGTCGCAGTTTTAGTGATATTTATATACTTTATGTAACGCTAAATAGAAAAATGTATAACATTACAAGTCACGTTGCAATTGAGAAAACAGTAGTTGATCAAGTTACCGCTTTGCAATCGCTGCGTTCCGTGTTGCTCTGTTGTTTTTCTTGTTTATTCATTTAAGTCATTAAATGCTTTAATTTGTGTAACGATTAGTTTTCTTTTAAATATTTTGCGGTATTTATTGAAAATAATACATTTAATTTTTATTGAGTTTATCTTTAGTTATTGTTTATATTTATAGTTTTCATATTTTAATGTTTCTTCATGTTTTTCATTACTTATTTCTAGTCTATTAAATTATTTATAAAAAAAAAGAAATATAATTTAAAACATAAACTGCTGTGATCGATAGTTCTGTTACTCTCTATTTACTTATATAGGTTGGCTGGCTGCATTTTATTTGTTTCTGTCACTGTTTCGAAAAACATTGTTATCATCATTTATTCTCATATTTCATCTTGATTTTTTTATCATTGTTAAATTTGATGTCTTCTATGTTGCGTTGTTTTTTTAGTCAAATTGAATCGTATTGTGTTGAGAGCAGATACTAAAATAGGTAGTTTTGTAATTTTATATTTCTGGATAATAATACGAATTTGTCTTCTTTAAATGTTTTAAGCGTTCATGTAGCGAAATTGTCATCTTCGGAAATCATTTTTAATTATACATGTTGTTGTTTGATGTTGTTTTTTTATATTGCACTTGTTGTAAAAATATATGAATATTTGAAGTTCTTAGTGTTTCTTATTTTCATCTTCTCTTTTAAGAAATTATGTTCTTTGTCAGCATAATGTGTGAACCGTTGTTGATTTAGTACAATTATGATAACTTTGTTGATGTGTCAAATTTCTTTTTCTATAAGGTTAGCATTGACAGCTGAATAAGTGTATATGGAATAGCTCCTTCAACTTATTTACATAATATTAGCGTGTTCCTTGAGTGATAAAATTGTTATCTTTTAATTATATGCACGTAAAGATGTAAAATGTTGTTGCTTCTTTATAGTAGAATAGTCGCAACTTTACTGATTTGTCGAACTTCCACATCCATGTTTATAGTGAGCTCCTTTCTTTTAATTAAACATTTTATTGATGTACAATTGTTGTTGTCCGCGCCATGACTCTCACATGTTTCTTTATCATAATATTACATAATATTACCATTTCAGACCTTTACCCAACAAAATTAAACGATCTTCTTTGACAATTAAAATTTAAACTTAGTGTCTTCTGCGTCGAATTTTATTGTTTGGTGGACTGTTAGTTATTCTTCATCTTCGTGCATGTTTTATTTCTTTGTCGTGGTTGAAATGCATTTCCAGAGCCAGGATTATTATTAAAAATACTTATTACTTTGTATTGTTTACTATAACTTATAATTTATATTTAACATCATTTTTACTTTCAGTATTCATAATCTTTGTTTATATTACCTTACATCATAGTATTAAAATTTTATATTTTAATTGTATATTTATATCGAACATTTTGCTTATGCCACTGTGTACATATTTTATTTTACTTTAAAATCTTTAATTTTTTTCTTAATATATAGAACTTCTTTTATTTATAATTTCATTAGCACATGAATCAATGCTAATTATTTTCAAAAATACTTAGCTATTTATTCATGCACTAATTTATGAATTTAATCATTATTGCCATCGCGCGCGCGATTTATGCATAACTACTTTTGTACATTCAATAGGTACATATATATTTTCATTACCGTGTAATGATCACATTTAAAACATTTGTTAATTTTGTTAGATTGTGTATTGTATTTTTTCTTATCATTCAATTATTGTTCAAATTTTTACGCTGCATTAACGTATCTCGTTTCATTTTCGGTACATTAGTGCATTGTTCCTAGATACAAAACGCTGATTTGCATTTTATCGCTTATAACATTAGCTCCTCACTTCTATATGTGCTCCACTTTAGTGTGTGCTACGCTAACACCTATCTGTACTTCAAGTGCAATGATCTTTCTGTTGTCTGTTTCCATTGAAAATGATCTTGACAATGAAACTGAAGTACTGACCTATCTCAATTATAGTGACAATGTATATTTTATTGCTTTGGCAAATTCGTACTGAATACTTGTTTATGAAATATCTAATATAATCTTCTTTATATTTTATTCCTTTCTCATTTAATACATGATCTAATGCTAGTCATTTTCTAAAATTAATACATAGCTATTTCCTCATGCACTAATTTAGATTTTAAAAACATATTTTCTAAAAAAAAAAAATATTTACGCGTACTTTATTTACGTTGTTTGCAATATTATGCATTGCGGTTAATGATCATTATGAAGTGTTGGTTCAGTTATTAATTTCTTTGTTTTTGTTCGTTCGATTGTGTATAACTTAAGAGTTATATGCTTTTAATAAATTATTATGGAATTTTTTTTCCTTTTCCCTTGATACAGATCACTGTTGTCACAGGACTTATTATCGAAAGGACTTCATAGGGACCTACCCAGATTGGTGAAAATTTGTTTTTCCTATTCTGGTTTTTTAATAAAACTTTATCTCATTCCTTAAAAACTACCGTATTTAATGTATTATCGTAACTTCGTTTAGATCTTTCCTTAGCTTTTTCTTGATTTTGTCTGACTATCTCATGTGAACGCTGTATTTGGTATTTTAATCTTCACTGTTATAAATTGGTGAACATTTTCGTTTTAGGTTGGTTAGCATGTCAAATTCAAATCCGTATAAAGTACGACAAGGCGTTTGCCCTGCATTGCCGAATTCAACCATTGGTCCCAGTTGGACCCATCCTCTTTTGCAAAACATCTCAAATACTCCGCTAAAGGTCTGTGACTTCGTTCTAACGAGCCATTCGCCTGCGGGTGATAAGGTGTTATATGCATTTTTTTAATGTTTAATAACTTGCACGTGTCTGAAAATAATGTTGACACAAAATTTGAACCATTATCTGTAATTAAAATCTTCGGAATATTATAACGCATGAAAATTTCCTCGTAAAAAGCTTTGGCTACTGTGCTTGCTTCCGCGTCTGTGATAGCTACGCAGCACATGTATTTTGAAAAATCGTCTTGAAAAGTTAAAATATATTTATTTCCTGACACTGTTTCAGGTAAAATTCCTACCAAGTCCATATAAACCTTATCGAATGGACGTGTTGGCGTATCTGTCAAAAACATTGGCATTTTTGTTAACTTTGTACTTTTGTTCATTTGGCATTTAGGTTTGTTTCTAACATATTCTTTTATTTGTATCTGCATTCCCCTCCATTTTATTGTTTTTTAATCCTAAAGTATGTTTTAAGTGTGCCCTGATGGCCTCCTAGTGCTGAATCATTAAAATCTTTCATCACGGTTTTAATTTCATCTGGATCAGTTAATATTTGAGTTGAATTCGTTTCATTATTTGTATCTATTATTGTTTCATCTACGCCTGGTGTATTGATTTGTGGTTTTATTTTTGTGATTTGCTGATCTAAAATATTTTGTGTAGTTTTGGATCGTGTTTGTACGGCTGTAATATCTGGTTATATATATGGAATTCTGCTTAAAGCATACGCATTTAAATTCTTTTTGCCTGGTTTGTACATTATTTCAAAATCATATTCCGATAATTTGTGTCGGAAACGAGCAAGGCGGGATGTCTGATCTTTTAAATTTGCAATACCTTTTAGAGGTTGATGATCTGTAAAAATTTTGAATGGTCGCCCTAATAGGTATGCTCTAAAATTCTTTGTTGCCCAAACAATTGCTAAAAATTCATTTTCAATGGTAGAATATCGTTTTACTGCTTCATTTAAAGTTCTACTTGCAAACGCGATCGGTCGGTCACATCCTACTTCACCTTGAGATAGGACTGCACCTACTGCTTCGTTACTTGCGCCTGTTGTTAGTAAAAAAGTTTTTGTAAAATCTGGATATGCTAATATTGGAGGTGAAATTATTGATTCTTTCAATTTAATAAATGAATTTTGACAATCGTCCGTCCATTTAAATTTAACGTCCTTTTTAAGTAAATTATTAATTGGTAAATATAACCTTGCCATATTGCTTATGAATTTTCTGTAATAATTAATTAATTCCAAGAATGCTTGTACTTCTTTTCTGTTTCTTGGTACTGGAATATTTTTTACGCATTCGACCTTAGCGGGATCTGGTAGCGCACCAAGTTCTGAACATTTAGGCCCTAAATATACAACTTCACGACGGAAAAACTGACATTTTTCGGTATTTAATTTTAAATTATGGTCTCTTAGTTTCTGTAATACTTTACTTAATCTGTGTTCATGTTCGCTTATATTTTTTCCATATACAACTATATCATCAAGATATACAAAACAATCGATACCCTGTAACCCTGTTAATATGTGATTCATTATTCTCTGGAAAGTTGCTGGTGCCCCTGTTAAACCGAAAGGCATCCTATTGAATTCAAAATGTCCAAATCCTGTACTGAAGGCAGTTTTTTCTTTATCACCTTCTTCTACTAAGACCTGATGATAGCCACTTGCTAAATCTAAAGTTGAAAAATACCGACTGTGACCTAATTGATCTAATATTTCTATGTGTGTGTGGAAGTTTGTATTGCTTTTGGTTAATTGGTGGCTGATTCCATTTTGTTGTTATGTCGTGTTTAAGTATCGGCGTGGATGACAGTTCGTCACCTTCTAAGTGAAAAACAAAGTAAGAAATACAAAGATTTGGTAATGATGTGATTTCCTCCTTATTTAAAGATTCATCGATGTTAATTTTTCCTAATAATCTATTAATCCTATTTTTATATTCACTGAATTTATAGTATTTATTGTAGAATTGTTTGTATCTGATTCCCTATACTGATTAAAATTTGAAAATTTCGGTTTAAAATTGTTGTCTTTTATAATGTCCTTTTTGTAGCATTTAATACTGAGACATAAACATTATTTTTGTTAACATTCGATAAGCTTTCTCCCAAATATACTCCAGGATAAATATTTTCTATGTCGGCTCGCATTTTCATTGGTAATCGGATAGTGTGATTCTTTTCTTCATCATAGAATGTTATGGTCTTATTAATTGCGTTTATTACGGATCTATTCCATATGTTATCCCGTCCTATTATTCCGTCTGCTGGTATTCCTTGTTCAAGAGATACTACATGCATTATTAAATGAAACCACTTTATAATACTGTGTTGTATATTGGTCGTGCCTAAAGTCCTTACGCATCCACCAAAAGCCCCATTAAAATTTTTCTTACTATTTTTGTTAAATTCCGGTAGTTGTGTCATTACACCTTCTTTTATTATGCTTGCATCTGCTCCTGAGTCTACTAGTAATATGAGTTTTTCATTTTTAGCTGCCTCGCAAGGTACTTCAATGAACACATCACTTACATTAGACAATTTGAAGCAGTCCCCCTTTCAATTGTATATTTTGTTAATTCTCTTTTTATTTAATCCACTCAACTGTTGTCTAATTTTTTTATCATAACATGTTATAAAATTTTCAAACTTTTTCAACATTCCTGTAAACATATTGTTCAACTTTTGACCTATTTGCATTTCTTCCCATACACATCTTTGCCGATTAGTTTCATCTGCTACTAATTTAATCATGTTTGCCCCTATTGCTATTATCATTTATATATAAAGAAATGTATTAATGCAAAAATTACCATTGTCACTCCCTCACAATCAAACCACGGTGGATCAATATGTGTATCAACGGTCACTTCCGACGTCTGATTTGCAATATTTTCCTCCACCGGTTTTCGCTCATTTTTAGGAGTTTGGGTAGTTAATGTGATCACAGACCCTTCAGCCTTATGATTTACTATTTCTACCCTTTTTGACCTAATTTTGCTATTTTTAATGGGTCCCCAGCTTACTGGCCTTGGCTGGGCCCCTGATAGTTTCCCTTGTTTTGATCATTATTCTCCCTCGCCAGATAACCCCTCTTGGCGTAGCAATTAGTTTCTACATGACCAAGTCTACGACACCAATTACATTTTAAATTATTTCTAGGGGTATTCCCATTTCTATTGTTATTATTTCTATTATTATTATTATTATTATTGGTACGGTACGTAGTGTTATGTCCTGTTTGCAAATTGTTGTTTAAAAATTCCCTATTAACGACTGGATGGTTTTGTGTACGTCCAAACCCTTCCTTATTTTGAGCTTCTAATCCAACTAGATTCGTGCCCATATTTTTCACACTCTATACAAAACGGTGTGTTCTTCCGCGTAATACATTCGTCTCGTGTATGTCCTTTTTTCTGGCAAAAAGAGCACGTTGGTCGTATTTTTGATCCTTTTGTTTTATTTTGAGTTGATATTTTGTGATTCAGTGGGGTAGTTTGAAAATGATTATTTTGAATACTATTCGTTGGACTGGTTACAGATCGTTGTTCGAAACTGTACACTTCCTCGGGGAATCTCGGACCCCCTTGAATTGTTATCTGGGCTTTTAATGCTTCATCTAATAAATCATTCAAATTTTCTGCTTTGCTACTTAATAATAGAACCTTTATTGTCGGATCTTTTACATCTACCTTGAATGCTGTCAGAACTGAGTTTACTAGTTCCGTATTAAAAACATCTGTAGGTAGATTTTTCTTTTTGTACCTTGAATCTGCTATTTCATTAGCGTTTGCCCATAATCTTTCTAATATTCTTGCAAATGCCTCAGACTCTCACCATCCGTCTGATATGCTTTTCTAATACTATCCTGAACCGAATCTAACGTAGTCATTTTTAAATATGTATTTCTTAGAACGTCAAATAACTCCTCTAAATCATTGAACTTTCTTGTGCGGACTAGATCATAAGCGTCACTAGGAAGATGCAGTTTGACACAGCTAATAAATTCTTCTTTCTTTTTTTTGGTAATTTTTAGACTTGCTAACGCACAAGCGTCCATGAATCTATAAAGTTCAGTTTAAACGGACGGTGATTCCGATCCCATAAAAAAATGGAACCACACTTCCTACGTAATTCGATACACTATCTAACGACATTTCTAATGTTGTTTCCGGTGCTGTTATTTTATCAAACTGTCCTTCAATCTGTAATGCCTCCTTATGATATTATGATATTTCGTGGACTAGCTTAACTTCCGATTCTAAAAATCTGATTTTCGAATCTAATTCCCTTACTTTATTATTTGCTTCTTCTAATGTTTCGAATTCTAGTCTGGGCTGTTTGCTCAGTGCTCGTTCAATTGATTCGTTCGAAATATCTTTATTTTTCAGCAAAGTTCTTAATTTTTCGTTTTCTTCCTCTATTCTACTATCCTGATCTAACAACTCCTGCCGTTCTTCTACAATATCGTTTCATTTTTTTATTTAATGCAGTAAATTCCCCTTTCCAATCTTCTAATTCTTTTATTTTATGAGCACTTTTATGTTCCAAGAAGTATACTAATTGTTCAAAAACTACGTCAACTCTTTCGACTTCTGAGTATACCCGTGTGGAACTAACTTTATTATACCCTACACTAAGAGTGAAAGGGTATATTCCGTTTGGTACACCGTTTGTAACACCCAGAAGGAAGCATCTCCGGTATGGAAAAGTATATATATTCTTGATCAGCATGACCTCCTGAGTCGATTTAGCGATGTCCGTCTGTCTGTCCGTCTGTCTGTCTGTCTGTCTGTCTGTCTGTTGAAATCCCTACTACTTTGAATGAAACTTATAAATTAGATTACTAATATACCTACGCTGTATGTGCGAAAAAATTGGCGAGATCGGTCTATTGTGACCTATGATCCGACCACTTATGTTCAAATACCTCATATAAAATGTACATATAAAGATCAATTTTTATGTATACGTGCTTAGGTAAACTTTTTTGGTCAAATATATATTGATATCATGCTCAAATACATGATAATAATGTTTTCCGGCGAAAAGACTTGTGGTTCACAAAAAAAAAATCGAAATTCGGTACACCTACCCATTTGTAAATATGGTATCAAATGAATGGAAATTCTTCAGCGATTGAATTTTTGTAGTTATTTTCAGGATTCGTATACCCTGGTGACCTATATATCACTTTGAATGGTAACCACACATATGTGTAGGGTATTTATAGTCGGCTTAGACCGACTATAATTTTGATAATCCCAACTATCATAATTACACCTACTTTAAAATTTCCCATGTGATATAACCTTCCCAACTGGTTTTTTTTTAATTAATTTTTTTTTTTTTTTTTTTTGGTTCTTTTAAAAAAAAAACAGACATTCTTACAAATTTTGATGACATCGACTTCAGTGACGACAACGCCGAGTATGTTCGAGGTAGGATGAGCGACCACCAGGTTATGGGCATCTGGAATAGCAATCAACTGAAATATTTCGAAGCATATTTGACAACGCTCAGAGCGAATTGGTGGGATCTTACAAGGATGATCCTACTTTTGAGTTATTTCTTTTAATCTGGCGCGAGATCGTGCGTTTAGAGAAGGAAGCCGGCGTGCTGATCGGGACGCTGTTCGTCCCGCGGGTCGTCATGTACTTGGGTGCCTACACCCCCTAAAATATGTGAAATTTATTTGAAAATGATGTAAAAATGATGTGAAAAATTATATGAAAACCAAGATTAAAAGAAATAAAATACCCACATAAAAAAATAATTTACATCTATCTGTTGTTATTATTTGGAAAACAAACTGGTTATTTTCATCGTCGATTTCTACTTTTTCTTTTGTTTACCACCAATCGCTTGGTATAAAAATTTATATAATTTTCATGGTCGATTTTTGTTCTTATTTTTTTTTTTTGTATTTCTTGCTTGTTAAAAAAAAACAGTAAATTTACAAAATAACAACAGAAAATTTCAAATTCTGCATTTAGTAACGCGTTTTATTTTACTTAATTATGCAAATATATATATATATATATATATATATATATATATATATATATATATATATATATATATATATATATATATCTTTTTGGTCGACCGCGATTTATTAGCTTTTACCTTTTGTAGAGTTTATATATAATTGTATTTAACTATCCATTGTTTCTTTAGATCATTTTTATTTCTTCCTATTAAAAGCTTTTATCCTATTATATTCCTCATAATATCATTCTATTTATTTAATTATATTTCATTGATTTCACGATTTCTTTACATATTTTTACTCTTTTTTTTAAATCCCATATAATGCTATTTGGTTTCATTATCTTTAATTATTATTTTTCGTTTTACTTATTAATCATATTTCATCCCCTACTCCGCAACAACTTTGGTAAGCAATTATTCTTTAATATATATATATATATTTTTTTTTTTTATTAAACCAATTCTTGCTACTTTGCACCTTCCCTTTACTCCACGCCGTCTCGCGCCATCTATCCATTTATTATTATTTTTCATATTTTATTTAATGCATTAACGTATCTCATTTCATTTGTAGTGCATTAACAGCGAGCAGTGGTTCCTATCGTATGGGTCAATGCCTTTGACTGACCTATATTAATTGTAGTGACAATTCAACTTTTATTTTAGTTAATTAGTTTTATTTTATTATTATTTTTTTATCATTAAATGCTATTAACTTGTGATATTTTCATACTCATGTAATATAATTTGTTAAATTACCTTACTCCCTTATCTATTTTCTTTATTCAAACTCTGTTAGTGTATGATGTAAGTCACCTTTTGAAATTAATACATAACTATTTCCTTATGCACTAATTTATTTCATTAATATTAAATCCCTATATATTTATTTTATTTAATCCGTAAAACTCTTATTTACGCTTACATTGTTTTTTTTTTGTTGCTATTCACCCTTATTTGCAATATTATGCTTTTAACATGATCTAAATTATGTGTTATGATCAAGGATTGAAACCGTAACCGTAACCGAAACCGATATCCGTTTAAAACCGTTTCATTTTTAAAACCGAAACCGTAACCGAAACCGTTATACGAAAATCAGAAATAAACCGATATCCAAAACCGATATAAACGGTTTCGGTTTTATACCGGTTTAAAACGGTTTTTAAAAAAGTATAAAAAGAAAAAGAAAAACGTATTTTATTTTATATAGAAGATCTTAAGTAAAATATCATTAATTAAAATTTGGAGTTCCCAAAATAAACATTTTTGGTTGTACAAAAATTCACATGTTGTTTTTTGAGAAACGATATTACCAAAACAACGGTATTTGGTCTAAAATTTGTTTTTTGTTTCATTAATCGAATTTAAACATTTCATGTATAAGGCAGATATTTGTTTACATTAGTGATGATTAAACATTTTTTGTTCTTGCATTTTTTTGCAAGAACAAAAGCGAGAACAAGATCGAGATTTTGCAAGAAAAAGAACAAGAGCAAGTGCAAGACTAAGACTGCAAGAAAAGGAAGACTCTTGCGTTTTTTTATGATTTTAATGTATTTCTTATGTTTTTAAGGTAATAATAATATACAAAAGAATTCATGATATGACTAAATATTGAACAACAAGTAACAATGGAAAGCGTGCAAAATATTTATGAACGTAAACAGTAATGAAGATGTGTGTTTTTTTTTGTTTTTGTCAATTGTAAAGAATATATGCATCTTAAAAATAAGGACTGTGAAGCACTTTTGAAGTGCTTTAAAAGTGCTTCAAAAGTCGCTTCAAAAAGAGTCGCTTCAAAAAGATAGACAAAACAATGTTTTTTCTCTTTTCTTCGCTACGCAAATTCGTACATCGATTGTGCATATGCACTGTGCTATGCACATTATTATTTTTGTTTTACTTTTATATATAGTTTTTTTGTTAATTGTAAAATCATGAAGTAATAAAAAATTATATATGAACATTTTCACAGTGTGATATATTTAGCTGATATATTGTTTTTTATGTTTTTCTTGTTTCACAAATCCGCTGATTCGTTTGAAAGTGCAACAATAACAAAAATACGAATAAAGCAGCATCCATCCAAGCTTTTGATAGAATTTTTGGCGGGAAATTTTTTGTACCACAAAGAGAACTCGTTGTTGTTGCCAATTAGAGAGCTGTACTAGATACATACATGTAGTGTGGTGCCATGCGTCTGTCCGTTGTCATGCGTCTGTCTGTTGTCATGCGTCTGTTTGTTGCCATGCGATGATACAGGATAGCAACGAAGAGTTGTCGTTGTGACATATCGTTATTGTTATATTCTCTTCTTTCTGTTAGTACTCGCTTTGTAGCGTTTGAGTCCGCATAGTGTTCGCAAAGAAAAATGTTACTCTGTAAGATATTATTTGAGTTCTCTTGACATACGGTACGTGTAGCATACGGATTTTTTTAATCTGTGACGAAAACAGAAATATGCCTATACGAAATATTCCTTATATTTATTTTATATGTATATAGTATAATGTATATCGTCGTTGTAGAACGAAAAGTCACCAAATACATTTTTATGAAAAACTTAATTTTCGAGTTTGTTGATTAATATTATAAAAAGTAATTGATGCATTTTTAAAGTTGAAATATCAATTGATAGATTTACATTTTCTTATCATGTGGTAAATAAAAATGGAGATCATCGATTAAAAATTGACAGATACATAAAGATGTTTGTAAAAAATATTTAGCATTTTGAAAATGCATTTGGTGACTTTTCGTTCATTTTATTATGGCCTTGAGATTTTAAATTGTCTCGTCAACATCACTTGATTTAAACAATTATTTTTTGTTAGTTAATTCATGTTAAAATATAATTGAAATTTTTATGTTATTGGATTTTTTTTTTAGTAAAATGTTGAAGAAATTGAAAATATGGAAAATAAGTAACTTAAATAGAATTAGTGTTCAAATTCTATTCGTTTCATAATTAATATGCAGTTTAAGATATTTGTCTTCGATCTTTTATTTGAAATTTAAAAGATTAAGATAACCATTTCTTGCCTTGCTCTTGCAAATGATCATCACTAGTTTACATATATTGCACTAGTTTACATATATATAATTTCAACAGAATTGTTGAAATTTTATTTTTTTGGCTTTTATGCATGAAAATTGTACAAAATTCTTCTTCTTTGCAATTCAGATCATATCTTAGGTGAAGTGAAAATGTTGCTTTTCATTGGTTTGTGGTCACGAAATTTTAAATTTAATTTTTTTCTTGGCGTAATCTATTAAATAATTCATATAACACAATATTTTTACTAAAATAACAACAAACATTGTTTAAATTACGTTTCCCACTTTACCCCAGTATCATAATTTGACCATAATTTAGCACCATATAAAAATGTAAAATTATTTGAAAAATATGGAAATAAAGAAAATTTATACAAAAACCGAAATCAAAACCGAAACCGTAACATGAAACCGGTATACCGAAACCGTTTCGTTATAAAAACTTAAAACCGAAACCGTAACCGAAACCGAAACGCGGAAAAAACCGAAATCGAAACCGTTATTCGTTTAGGTTTCAATCCTTGGTTATGATAATTACGAACTGTTTGTTACGATATTTATTTTGTTATATTTGCTTCAAAATTATATGCTTTTAATAAATTGTTATGGAATTTTTTCCCTTTTCCTTTGATAGAAATCATCGTCGTTACAGGACTTACAATCGAAAGTACTTCGTACGGTCCTACCCAAATGGGTGAAAATTTATTCTTTCTGTTCTGATTTTTTAACAATATTTTATCACCTACGCTAAATATTTTTGGGTGTAATGTGCTATCATAGATTTGTTTAGATTTTTCTTTTGCTTTTTATTGATTCTCTCTCACGATTTCGTGTGTGCGTTGAATTTGATATTTTAATAACTTGTTGTAATCGTCGGTATTATAAACTGGTGAACATTTTCGCTTAAGATTTGTTGGCATCTCAAATTCGTACCCGTATAAAGTACGGAAAGGTTTTTGCCCCGTGGACATATGCACTGTGTTATTGTGCACATGCATTGCTGAATTTAACCATTGGTCCCAGTTCGACCCATCTTCTAGCTTATGGATGATATGGTGTAATATGTAACTTTTTAATTTCTAACAATTTACAAGTATCTGAACACAGTTTTGAGTCAAAATTGGAATCATTGTCCGTTACTAATACTTTCGGTATATTATGACGTGTAATGATTTCGTCGTAAAATGCTTTTGCTACTGTATTTGCCTCAGCATCAGGTATGGCAACGCAGCACATGTATTTTGAAAAATCATCTTGAAAAGTTAATATATATTTATTTCCAGATATAGTTTCCGGTAAAATACCTACAAGATCCATGTATACTTTATCGAATGGTCGTACAGGCGTATTAGTTAAAACCATTGGCATTTTAGTAAGCCTAGAACTTTTATTTACTTGGCATTTTAGAGAATTCTTAACGTAATCTTTTATTTGTTTCTGCATACCTTTCCACTTAAATTGTTTTCTGCTTCTAAAATATGTTTTCACTGCGCCCTGGTGACCCCCTAATGCTGAGTCATGAAAGTCTTTTATAACAGTTTTAATTTCCTCTGGGTCAGTTAATAGTAGACTTGAGTTTTATTCGTTCTTGGTGTCTGTTGTTATTTCAACCAGTACTGGCGTGCTCACTTGTTGTTTTTGAAATTTGATTATCTAATTTATTCTGTGTTCTTAGACCGTGTTTGGACCGCAGTAATATCTGGTTCTTGATGTGGAATTCTACTTAAAGCATCTGCGTTCAAATTCTGTTTACCTGGTTTGTAAGATATTTCGTAATCATATTCTGACAATTTATGCCTGAAATGGGCTAACCTTGATGACTGATCTTTGAGATTTGCTGTGCTACGTAATGGTTGATGATCTGTATAAATTTGAAAATGTCGTCCTAGAAGATAAGCTCTAAAATGTTTCGTTGCCCAGACTATAGCTAAAAATTCCCTTTCAATGGTGGAGTAATTTTTTCTGCTCCATTTAATGCCCTCCTAGCAAATGCTATTGGTCGGTCGCTCCCTACTTTGCCTTGTGACAGTACCGCACCTATTGCTTCGTTACTTGCATCCGCTGTAAGTAAAAAAAAGGGTTTGTAAAATCTGGATATGCGAGAATGGGTGTTGAAATTATTGATTATTTTAGTTTAATAAATGATTTTTGACAATCGTCGGTCCAAGTGAATTTAACATCCTTTCTAAGTAACTTATTAATTGGTAATGATCATTTTGCCATATAGTTTATAAATTTTCTGTAATAATTAATTAACCCCAAAAACGCTTGTACTTCTTTTTTATTTCTTGGTACCGGAATATTTTTCACGCATTCAGCCTTTGAGGTGTCTGGCAGAGCACCTAGTTCCGAACATTTATGTCCTAAATAGACAACTTCGCGACGCAAAAACTGACATTTTTCTATATTTAATTTTAGATTGTGTTCCCTTAATTTCTGCAATATTCTACTCAACCTAAGCTCATGTTCAGCTAAATTCTTTCCGTACACCAATATATCATCAAGATAAACAAAGCAATCAATACCCTGTAAACCTGTTAATATGTGGTTCATTATTCTTTGGAAGGTACTTAGCTGGTGCACCTGTTAAGCAAAATGGCATTCTGTTAAATTCGAAATGACCCAGTCCTGTACTAAAAGCCGTTTTTTCTTTATCTCTTTCTTCTACTAAAACCTGATGATAACCGCTTGCTAAGTCTAAAGTTGAAAAATATCTACTATGTCCTAACTGATCTAATATCTCGTCTATCCGGGGAATCGGAAATACTTGTTTAACTGTTACATCATTTAGTTTACGAAAATCTATTACTAATCTCCATTTTTTGCTACCTTCCTTACCGCTCTTTTTTGGTACCAGCAATAATGGTGAATTCCAAGGTGAGATACTCGGCGATATAATGCCGTCATCTAACATTTTTCCTACCTGTCTATTAATTTCTTCCCTATGTGTATGGGGTAGCTTATATTGTTTCTGATTAATTGGCGGTTGGTTCCACTGTGTACGTATTTCATGTTTAAGCGCTGACGTGTATGTCAATTCATTGCCATCTAAATGAAAAACATCATGATAAGAAATACACAGATCTTGTAAAGATATAATTTCGTCTTTATTTAAAGTCTCATCAATTTTCATTTTCTCTAATAATTTGTTAATTCTGTTTGTAATGTTTACTGAATTTATGCTGTTTATTGTAGAATTATTTGTATCCGATTATTTATACTGATTAAAATTTGAAAATTTTGGTTTAAAAGTACTGTCTATTATAATTTCTTTCTCTGTAGCATTTAAAACTGAGACATAAACTCTATTTTTGCTGACATTCGATATGCTTTCGCCCAAATATACTCCTGGACAAATTTTTTGTTTATGTATTAATACGATCAGAATTTTTGTTTTTAAACGTAATGATACTATCTTTGCGGTTCTAGGTTCTATTTTTAATTCCTGATTTTAAAAAATATTTTCCATATCTGTCCGTGTCCTCATAGGTAATTATGTAATTTATCATAAAATATTAAACTCATATCTATAGCATTTATTATGGACCTATTGATATTCCTATATTCTACCGTCCTATTATACCATCAGCGGGTATTGCTTGCTCAATTGCCACTACATGCATCTTTAAATAGAACCACTCTATACTACTGTGCTGATTGTTTATTGTCCCTAATGTCCTTACGCATCCCCCAAAGGCACCACTAAAGTCCTTCTGAGTATTTTTATCAAAACCTGGAAATCTTGTCATCGCCCCCTCCTTTACTATACTAGCATCTGCTCCCAAATCTACCAGTAATATGAGTTTTCCATTTTCAGCAGCCTCACAAGGTACTTCGATGAAAACATCACTTACATTATTTAGTTTGTAACAATCACCCTGCCTACTGCATATTATACGGTTCCTTCTTTTACTAAACCCACACATATTACATCTAATCTTCTTACTATATTCTACCACGAAATTCTCAAAACTGTTTGATATTCTTGATATTATGTTGTTTACTCTATACCCTACTTTTACTACCAAATGTTCCCTTATATTTTTCATATCCTGCTAGTTTTTTAATTTTGTTCCCTAATGTAATCGACACAGTACTTATAAAATGTGTGAAATGAATTATTATACCTACTACTGTATTACAAACCAAACAAGGTGGCTCAACATATGTATCAACTGTCAGTCCCGACGTTTGATGAACAATATGTTCGTCCATTTTTGCTCTCTTCACCTTCTCCTTACAGACCAAACACGGTGGCTCAACATATGTCACTCCCGACGTTTGATGAACAATATTTTCACTCACGGTTTTTTGGCTGTTATTCGCAACTTTGGTAGCAAATGTGATTACAGGCTCCTTTGGCGTATGATCCACTATTTCTACCTTTGACCTAACTTTACTAATGTTAACGGGACCCCAGCTTTGGCCCAAAATTTTGCTTAGCGTGGCAATCCGCTATCATATGGCCAACTTGACCGCACCCATAACATGCTCTATTACTTCTGTAAGGCCTATTAGGCTTATCGTTATTACTGTGGTTATTTCTAAAAGGATTATTATTTCCATTATTTTCATTACCATAATTAGTATTATTATTATTAGTATTCTTATTATAATTATTACTGTTATTTCCATGATTGGGAAAACCTCCACTACCCCCTTGATATGGCTGATTTGGTTTCTGTTGACTTTGATATTCGTTGTTAGGAAAGCCTTGGTATTGTTGATTATGATTTTGCGGCTGTTGGTAACCGTTATTTAGAAGTCCTTTGTATTGCTGATTTTGTTGTTGCGGCTGTTGGTAACAGTTATATAGAAGTCCTTTGTATTGCTGATTTTGTTGTTGCTCCTGGCACCCTTGCAATCTATTTAATCCGCATCGCCAACTCGATTCATGTCCGTACCTCTCGCATTCTCTGCAAAATGGTGTATTTTTGCGGATATAACAGTCATCTCTTGTGTGTCCTGGTCTAGTGCAAAAAGAACAGACTGGCCCTTTTTTCTTGGCACCCCCTGTATACCCATTATTTCTATTTTTTTGATTTTTACCCCTATCTTGTCTTAAAATACTAATATCATTTTCTTGATTATTTTTACTAAACGAAGTTCCATTCGGTATATTTTCCAAACTATACAGTTCCTCCGGTAGTTTCGGCCCCCTCTGTATTGTAGCTCTGCCCTTAACGCTTCATCTAATAAATCATTTAAATTATCCGCCCTGCTACTCAACAGTAGTATCTTTACAGTCAAGTCACTCACTCCTACTTTAAATGCTGTGAGCACTGAATTTAATAGATCTGTGTTAAAAACGTCCGTTGGCAGGTTCTTCTTTTTGTACATTGTATCGGCTATGTCGTTTGCGTTTGACTGCAATACTTCTAATCGCCATGCAAATGCCCTCAAACTTTCCCCTCCACCTTGATATGCTTGTCTTATGTTGTATTGTACGGAATCTACTGTAGCTACCTTTAAATATGTGTTTTTCAGCAATTCAAATAATGATTCTAAATCATCGATTTTCTTAGTCCTCACTAATTCATATGCATCTCCATCAAGACGCAGTTTAACGCATATCATTAATTCTTCTTCATTTTCTTCACTTATATTAAGGTTCGCTGCTTTACAACCGTCTATAAATCTAAGAAGCTCCGTTTTTAGGATTGGTGAATCTTCGCCCTTGAACACCGGTACCACATTTCGTACGCATTTCGAAATTTCGTCTGTAGGCATTTCACTTATTGTTCTATCTGTTGTTATGTTTTCTAAATTTTCTTCTATTCTTAAAGCTTCTTTATGGTATAACGAAGTTTCTTGTTCTAATTTTACCTCCGCCTCTAAAAATCTGATCTTTGAGTCTAATTCTCTTACTTTGTTATTTGCCTCTTCGACTGATTTCTCCGTAAACCTGTCCAATTGCCCTAATATATTCATATAAGCTAACTGTAACTGTTCAAATTCCGCCATATAATGTTCAAAAAAAAATTATTATTTAACCCCTAGAACTCTCCTCAGTTCACCTGAATGTTAAAACAAAAATATTCTTAATTCTATAATTCCAAATTCGTTCATTAAAATGTTAAATTTTAAATGTTTGACCATGTTAGTTAGAGAAATATTAAAAATATTCTAAAAATTTCCAATGTTATTTTAAATTTTCTAATTATTTTAAATTTTACTTTATTTTTAATTGAATGTTCTTAATATTTTAAATTTTATTTTTATTTGAATGTAAAAAAAATGAATTTTCAATTAAAGTGATTATTTTTGAATGTTCTAACTATTTTAAATTTTACTTTATTTTTAACTGAATGTAAATTTTATTTTATTTTTATTTAAATTTACCATTAAAATATTATTATGAATGTTCCGAGTATTTCAAATTTTATTTAATTTTTATTTAAATTTAAATTTATTCAATAA
Organism: Dryomyza anilis; assembly: GCA_951804985.1. Taxonomy (NCBI): domain Eukaryota; kingdom Metazoa; phylum Arthropoda; class Insecta; order Diptera; family Dryomyzidae; genus Dryomyza; species Dryomyza anilis. The sequence continues at coordinate 64,265,492 of OX638130.1, forward strand.
AAATGAATTATGACAAATGAATATTATTTTGAGTGATAAAAAAAAATTATTCTAAATTCGTTCTAATTTTACTACAACTTCTATAATTTTCAGAAATACTCACTTAAAATTCCTTTGTAACTTCCTTTTCTCAAAAAAACAATGTCTCTTCCTTCCTTCTTTTGTTCTTTCTGGTTCTTGGTAACCGGCTGCGCCAAAATGTTAGTATCTCCAACGTTGAATTATACTTACTCCTACTTTAATACTTTAATTATTTTCCAATAAATAATTTTATATTTGAATTCTTTTAATTTAAACTTAGACTTTATTTGAACACTTTTCAGCTCAATATTTTTGGCTTCTTACACCTCTAAACTCTATTTCACAACTCACTTAAAATTTAGCTTAACTATTGTAAGAAGGCATGTTTCAAATCTCCATGTTCCGGCAGAGTGCCGTGCGCAAATTCCACTCACTATTTGCTTCCGTAAGGGAAAAGGCCCTTAGCCAATCATTCTGCTGCTGGTTTGACCCAGCTTCGCTCATACTGTTGCTAGTTCATTGGCTTGCTTGACTATGACACATATGTCCTACGTGGCACTTTACTGCAACGTAACGATAACTGCATGAAGTAGTCATCGCGTAAGTATGTCACGATACGTTTATAATATCAACGTATAGTGACTTACCAAAACACAATATTACTGCGGTCCAAACGCGATCTAAGACCACACAGAATAACTTAGATAATCAAATTTTAAAAGCAAAACAGCGAGTGAGTACGCCTGTACTGGATGAAATAACAACAGACACAAATAACGAATTAAACTCAACTCAATTATTAACTGACCCCGAGGAAATTAAAACTGTTATAAAAGACTTTCATGACTCAGCATTAGGAGGTCACGAGGGCACAGTGAAAACATATTTTAGAATCAGAAAACAATTTAAGTGGAGAGGTATGCAGAAACAAATAAAAGATTACATTAGGAATTGTCGAAAATGTTCTAGGCTTACTGATACGCCAGTACGACCATAGATGATTTTTCAAAATATATGTGCTGCGTTGCTATCCCAGATGCAGAAGCAAGCACTGCACTGTGGGACAGAAGTCAATTCTAGCTCGCCGTAAATACATTTTTGCGCCAATCTTAACGAAACTTTACACTAAGCATACATGGACTATGAATAGATTTCAATTTCAAAATGAACATGATTTGTTCATTGCCACGCCCACCTGTCATATAATTGAAATGGTAAAATGACTATAACTTTTGTTTGGAACGAGATATTTGGTTTATAATTGGTATTTAGATACATACTATAATTGCACATGACCATTCTAAATATGGGCGTGATTGGCCAACTGTCACGCCTACCATATAATACTTGAACATCGTAATAGATATACTGATAATATTAGGAACCATGATACATATAACAATTCTTAACTACCATACCAAATATGAGCCAGTTTTGACAACTATAATGACAAAAATGGCAAAACTGACATATTATAATAACAAAATTTAGTTAAATTATTTTATGATTTTTGTATATTTCTCATCACTTAAATGACGTGTGGCAAACGTGCAGGCATGTTTAACACCGTTAGAAAGAAGACATTTCAGACATTATGCCTGTAAAAATATTTACTTTTTTTTCATGTCTATTTTTGTATAAAAAATATGTAATTTTTGTTTTATGTTTTTGACAAATAATCAGGAAAAACACGAATAGCCATTTGAAATTTTTGATACACAAGATGATAGTTCTCTCAATTCCCAATAATATAAAACTAACACTATGTATGTGGAGTATATATTGAAAGAGTTATAACATGTAACCCACAAACTTTAATTTCCGATTTTCGGCGAGCTAGACTAAGCTTCTGTCCCATATTGCACTGTAGCAAAAGCATTTTACGACGAAATAATTACACGACATAACATACTAAAAGTATTGATAACCGACAAAGGTTCGAATTTTGTTTCAAAATTATTTTCGGACACGTGTAAATTATTAGGAATTAAAAAGTTACATACTACGCCATATCATCCACAGGCCAACGGCTCTTTGGAAAGAAGCTATCGACCATTAGCAGAGTATTTACGAAGTTTTGCGAAAGAGGATGGATCAAACTGGGACCAGTGGGTTAATACAGCAATGCATGTACACAACAATACAATACATATGTCCACCGGGCAAACGCTCTTCCGTACTTTATACAGTTACGATTTTGAAATGCCAACCAATCTTAAACGCAAATGCTCACCAATATATAATACCGATGATAGCAACAAGCTATTAAAATACCAAATTCAACGCACACACGAAATCGTGCGACAAAATCAAGCCAGAGCCAAAGAAAAATCTAAGCAAAACTATGATAGCTCATTACACCCAATAACATTGAAAGTAGGCGATAAAATTTTACTAAAAAATCAAAATAGGAAAATAAATTTTCACCAGTTTGGGTGGGAACCTACGAGGTACTTTCAATAATAAGCCCTGTAACGACTGAGATTTGTTTCAAGGGTAAAGGGACAACATTTCATAATAATTTGTTAAAAGCATACAACAGTATAGTTATGTAGAATTAAATAAACACTGACTGCAGCAAAAACCAATAATTGTTAACATCATTGAAATAAAGTCAAATAGTTAGTGCACGACAGAATAGCTAAGTATTACATATTGTGAATGACTGGCATTGTTTCATGTACTAACGAATTTGCAACTACAAAATAAATAAAGAAAAGAGAAAATCTATAAAATGAAAAAAATATATTTTTCTTTTATGTTTCATTTAATGTTTATTTCAATTCTATTTTTTAATCCATGTTTCAATTCTATACATTTTTTTAAATTGTAGATATTAAATAAATTATAAAATTTTAAATAAATTGGCTCATATTCATAGACAATTTAAAGTCAACTTTAAAATTAAAGTCGACTTGTTCGACAATTTTCACAAATAATAAAATGTCACAAAGCTGATTTTAATTTTAAAGTCGACTTTAAATTGTGTATGAATATGCGCCATTAATTTTAAATAATTTATAGAATCATTTCATGTAATATTTCGGAAATAAAAAATCGCGGAGAAAATAGTTATATATATATTAATTGAAGATGAGTAACATTAAAAATGTACAAATGACAAAATCAAATTATTATTTGCGGTACGAATTTGCAAGATGTAAATATTAAGTTGTCATAAAAATTGCGATAGGTCAGTGCCTACATTTTAATCAAATAATTTCATTGCACATAGAGCGCAATGCTCCCAGCTCATATTAATATAAAAGGCTGGGATATATCCAACCGATTAAATGCACGTCAGCACTTTACAGGCAGAAACCACCAACGAACTGGAAATGAAACGAGATACGGTAGTGCAGCTACCTAATATTTTTATCATTATCACAATTTTCATTCATGAAACTAAATATATTAATGTAGATATGAATGTTTGAAAAAAAAAAATCTAGCAAACTAACAAACTTTTTAAATTCATCATTACACGGTAATGAAAATAAATAAGTACAGTTGAGATGTACAAAATTTAATATTTAACAACTTAATATAGCAAATACATTTATGTAATGCTAAGAAGTCGCGCACGCTTATTTCCTAATACTTAAAAAAATCTTAGTTAGTGCATGAGTAAATAGCAAAGTATTACTGAATATGACTAGCATTTAACCATGTACTACTGGGATTCTACACGGATAGAAAAGATTTGTTTGAATATAATTAAAAAGTAATACGAAATTACCATACATGTATTAGGAATGAAGTGTAATTAAATTATAATCGAAATTGAATTTATTTTTGTTCACGTGTAAACATTATTATATTGTCCAGCAGAATCTGTCAAATTTACCATAAATATGTTACAATACCAACATAAAATTTTAATTGCATTTGAATAAACTATTTCTTGGCAATTTACATAGTTAAAACTATGTCTCGAAACACAAAAAATGCTAATCAAATCTAAATACAACGTATATCTAAATACAACGTACAACGCAACGCTCGTCTTAATTCAATAATTTATCGACTGACGAAGTTGGCAACGTTGTGCAGCATTTTCTATCTACGCCATCTTTTGCCATCGTTTGAATATATTGATGTTTAAAAACAAACAAAAAAGGAATTGGATTTAAATAAATGTATTCTTCCAACATTCTTCTTGTATACGAAGTTAGCACTCGTTGAGCAGAATTTTCTACATCTCTTTTGTCGTCGTTTGAAGTATGTATAGGGTCATTTTCAACATACTGATGTTCGGAAAGAAACAAAAAATGAATTATTGTATATAAAGTTGACACTCGTTGGTCGGCATTTTTTGCGTACGTGTCTTTTGTTGTTCGTTGAGAAAACATGTTCGCGTCGGTAATAATTTTGTTATTTGTAAATTAAATAAATATATAAATTGTGTTACAAAAAGTACAAATAGTAACAGAGTATAATATAGTGCAGTATATACTTTCTGAAACTAATGGGAAAAAACCACAACTAAAAAATCTGTGTTTGGATTTTCAAACAGAATTTGGCATGTTTTTTAAACATGCCAAATTCTACGCTACGCTATGTGATGAACTGTAACTGTACTAAATATAAAGCGAGCCTGGATCGTCTGGTTTAGCGTCTGCTGGTGCAATTGTGCATTCATTGATGCTCTCACTTGTACTTGCAGTTTTAAACCAATTATTTATTTATGTATTTAAAAATGTGTATATGAATTCTATTACTATAATTTTCCACTGTGCATGTTTAAAGATGTTTAATAAAAATAAATAAAAAAAAACATTTTATTTTATTTTCAGGATTTTTTTCCAAAAATATTTAAAGTGTTTCTATGCAAACATACTACTTTTTGTACTGAAAGAACTGATATGTTTCACTGGAAACATATTTATATTCAGGTCGTTCAAAATCATGTTTTAATTTGAACATATTAATGTTTCGGTTCAAATATTTATTTTGTTTGGATGTAGTAATTATTATGTTTCCATTAGAACATACACCATTTTAAGGGGCAACATTAAAATGTTTCCGTGATATTATAATGTAAGTCAGAGCTCATTACAACACTGTTCAAGCCTCAATACAACCCTGTTTTTTGAAATTATTTATCAGTCAATTATATATTATGTTTACATAAAATTCCAAACATACATGTTAATGCCTGCAAAATTATGTTTGGGAGAACCCTTTTTTTGCAGCGTGTATGATAGATAAATCCGAATGAAAATATCCGCTACGACGGGCTTCATGATTGCCCTGATAACCTTTAATAGATTTGAGTTTTTCAATAGTAAACTCGGTAATTTCAGATGACTCTAAAAATCTAAATTCCTTAAAAGGTAAAGGCTGTGACATCGCAAAACTATATAAATTATTTGCATCATAATACATTAAATATGATGAACATTTAGATTTATCCAAGTTATGCATGTATTTATTATTGGTTTTTACATGTCTTGTCGAGCATTGTGTTAAACCTCCACGAATACCGTCTTGAATAAAAGTATACATATCTATATCGGTAATTAGTTCGAGGTTAATTTTCACCCTGAAGCGGTGAAGTAATGACAAGGATTAAGCTCTTATATTTTTAGACACATTTTTCTAAAATTCTCAAAAACATCCGCAAGTAAGACAACATCACACTTTAGGTAAACTTGTAAATAATCTTTTAAAGATTTACAATTTAAAATGTTCCAAATATTTAGAGCATAAACATAGTCATCTTTAGAATACTTTTCATTCATTAACCTATAAAAAAATCTAAATGAATCTATAAATCGAAGTTGAAAACTATGACCTTTAGTCAAATGTATAGTTTTTGTTATAGATATAAATACCTATTTATTAGGAGGTATAATATCTATAGCTCCCACGACTTCCACGCCTAGCCTGAAACATTTTCAACCCAAAAGTCGTGGGAGAATTTAAATGTTTTAAGAATATGTTTCGGACATCTCCCCCGAGTATTTTAAGGGTAAAATAAAAAAAATCGTAGACAGCACGCCTAGCCTCAAACACTTTGAACCCAAAAGTCGTGGGAGAACTTAAATGTTTTAGGAATATGTTTAGGACATCTCCCCGAGTATTTTAAGACTAAAATAAAAAAATTGTAGGCAGGTTTTTTAAAATATCGCGGTTTCAATTTTTTTGTGCGGTTTTTTGAAAATGACTTTTTTTTCCTTTTTTTTTTGCTCAAACTATTAACTTTAGCCACTAAAACCACCCATAAAAATTTCACACAATTTGTCATCGTTATGTGTCATAATTAGTTGAACAACTGCAAAAACATAGGTTTTTTCGAAAATAGACTTTTTTGAGCATATCCTTAATTACCATTAAGGGCCAGTTTTTCTCTGCTCGTTTAATCGTAGTTTAAACTCCGTTTAATTAATCTTCTCTTTAAATTAAACGTGGTTTAATTTTGTTAGCATTTTTTCAGTGATAGTTTAAAATGAACACACACCAAGACAATACATATGGCACCAGGGCCAGGCGCATGGAGGGGAGGGGTTTGAGGTTTCAAACTACTCCCTCCCCCCCAGCAGCATTAGAAAAATTATTAAATTAAATTAAAGCCTAAAAATGTATATGACTGTACATAATAATTTTTATAATACCACACGCTCAGATCAAAAGAGGTTTAAACAATACTTATTTTTTTAAACAATGCAATACAAAAAGTTTATTTTTTAAATTATTTTGTTTTAAACAATTATTAAAAAAATTTACATTGTTCTAAAATATTTTTGATTGTAAATGTATTATTATATTATTAACCAAAAATACATTTTAATAAATTATATGCAATATCTCTCTTATAACGTAAAACGAAACAAAAATATATTCCTCAAAAAAGCGTCAGAAATTCCAACGAATTCTTGTTCGTTTATTTTTAGGTTTTTTAAAATAATTTTTATTAACAACAATTTAAAATTAAATAAGACCTTAGATCAATAAAATGTTTTTTATCTTAAAAAATGTTCAACATTGCACAACATTTTTATACATAACTTCTGAACCCCTTAAAATACTGCTACACCGTACGAAAAGAATCAACTTTTGGGTGCACACATGAGAAATGCATTTTCTTAAAGTTCGTTAAAAAAATAATATAATCGTGTTTCCCAGTTTTTCGTGTTTCAATTCGTTAAATGGGTTTATTTGAATTTGAAATACAAGTGCATATCAAATTTGTGGTGGAACATTTGATGTAATGTAATTCATGGCTGAGACATCATTGAGTATAAATCCGTTGCCAGATTTTATTCGCATTTAAATATATTTGAACTGATTTTTAAAATATCTCATAGTAACATTTCAAAAGGGAATAAAACCTTTAAATGAATTGATATTGGAAAAACGCTTTTAGATCCATACTCAAAGAGATCTCAGCTACAAAATGAAGAGTGTACACGAAATTATTTATACATTTTCTTTTAATTTTAACTTAAAAAGTTAACACGGTAAAAAAATATCACAAATGAAGAACAATACTCCATAGTTTTAAAAATTATTAAAGAATTATATTTCTGAATGAATTTTTCGTATTTTAGACTTCCAGCCCACCGTTGGGCTTCTAACATTTTTGATAAACCTATTCAAACTATCGCTTATTTTATTTCAGTTTAACAAAATTTCAATTTTTTTCGAAGAATTGATTTATATCAGCCAAAAATTTTGAATCTGGACCCAGCTCAGGGCATTTTGGAGGATTACATCCTTTTAAACAAATTGTATCATATTGTTCTATACGGATTTCAATAGTCCCTCGCTCGTTTATTTGGATCTTTAATCGAAGATTTTATTTCGAACTTTAAATTTTTTCAGTTTAAAACAAAGGTTTAATTTTTGAAAATGTAAAATTATTAAATTTTTTTGACACATCTCTTATTGATTGTTGGGCTTAAATCTAACACTTTACTTTCACCGCTAATTTACGATTCATAAATCCTGATTTTCGAACTGATTCACATTTACTATTTAATAAGATGGTCTCTCGAAACCGAATTATAATATTTCCAGCAGTTTCCCGGGATACACATGTTATACTTGTAATAATTTCATGCAATGTAGAAAGGTTAGCTTATCAAAATGTCCAAATTTTATTTTCCCACTTTTTCGAATTTATTTGTTGACGACATGATCGTTTACTTAACTGAAAATATGTTATTGTTTTTCGTTTGTCATAAATCAGAATTTTTTTGAATATTCGGGATTTTTTTTTATTATTTGCTTTGATTACAATATCCGCATTTGAATTTGTAAAAATAATTTCGTGTACACTATTTATGTGCCGCAAACATTTTATTTATTGTGAAAATATGATATGCATTTTCATTTTAAATTCAAAAAAAAATTAAAGTCAAGTTTAAAATTAAAGTCTTCATAAATAATAAAATGTCAAAAAACTGATTATAATTTTAAAGTCGACTTTCGCCAGTGCTTTTTGAGATACATCCTTTCGAAATAAACTTTGTTTAAAATAACCACTCTAAAATAAAATTTTTTTGCAATTTTATTATCTTTTAAATGATACTGTTTTATTTTGCTTGCTATTGCTTAAGTTACGTTTCATTGATTAACACAACTTTTGCGATATTTATACATGTATTCCCCATGTGGGAAGCTAAAATTTTACCAATATCTTAATTTTATGTCGTTTCACCATACTTCAAAATTTCATTAAATACTAAAATAGCACTGCTAAAATGACTATAATATATATAAAAATATTGACTTTTCAAAAGTTCCTGAAGGAAACGCCGTTATAAGAAGATCGTACACCCAATATCTTCGTACCTAGTTTAGGCCTCGTCAGATACCGATTTTCTGAAATAATGACATGATATGTTCATGAATATGGCCAAACAGAAATCTACCTCTCCTACCCCCTTTATTCTGAAGTTCTGGGCCTGTATGTCACCACAGGCAAATGACAAATAATTCTCTCGATTTTGACTTCTGATAAATGACAATTTAAAATTAAATAAATAAAAAAATTGTTTCAGAAAAATAAAATTAATATATTTTTAAATTTAAACAAGAGATCGAGCAACTAAAGTGCACGTGAGACTTTTTTTTAATGCATAGTGTGCAAAAATACAAAAATTAATAATAATTTGTAAACAGCGACAGCAGAAAAGTGTGAAAAGTGTTGTGAAAAAAATTCATGTCAAAAACTTTGAAAGTTTAAACGTATCGGCATCGGTCGTTTAAACAACGGTTGAAGTTCACAGAAAAAATCGATTTTGATTTTAAACGAATTTTAAACCACAAACAAAGTTCAACTAGCAATAAAAATGGTCTATACACGGATTAACGTGCATAAAAGTATGTACCAAATAAACCAAAAACCATAGTTATTAAGTTAATAGTTGAGAAGATATTACTAATCAAAGTCAAATTTTATTGAAAATTTGGTCGAAAAAACGTTCAACTTTTAGTAAGGTTGTATCGTACTGGTGTCGACAAATTAGAAGACATGTAAAAACAGCGGACGGAGTTAGTTACGATGTCATTGAGAAAATCGATGCTGAAGTCATATTTAAAAATGAAAAAATATAATATACCTTGGTGTACCTTTCTGGCGCGCATTTGAACATCGATGTAAAGGACGCTTTTTGTCAAGTTCCGCTCGAAAAAGGGAACAGAGACATGACAGTGTTCACAATTCCAGGTATACCGTTGTACGAATTCGTGGTTATGCCATTCAGCCTTTGTAACGCCGCGCAGCGAATGTGTCGTTTAATGGACAAAGCCATTCCACAACGTCTAACAAAAGGTCTACCTGGAAGATCTGCTCGTAATCGGAAATGAATTTGACTCGTTTGTGCAAACACTCGCTGAAGTCGCCGAGTGTTTGAAGATAGCGAAACTGCCAAAAAGTCAAAATTCGGCTTTAAGCACCTGAGTAATTTAGGTTTCATAGTTGGTGATGGGAAAATAAGCACCGATCCCGAAAAGATCGTTGCGATCAATAATTTTCCGGTGCCCAAAACATCGAAACACGTGCGAAGTTTTATGGGCCTGGCCGGCTGGTACCGGCGATTTGTGGACGACTTTTCGACACTATCATCTCCGATCACAAACACTTTACGGAAAATGACTCCAAAGACTCTGGAAGCATTTCAAAAATTAAAAAGACGCCCTGTCTACAGCGCCGTGCTCATAAATGCAGATTTCAGTAGTCACTTTTACAGTAGTCACTTTTACATTCACAAAAACTGAAACTGTACTATACAGTCACTGAGAAAGAATGCCTCGCAGCCGTAGCAGCGATACCGAAGTTCACACCTTATATCGAAGGCATGCCGTTCACGGTGATCACCGATCATGCTTCTCTTAAGTGGCTAATGTCCCTAAAAGATCTGTCCGGCAGATTGGCGCGATAGAGTCTAAAATTACAAGCGTTCGACTTCACGATCGAACACCTAAACGGTACACAAAATGTCCCGGACAGTCTGTCGCGCGTATTTATCGAATCACTCACTGCAGATGAGTAGGTTTTTTAGGTTTTAGGTTTTTAATAGTTATATTAAACCAAGGGCATTGAATCTGTTTTTAGTTTTAAGATGTACAAAATTTTCATAGTGTTTACTTATATTATTCTCTAGAAAGGAAACTTGATCATTAACACATGTCATATAGAAAATAGAATCCCAATCAATTTTTAAAAACTCTTTCAATAGTTCAGGATACTCAACGTTCTTAAAATCACGAAAACTGTAGGATTGCGGTTGAACTTCTAATTGAAAGTTATAAGTGAGGAAAATAGGATCGTGTTTTGAGAAAATTGGAACTGACAACTGATCATAATGTCAAACGTAGAAAATGTTACTAAGTCAAAATAAGTCTAATAGTGTATTGTTGGTTTGTGTATAGTGAGTATGAAATTTATGATTAACAGAATAAATCCCTAAGGTTTCCATTTCGTCAGTTAGACCCGACTCTACTAAAATATTACTGTTAAAATCTCCACCAACGATAATATGTATATACGATAACAACAAATTCTGCATGATAGTAAGTAGGGGAGCAAGGTCAACTCTTTTATTAGGCCTATACACACATCCTATAAAAAAGTATTCAATTGAGCTATCTGGATCAGATTTAGTTTTTATTTTGCAAATAATACCTTCCCTTATAATATAGCAACGCCTTGATCAACTTGTGCTCGAGCAGGCAAAAGGGCAACACGTTGCTTTTGCAGTAAAGCGTCCTTTAAAGACGAGTATCGCCAGCGAATAAAGTTGCAACGGAATGTAGCCGCGGGCGCTGTGTCGTCCAGCACTTTGGAAATATAGAGCGAAATATCGGAAACTCAACGCGAATGACTTGCGCCACGAGTTCATCAAGAGACAATCTCGCAGTGGTCAAATAATTTTAATTAATTAATATTTTCTAATTTTTATATTTTTGCTAAACCAAACACAAATTAAATAAATTAATGTCATGCTTTAACATAAAAATATGTTTTTTTATTTGCAATGTGTACAGTAGTTTCTAGTAAATTCGTGAAGTTAAGATCTTTGCTGTATAAGTAGGTATCTGGCGGCCGTCTCCAACACCCGGACTTAAAGCATAAACAGCAAATGATTCTGCGGCATTTGTAATTGTCTCACATTCTCACGAATTACAGCAAAAATTCATTAATTAATGCAAAACAAAAGATTTTTTCACACAAAGAACTACATTCCGACACAACAATGAATTCGTAGAAAAAGTGTCAAAAATCTGTCAAAAAATCCGTTCCAACGGAATCTGTGATGCCATAAATCTTAACTTCGAATTCGATTTGGATCCTACACGGATAAAAAAATATTTGTTTAAATATGTTTGAATGTAATTAAAAAGTAATACGAAATTACCATACATGTATTAGGAAAGAAAAGTAATTAAATTATAATCGAAATTGAATTTATTTTTGTTCACGTTTAAACATTATTATATTGTCCAGCAGAATCTGTCAAATTTACCATAAATATGTTACAATACCAACATAAAATTTTAATTGCATTTGAATAAACTATTTCTTGGCAATTTACTTGGTTGAAACTATGTTTCGAAACACACAAAATGCTAATCAAATCTAAATACAACGTATGTTCGCAACGTTCGTCTTAATTCGATAATTTATCGACTGACGAAGTTGGCAACGTTGTGCAGCATTTTCTATCTACCCCATCTTTTGCCATCGTTTGAACATATTGATGTTTAAAAACAAACAAAAAGGAAATTGGATTTAAATAAAGTTATTCTTGCAGCTCTCTTCTTGTATACAAAGTTGACACTCGGTGATCGGAATTTTCAGCGTTCGTGTCTTTTGTTGTTCGTTGAGATAACGTGTTAAATAAATATACAAATTGTTTTACAAAAAAGGACAAATAGTAACAGAGTAATTTCTGAAACTAATGTGAAAAAAAACACAAATTAAAATCAGTGTTTCGATTTTCAAACAGAATTCCGTATGTTTTTTTACAAAAGCCTCCGTGAATTCCTTGCCTACGCTATGTGCTGTACTGAGACCAACTGAAAATGTACCAAATAAAAAGCGAGCCTGTTTTAGCGTCTGCTGGTGCAATTGTGCATTCAATGATGCTGTCACTTGTACTTGCAGTTTTAAAACAATTATTTATTTATGCATTTAAAATTTGTATATGAATTCAATTATTATAAATTCACACTGTGCATGTTTAAAGATTTTTAATAAAAATAAATAAAAAAAAAACATTTGTTTTTATTTTCACGATTTTTTTCCTAAAATATTTAAATATGTTTCTATGCAAACATACTACTTTTTGAACTGAAACAACTGATATGTTTCAGTGGAAACATATTTATATTCAGGTCGTTCAAAATCATGTTTTATTATGAACATATTTATGTTTCGGTAGTAATTATTATGTTTCCATTAAAACATACTCCATTTTTAAGGGGCAACATAAAAATGTTTCCGGGATATTATAATGTAAGTCAGAGCTCATTACAACACTGTTCAAGTCTCAATACAACCCTGTTTACAAATGATTTATCAGTCAATTATATATTATAGCTGGACCCGTGCACGACTCGTGCCAAGATTTTCTGAATTCAAAGATATGGAGAGAATTTTTTAATATAAAAAACATTTTATTATTTATATGAGGGGCCCGTGCTTAGCTGTTGAAATTTTTTTATTCGTTTTATAAATGTGGTAACCAAATAATTCTCCGCCAAAACAACTTTTCTCAAAGACAATTTTTTCTCAGACTGCGCTTCTCCGCAGAATTATTCCCAGTAGAAATCTTCCCCGTAAAATCCACATAGAACGCTTTCCCGTAGAATTCTCAACGTAGAATTCATCCCGGTAGAATTGTTCCCGGAAGAATTCTTTCTCGTAGAATTCTTCCCCGTAGAGTTTTTCCCAGTAGAAGTTTTAGTGTGGTGGGTTTTAATGTAGTAAGTTTCGGTGTGGTGAGTTTAGATGTGGTGAATTTTGGAGTGGTGAGTTTAATTGTGGTTAGTTTTGGTGTGGTAAATTTGAGTGTGGTGAGTTTAAGTGTGGTGTTTTTAAGTGTGGTGAATTTTAATGTGGCGTGTTTTAGTGTGGCGTGTTTTAGTGTGGCGTGTTTTAGTGTAGCGAGTTTTAGTGTGGTGAATTTTATTGTGGTGAGTTTTAGTGTGATGAATTTTAATGTGCTGAATTTTATTGTGGTGAGTTTTAGTGTAGTGAATTTTAGGGTGGTGAGTTTTAGTGTGGTTAATTATAGTGTGGTGGGTTTTAGTGTGGTGAATTTTAGTGCGGTGAGTTTTAGTGTGGTCAATTTTAGTGTGTTGAATTTTTGTGTGGTGAGTTTTAGTGTGGTAAGTTTTAGTGTGGTGAGTTTTGGTATGGTGAGTTTAAGTGTGGTGAGTTTTAGTGTGGCGACTTTTGGGTATAGTGAGTTTTAGTGTGATGAGTTTTAATGTGGAGAAATTTTAGTGTGGTGAGTTTTAGTGTGGTGAATTTTAGTGTGGTGAGTTTTAGTGTGGTGAAATTTTAGTGTGGTGGGTTTTAGTGTGGTGAATTTTAGTGTGCTGAATTTTTGTGTGGTGAGTTTAAGTGTGGTGAGTTTTAGTGTGGTGAGTTTACGTGTGGTGAGTTTTTGTGTGGTGAGTTTTAGTATGGTGAGTTTTAGTGTGGTGAGTTTTGGTGTGGTGAATTTTAGTGTGTTGAATTTTTGTGTGGTGAGTTTAAGTGTGGTGAGTTTTAGTGTGGTGAGTTTTAGTGTGGTGAGTTTAAGTGTGGTGAGTTTTTGTGTGGTGAGTTTTAGTGTGGTGAGTTTTAGTGTGGTGAGTTTTTATGTGGTGAATTATAGTGTGGTGGGTTTTAGTGTGGTTAATTTAAGGGTGAATTTTAGTGTGGTGAGTTTTAGTTTGGTTAGTTTTAGTGTGTTGAGTTTGTTTTTCTTTTTCTTTCCTTTTTTTGTTTTTCATTTAGTTTGGATTGTGGTTTTATGTGATTGGTTTTGTTTTTGTATTTTTGCTTTTGTTTTGTGTTGTGCTTTTGCTTTTTTGTTTTTAATTTTTTTTTTGTGTTTGAGTTTTTTGTTTCATGTTCGTTGCGGGTGAAAGTGCCGAGTTATATCGTGTTTAGGTTGCATGGGAGGTGCCACGCCTCTTTTCCCAATCCCGCCCATATATAGCCTATCATTCCTTCCAGACCATACCGCATCTGTGGTAAAAATTTCAAGACAATCGGTTTAGCCGTTTAGACGGAGAAGCGGAACAAACGTGATTGCTTTTGTTTTTATAATTTTGCTTTTGTTTTGTTTTGTGCTTTTGGTTTTTTGTTTTTAATTTATTTTGTGTATTTGAGTTTTTTGTTTCATGTTCGTAGCTGATGAAAGTGCCGAGTTATATCGTATTGAAAGTTTAGGTTGTATAGGAGGTGCCACGCCTCTTTGTCCAATCCCGCCCATATATAGCCTACCTATATATAGCCTCCAGACCATACCGCATCTGTGGTAAAAATTTCAAGAAAATCGGATCAGCCGTTTAGACGGAGAAGCGGAACAAACGTGATTGCTTTTGTTTTTGTATTTTTGCTTTTGTTTTGTTTTGTGCTTTTGTTTTTTTGTTTTTAATTTTTTTTTTGTATTTGAGTTTTTTGTTTCATGTTCGTAGCTGGTGAAAGTGCCGAGTTATATCGTATTGAAAGTTTAGGTTGTATGGGAGGTGCCACGCCTCTTTGTCCAATCCCGCCCATATATAGCCTATCATTGAAAGTTTAGGTTGTATAGGAGGTGCCACGCCTCTTTGTCCAATCCCGCCCATATATAGCCTACCTATATATAGCCTCCAGACCATACCGCATCTGTGGTAAAAATTTCAAGGAAATCGGATCAGCCGTTTAGACGGAGAAGCGGAACAAACGTACAAACGTACAAACGGACAAACGTACAAACGTACAAACGTACAAACGTACAAACGAACAAACAGATTTATTATATTAATAGGATGTTTACATAAAATTCCAAACATACATGTTAATGCCTGCAAAATTATGTTTGGGAGAACCCTTTTTTTTGCAGCGTGTATGATAAATCCGAATCCGAATGAAAATATAATATCTATAGCTCCCTCGACTTCCACGCCTAGCCTGAAACTTTTTCAACCCAAAAGTCGTGGGAGAATTTAAATGTTTTAAGAATATGTTTCGGACATCTCCCCCGAGTATTTTAAGGCTAAAATAAAAAAAATCGTAGACGCCTAGCCTCAAACACTTTGAACCCAAAAGTCGTGGGAGAACTTAAATGTTTTAGGAATATGTTTCGGACATTCCCCCGAGTATTTTAAGACTAAAATAAAAAAATTGTAGGCAGGTTTTTTTTTAAATATCGCGGTTTAAATTTTTTTTGTGCGGTTTTTTGAAAATGACTTTTTTCCTTTTTTTTTTGCTCAAACTATTAACTTTAGCCACTAAAACCACCCATAAAAATTTCACACAATTTGTCATCGTTATGTGTCATAATTAGTTGAACAAGTGCAAAAACATAGGTTTTTTCGAAAATAGTCTTTTTTGAGCATTATATCCTTAAATACCATTAAGGGCCAGTTTTTCTGTGCTCGTTTAATCGTAGTTTAAACTCCGTTTAATTAATCTTCTCTTTAAATTAAACGTGGTTTAATTTTGTTAGCAGTTTTTCAGTGATAGTTTAAAATGAACACACACCAAGACAATACATATGGCACCAGGGCCGGGCGCAGGGGGGGGGGAGGTGTTTGAGGTTTCAAACTCCTCCCTCCCAACCACATTAGAAAAATTATTAAATTAAATTAAAGCCTAAAAATGTATATGACTGTACATACTAATTTTTATAATACCACACGCTCAGATCAAAAGAGGTTTAACCAATACTTATTTTTTTAAACAATACAATACAAACAGTTTATTTTTTAAATTATTTTGTTTTAAACAATTATTAAAAAAAAATTTTACATTGTTCTAAAATATTTTTGTTTGTAAATTTATTATTATATTATTAACCAAAAATACATTTTAATAAATTATATGCAATATCTCTCTTATAACGTAAAACGAAACAAAAATATATTCCTCAAAAAAGCGTCAGAAATTCCAACGAATTCTTGTTCGTTTATTTTTAGGTTTTTTTAAATAATTTTTATTAACAACAATTTAAAATTAAATAAGACCTTAGATCAATAAAATGTTTTTTTTTCTTAAAAAATGTTCAACATTGCACAACATTTTTATACATAACTTCTGAACCCCTTAAAATACTGCTACACCGTACGAAAAGAATCAACTTTTGGGTGCACACATGAGAAATGCATTTTCTTAAAGTTCGTTAAAAAAATAATATAATCGTGTTTCCCAGTTTTTCGTGTTTCAATTCGTTAAATGGGTTTATTTGAATTTGAAATACAAGTGCATATCAAATTTGTGGTGGAACATTTGATGTAATGTAATTCATGGCTGAGACATCATTGAGTATAAATCCGTTGCCAGATTTTATTCGCATTTAAATATATTTGAACTGATTTTTAAAATATCTCATAGTAACATTTCAAAAGGGAATAAAACCTTTAAATGAATTGATATTGGAAAAACGCTTTTAGATCCATACTCAAAGAGATCTCAGCTACAAAATGAAGAGTGTACACGAAATTATTTATACATTTTCTTTTAATTTTAACTTAAAAAGTTAACACGGTAAAAAAATATCACAAATGAAGAACAATACTCCATAGTTTTAAAAATTATTAAAGAATTATATTTCTGAATGAATTTTTCGTATTTTAGACTTCCAGCCCACCGTTGGGCTTCTAACATTTTTGATAAACCTATTCAAACTATCGCTTATTTTATTTCAGTTTAACAAAATTTCAATTTTTTTCGAAGAATTGATTTATATCAGCCAAAAATTTTGAATCTGGACCCAGCTCAGGGCATTTTGGAGGATTACATCCTTTTAAACAAATTGTATCATATTGTTCTATACGGATTTCAATAGTCCCTCGCTCGTTTATTTGGATCTTTAATCGAAGATTTTATTTCGAACTTTAAATTTTTTCAGTTTAAAACAAAGGTTTAATTTTTGAAAATGTAAAATTATTAAATTTTTTTGACACATCTCTTATTGATTGTTGGGCTTAAATCTAACACTTTACTTTCACCGCTAATTTACGATTCATAAATCCTGATTTTCGAACTGATTCACATTTACTATTTAATAAGATGGTCTCTCGAAACCGAATTATAATATTTCCAGCAGTTTCCCGGGATACACATGTTATACTTGTAATAATTTCATGCAATGTAGAAAGGTTAGCTTATCAAAATGTCCAAATTTTATTTTCCCACTTTTTCGAATTTATTTGTTGACGACATGATCGTTTACTTAACTGAAAATATGTTATTGTTTTTCGTTTGTCATAAATCAGAATTTTTTTGAATATTCGGGATTTTTTTTTTATTATTTGCTTTGATTACAATATCCGCATTTGAATTTGTAAAAATAATTTCGTGTACACTATTTATGTGCCGCAAACATTTTATTTATTGTGAAAATATGATATGCATTTTCATTTTAAATTCAAAAAAAAAATTAAAGTCAAGTTTAAAATTAAAGTCTTCATAAATAATAAAATGTCAAAAAACTGATTATAATTTTAAAGTCGACTTTCGCCAGTGCTTTTTGAGATACATCCTTTCGAAATAAACTTTGTTTAAAAATAACCACTCTAAAATAAATTTTTTTTGCAATTTTATTATCTTTTAAATGATACTGTTTTATTTTGCTTGCTATTGCTTAAGTTACGTTTCATTGATTAACACAACTTTTGCGATATTTATACATGTATTCCCCATGTGGGAAGCTAAAATTTTACCAATATCTTAATTTTATGTCGTTTCACCATACTTCAAAATTTCATTAAATACTAAAATAGCACTGCTAAAATGACTATAATATATATAAAAATATTGACTTTTCAAAAGTTCCTGAAGGAAACGCCGTTATAAGAAGATCGTACACCCAATATCTTCGTACCTAGTTTAGGCCTCGTCAGATACCGATTTTCTGAAATAATGACATGATATGTTCATGAATATGGCCAAACAGAAATCTACCTCTCCTACCCCCTTTATTCTGAAGTTCTGGGCCTGTATGTCACCACAGGCAAATGACAAATAATTCTCTCGATTTTGACTTCTGATAAATGACAATTTAAAATTAAATAAATAAAAAAATTGTTTCAGAAAAATAAAATTAATATATTTTTAAATTTAAACAAGAGATCGAGCAACTAAAGTGCACGTGAGACTTTTTTTTAATGCATAGTGTGCAAAAATACAAAAATTAATAATAATTTGTAAACAGCGACAGCAGCGACAGAAAATAGTGAAAAGTGTTGTGAAAAAAATTCATGTCAAAAACTTTGAAAGTTTAAACGTATCGGCATCGGTCGTTTAAACAACGGTTGAAGTTCACAGAAAAAATCGATTTTGATTTTAAACGAATTTTAAACCACAAACAAAGTTCAACTAGCAATAAAAATGGTCTATACACGGATTAACGTGCATAAAAGTATGTACCAAATAAACCAAAAACCATAGTTATTAAGTTAATAGTTGAGAAGATATTACTAATCAAAGTCAAATTTTATTGAAAATTTGGTCGAAAAAACGTTCAACTTTTAGTAAGGTTGTATCGTACTGGTGTCGACAAATTAGAAGACATGTAAAAACAGCGGACGGAGTTAGTTACGATGTCATTGAGAAAATCGATGCTGAAGTCATATTTAAAAATGAAAAAATATAATATACCTTGGTGTACCTTTCTGGCGCGCATTTGAACATCGATGTAAAGGACGCTTTTTGTCAAGTTCCGCTCGAAAAAGGGAACAGAGACATGACAGTGTTCACAATTCCAGGTATACCGTTGTACGAATTCGTGGTTATGCCATTCAGCCTTTGTAACGCCGCGCAGCGAATGTGTCGTTTAATGGACAAAGCCATTCCACAACGTCTAACAAAAGGTCTACCTGGAAGATCTGCTCGTAATCGGAAATGAATTTGACTCGTTTGTGCAAACACTCGCTGAAGTCGCCGAGTGTTTGAAGAAAGCGAAACTGCCAAAAAGTCAAAATTCGGCTTTAAGCACCTGAGTAATTTAGGTTTCATAGTTGGTGATGGGAAAATAAGCACCGATCCCGAAAAGATCGTTGCGATCAATAATTTTCCGGTGCCCAAAACATCGAAACACGTGCGAAGTTTTATGGGCCTGGCCGGCTGGTACCGGCGATTTGTGGACGACTTTTCGACACTATCATCTCCGATCACAAACACTTTACGGAAAGGCGCGAAGCTTAAAATGACTCCAAAGACTCTGGAAGCATTTCAAAAATTAAAAAGACGCCCTGTCTACAGCGCCGTGCTCATCAATGCAGATTTCAGTAGTCACTTTTACAGAAGTCACTTTTACATTCACAAAAAACAAAGGTAGTTTGCCAGATTTGAAAGTGATAGATGAGTACATCTACAAACGCACACTCTTCGACCGTTCACCAGAAACCGAAGATTTTTCGTGGATCCCGTCAACATTAACGAATGCGCTAATAGTTGAAGCTCACGAACCACCAATAACTTCCCATGGGGGTATTCATAAGACGCTTCAATGTCTACGACAACTATACTATTGGCCAAATATGGCTTCACAAGTGCATAAACCAATCGGTGTTAGCTACCACACGAACTTATCTGGAATATGATCAACGCGATTGGGATATGCACATAAGTGAGATTTAATGTGCCCTTAGAAACGCAGTTCATGCAGCAACAGGCGTTTCACCATATTTCTCATTATTTTGACCTAAACTCATTCGTACCTTTTGGAATTTGTGTAATCTTAGTTCTTTTCCAACTGTCTGGGAAAGTTGAAGTAGTTAAGATGGAGTTAAAAATATGTGTAAGAGGTGGCAACAACAGGGGGAGAATAGTTTTTAAAATAGTAGGATGGCTATTATCAAAACCAATTGCTTGTGATTTTATGGCTAGAATACTTTCTAAAACTTCACACTGATCAACACAACAAAAACTAAAGCAAATATCCGGATTTAACATAGAACTACATTTTCATAGTGACCTGGATTGGCTATAGGCATAGGCACATTTAAAAACTTGTCATTAAGTTCATTGACATCAATTATTTCATTGACCTTCATTTTGACTTTACCTAAGCCAATGTTGTCTATCTGTTTCCATATCTGTTTGCTATTAATGGCAGTTTAAAATTGATCTTCATATTAATTTGTTTTTGCAGTCCTTATCTCTTTGGTGACAATATTTCGTAAAGTCTGAAAGATTTTAAACAATTGTGGAGTTTTGTACCTTTTCCACCGAGTGTAAGACTCATTACATTTAAGTATTAGGTTTTTAATAGTTATATTAAACCAAGGGCATTGAATCTGTTTTTTTAGTTTTAAGATGTACAAAATTTTCATAGTGTTTACTTATATTATAATTAGTATAATAATATAAATATATTATTCTCATATAGAAAATAGAATCCCAATCAATTTTTAAAAACTCTTTCAATAGTTCAGGATACTCAATGTTCTTAAAATCACGAAAACTGTAGGATTGCAGTTGAACTTCTAATTGAAAGTTATAAGTGACGAAAGTAGGATCATGTTTTGAGAAAATTGGAACTGACAACTGATCATAATGTCAAACGTAGAAAATGTTACGAACTCAAAATAAGTCTAAGAGTGTATTGTTGGTTTGTGTATAGTGAGTAGGAAATTTATGATTAACAGAATAAATCCCTAAGGTTTCCATTTCGTCAGTTAGACCCGACTCTACTAAAATATTACTGTTAAAATCTCCACCAACGATAATATGTATATACGATAACAACAAATTCTGCATGATAGTAAGTAGGGGAGCAAGGTCAACTCTTTTATTAGGCCTATACACACATCCTATGAGCAATTTATCAACTGTATTCAAAACTTCTATAAAAAAGTATTCAATTGAGCTATCTGGATCAGATTTAGTTTTTATTTTGCAAATAATACCTTCCCTTACAAATATAGCAACGCCTTGATCAACTTGTGCTCGAGCAGGCAAAAGGGAAACGCGTTGCTTTTGCAGTAAAGCGTCCTTTGACGACAAGTATCGCCAGCGGATAAAGTTGCAACGGAATGCAGCCGCGGGCGCTGTGTCATCCAGCACTTTTGAAATATAGAGCGAAATATCGGAAACTCAACGCGAATGACTTGCGCCACGAGTTCATCAAGAGACAATCTCGCAGTGGTCAAATAATTTTAATTAATTAATTTTTTCTAATTTTTATATTTTTGCAAAACTTTTCTTCTTTCTGGTTCTTGGTAACAGGCTGCGCCAAAATGTTAGTATCTCCAACGTTGAATTATACTTACTCCTACTTTAGTACTTTAATTATTTTCCAATAAATAATTTTATATTTGAATTCTTTTAATTTAAACTTAGACTTTATTTGAACACTTTTCAGCTCAATATTTTTGGCTTCTTACACCTCTAAACTCTATTTCACAACTCACTTAAAATTTAGCTTAACTATTGTAAGAAGGCATGTTTCAAATCTCCATGTTCCGGCAGAGTGCCGTGCGCAAATTCCACTCACTATTTGCTTCCGTAAGGGAAAAGGCCCTTAGCCAATCATGCTGCTGCTGGTTTGACCCAGCTTCGCTCATACTGTTGCTAGTTCATTGGCTTGCTTGACTATGACACATATGTCCTACGTGGCACTTTACTGCAACGTAACGATAACTGCATGAAGTAGTCATCGCGTAAGTATGTCACGATACGTTTATAATATCAACGTATAGTGACTTACCAAAACACAATATTACTGCGGTCCAAACGCGATCTAAGACCACACAGAATATCTTAGATAATCAAATTTTAAAAGCAAAACAGCGAGTGAGTACGCCTGTACTGGATGAAATAACAACAGACACAAATAACGAATTAAACTCAACTCAATTATTAACTGACCCCGAGGAAATTAAAACTGTTATAAAAGACTTTCATGACTCAGCATTAGGAGGTCACGAGGGCACAGTGAAAACATATTTTAGAATCAGAAAACAATTTAAGTGGAGAGGAATGCAGAAACAAATAAAAGATTACATTAAGAATTGTCGAAAATGGCAAGTAAATAAAAGTGATACTGATACGCCAGTACGACCATTCGATAAAATATACATGGATCTTACCGGAAACTATATCTGGAAATAAATATATTGTAACTTTTCAAGATGATTTTTCAAAATATATGTGCTGCGTTGCTATCCCAGATGCAGAAGCAAGCACTGCACTGTGGGACAGAAGTCAATTCTAGCTCGCCGTAAATACATTTTTGCGCCAATCTTAACGAAACTTTACACTAAGCATACATGGACTATGAATAGATTTCATTTTGAAAATGAACATGATTTGTTCATTGCCACGCCCACCTGTCATATAATTGAAATGGTAAAATGACTATAACTTTTGTTTGGAACGAGATATTTGGTTTATAATTGGTATTTAGATACATACTATAATTGCACATGACCATTCTAAATATGGGCGTGATTGGCCAACTGCCACGCCTACCATTCTTCTTAAACTATATAACTTGACCATCGTAATAGATATACTGATAATATTAGGAACCATGATACATATCACAATTCTTAACTACCATACCAAATATGAGCCAGTTTTGACAACTATAATGACAAAAAAGGCAAAACTGACATATTATAATAACAAAATTTAGTTAAATTATTTTACGATTTTTGTATATTTCTCATCACTTAAATGACGTGTGGCAAACGTGCAGGCATGTTTAACACCGTTAGAAAGAAGACATTTCAGACATTATGCCTGTAAAAATATTTACTTTTTTTTCATGTCTATTTTTGTATAAAAAATATGTAATTTTTGTTTTATGTTTTTGACAAATAATCAGGAAAAACACGAATAGCCATTTGAAATTTTTGATACACAAGATGATAGTTCTCTCAATTCCCAATAATATAAAACTAACACTATGTATGTGGAGTATATATTGAAAGAGTTATAACAATGGGTTACATTATTTCTTGAAAAGCATTTGTTTTAATTTTTTGACTTTAAGCAAGCCTACAGAAGGATTTTTTCACTATGGTGTAACATTTTTTGTTTGTTCTCTAGGTTCTCATAAATTATTAATAAAATGACATATTTTTAAACTTTCTGCAACAAACTTTAATTTCCGATTTTCGGCGAGCTAGACTAAGCTTCTGTCCCATATTGCACTGTAGCAAAAGCATTTTACGACGAAATAATTACACGACATAACATACTAAAAGTATTGATAACCGACAAAGGTTCGAATTTTGTTACAAAATTATTTTCGGACACGTGTAAATTATTAGGAATTAAAAAGTTACATACTACGCCATATCATCCACAGGCCAACGGCTCTTTGGAAAGAAGCCATCGACCATCAGCAGAGTATTTACGAAGTTTTGCGAAAGAGGATGGATCAAACTGGGACCAGTGGGTTAATACAGCAATGCATGTACACAACAATACAATACATATGTCCACCGGGCAAACGCTCTTCCGTACTTTATACAGTTACGATTTTGAAATGCCAACCAATCTTAAACGCAAATGCTCACCAATATATAATACCGATGATAGCAACAAGCTATTAAAATACCAAATTCAACGCACACACGAAATCGTGCGACAAAATCAAGCCAGAGCCAAAGAAAAATCTAAGCAAAGCTATGATAGCTCATTACACCCAATAACATTGAAAGTAGGCGATAAAATTTTACTAAAAAATCAAAATAGGAAAAATAAATTTTCACCAGTTTGGGTGGGAACCTACGAGGTACTTTCAATAATAAGCCCTGTAACGACTGAGATTTGTTTCAAGGGTAAAGGGAACAAATTTCATAATAATTTGTTAAAAGCATACAACAGTATAGTTATGTAGAATTAAATGAACACTGACTGCAGCAAAAACCAATAATTGTTAACATCATTGAAATAAAGTCAAATAGTTAGTGCACGACAGAATAGCTAAGTATTACATATTGTGAATGACTGGCATTGTTTCATGTACTAACGAATTTGCAACTACGAAATAAATAAAGAAAAGAGATAATCTATAAAATGAAAAAAATATATTTTTCTTTTATGTTTCATTTAATGTTTATTTCAATTCTATTTTTTAATCCATGTTTCAATTCTATACATTTTTTTAAAATGTAGATATTAAATAAATTATAAAATTTTAAATAAATTGGCTCATATTCATAGACAATTTAAAGTCAACTTTAAAATTAAAGTCGTCTTGTTCGACAATTTTCACAAATAATAAAATGTCACAAAGCTGATTTTAATTTTAAAGTCGACTTTAAATTGTGTATGAATATGCGCCATTAATTTTAAATAATTTATAGAATCATTTCATGTAATATTTCGGAAATAAAAAATCGCGTAGAAAATAGTTATATATATATTAATTGAAGATGAGTAACATTAAAAATGTACAAATGACAAAATCAAATTATTATTTGCGGTACGAATTTGCAAGATGTAAAGATTAAGTTGTCATAAAAATTGCGATAGGTCAGTACCTACATTTTAATCAAATAATTTCATTGCACATAGAGCGCAATGCTCCCAGCTCATATTAATATAAAAGGCTGGAATATATCCAACCGATTAAATGCACGTCAGCACTTTACAGGCAGAAACCACCAACGTACTGGAAATGAAACGAGATACGGTAGTGCAGCTACCTAATATTTTTATCATTATCACAATTTTCATTCATGAAACTAAATATATTAATGTAGATATGAATGTTTGAAAAAAAAAATCTAGCAAACTAACAAACTTTTTAAATTCATCATTACACGGTAATGAAAATAAATAAGTACAGTTGAGATGTACAAAATTTAATATTTAACAACTTAATATAGCAAATACATTTATGTAATGCTAAGAAGTCGCGCCCGCTTATTTCCTAATACTTAAAAAAATCTTAGTTAGTGCATGAGTAAATAGCAAAGTATTACTGAATATGACTAGCATTTAACCATGTACTACTGGGATTCTACACGGATAGAAAAGATTTGTTTGAATATAATTAAAAAGTAATACGAAGTTACCATACATGTATTAGGAATGAAGTGTAATTAAATTATAATCGAAATTGAATTTATTTTTGTTCACGTGTAAACATTATTATATTGTCCAGCAGAATCTGTCAAATTTACCATAAATATGTTACAATACCAACATAAAATTTTAATTGCATTTGAATAAACTATTTCTTGGCAATTTACATAGTTAAAACTATGTCTCGAAACACAAAAAATGCTAATCAAATCTAAATACAACGTATGTTCGCAACGCTCGTTTTAATTCAATAATTTATCGACTGACGAAGTTGGCAACGTGGTGCAGCATTTTCTATCTACGCCATCTTTTGCCATCGTTTGAATATATTGATGTTTAAAAACAAACAAAAAAGGAATTGGATTTAAATAAATGTATTCTTCCAACATTCTTCTTGTATACGAAGTTAGCACTCGTTGAGCAGAATTTTCTACCTACGTCTCTTTTGTTGTCGTTTGAAGTATGTATGGGGTCATTTTAAAATACTTAAAAAAATCTTAGTTAGTGCATGAGTAAATAGCAAAGTATTACTGAATATGACTAGCATTTAACCATGTACTACTGGGATTCTACACGGATAGAAAAGATTTGTTTGAATATAATTAAAAAGTAATACGAAATTACCATACATGTATTAGGAATGAAGTGTAATTAAATTATAATCGAAATTGAATTTATTTTTGTTCACGTGTAAACATTATTATATTGTCCAGCAGAATCTGTCAAATTTACCATAAATATGTTACAATACCAACATAAAATTTTAATTGCATTTGAATAAACTATTTCTTGGCAATTTACATAGTTAAAACTATGTCTCGAAACACAAAAAATGCTAATCAAATCTAAATATAACGTATGTTCGCAACGCTCGTTTTAATTCAATAATTTATCGACTGACGAAGTTGGCAACGTGGTGCAGCATTTTCTATCTACGCCATCTTTTGCCATCGTTTGAATATATTGATGTTTAAAAACAAACAAAAAAGGAATTGGATTTAAATAAATGTATTCTTCCAACATTCTTCTTGTATACGAAGTTAGCACTCGTTGAGCAGAATTTTCTACCTACGTCTCTTTTGTTGTCGTTTGAAGTATGTATAGGGTCATTTTAAACATACTGATGTTCGAAAAGAAACAAAAAATGAATTATTGTATATAAAGTTGACACTCGTTGGTCGGCATTTTTTGCGTACGTGTCTTTTGTTGTTCGTTGAGAAAACATGTTCGCATCGGTAATAATTTTGTTATTTGTAAATTAAATAAATATATAAATTGTGTTACAAAAAGTACAAATAGTAACAGAGTATAATATAGTGCAGTATATACTTTCTGAAACTAATGTGAAAAAACCACAACTAAAAAATCTGTGTTTGGATTTTCAAACAGAATTTGGCATGTTTTTTAAACATGCCAAATTCTACGCTACGCTATGTGATGAACTGTAACTGTACTAAATATAAAGCGAGCCTGGATCGTCTGGTTTTGCGTCTGCTGGTGCAATTGTGCATTCATTGATGCTCTCACTTGTACTTGCAGTTTTAAACCAATTATTTATTTATGTATTTAAAAATGTGTATATGAATTATACTTTAAATAGTTATAGTAGTTAATATGTATATGTGTTAACATGCACTATATGATTTAGTTTGGAAACATATATTTAGATATGTTTCTGTATTGTTGTAATACAACTTGTTTTATATACACGCTGCAAAAAAAGGGCTCTCCCAAACATAATTTTGCAGGCATTAACATGTATGTTTGGAATTTTATGTAAACAAAATATATAATTGACTGATAAATCATTTGTAAACAGGGTTGTATTGAGACTTGAACAGTGTTATAATGAGCTCCGACTTACATTATAATATCCCGGGAACATTTTTATGTTGCCCCTTAAGTATGTTCCAATGGAAACATAAAAAATACTACATCCAAATAAAATAAATATTTGAATCGAAACATAAATATGTTCAAAATAAAACATGATTTTGAACGAGCCGAATATAAATATGTTTCCAGTAAAACATATCAGTTGTTTCAGTACTAAAAGTAGTATGTTTGCATAGAAACATATTTAAATATTTTTGGAAAAAAATCCTGAAAAAAATATGTTTTTTTTTTTATTAAAAATCTTTAAAAATGCACAGTGGGAATTTATAATAATTGAATTCATATACAAATTTTTAAATGCATATATAAATGTTTTTAAATTGCATGTACAAGTGACAGCATCAATGAATGCACAATTGCACCAGCAGACGCTAAACCAGACGATCCAGGCTCGCTTTATATTTGGTACAGTTACAGTTGGTCTCAACTGGCAAGGAATTCACGGAGGAATTCAAGGAAAACATGCCAAATTCTGTTTTAAAATCGAAACACTTATTTTTATTTGTGGGTTTTTCACATTAGTTTAATAAATTTTTATACTGCACTTTTAAATTATATATTATACTCTGTTACTATTTGTACTTTTTGTAACACAATTTGTATATTTATTTAATTTACAAAACTATTACCGACGCGAACACGTTTTCTCAACGAACAACAAAAGATACGTACACAGATAATGCCGTTCACCGAGTGTCAACTTGCTGCAAGAATACCTTTATTTACATTTGAATTCATTTTTTGTTTGTTTTCAAATATCAGTATGTTTAAAATGACCTTATACATGCTTCAAACGACGACAAAAGAGACGTAGGTAGAAAATTCTGCTCAACGAGTGCCAACTTTGTATACAAGAAGAATTTTGCAAGAATACATTTATTTAAATCCAATTTTTTGTTTGTTTGTTTTTAAACATCAATATGTTTAAACTATGGCAAAAGATGGCGTAGATAGAGAATGCTGCACAACGTTGCCAACTTCGTCAGTCGATAAATTATCGAATTAAGACGAGTTGATTAGCATTTTTTGTGTTTCGAAACATAGTCTTAACCAAGTAAATTGCCAAGAAATAGTTTATTCAAATGCAATTAAAATTTAATGTTGGTATTGTAACATATTTATGGTAAATTTGACAGATTTTGCTGGACAATATAATAATGTTTACACGTGAACAAAAATAAATTCAATTTCGATTATAATTTAAATACACTTCATTCCTAATACATGTATGGTAATTTCGTATTACTTTTTAATTACATTCAAATATATGCAAACAAATCTTTTCTATCCGTGTTGAATTTACCCAATACCCACAAGGATTATTGCAGAATGGGATGCATTGGTTAAAACAACATATGACTACACATCGGAAGCAGAAGACCGGAGCAAGTACATAGGTCTAACGAATGAACATCACAAGAAATACATTGTGGTTATCCAAAATATGGGCAATGAAATAACTGGCAACACACTATGCAAAGTCGCGCTGATTCAACATAGAACAGATATTAAAGATACCTGTGAACATGTTGCAATCAAAAGGAGTTCAGGTCTAGTAGTTAAACTATGGACACCAAACACATGGTTGTATATATTCAATACACCAGCAGTTTGTGGGTCAAATATAGCCACATTGACACTATCCGGCCTGGGTTGGATGTCCATAAATGAAGCTTGCAACTTACACAACAAAGAAATGATACTGCCATACGAGTTTATACATCAACGCATTAGGAATATAACATAAGGAAGAACATACGGTTATGATAGAAATCTACAAGGCAATTGGTCATCATTACCATATTCAAATATATCACAAACGCCGTTACCGATCTTGGTGTCAGATCACAGCAAAAGAAGATCAGGATTAAAAGATGGGCATCGTGATTTCGTCGAAATATTATTACAATTAACTGATAACCATGTAATGACCACCAAAAAAAAAAATTATGATAAAAAAAAAATATATATATAAACAAATTTCCTTATCGATTTACTATTTCAATTTTTCATTATATACATTTACATAAGAATCTTTTATAATACCTTGATCCACCCTGTTATTAAAAATACATTCGTT
This sequence comes from Dryomyza anilis, assembly GCA_951804985.1. NCBI lineage: Eukaryota > Metazoa > Arthropoda > Insecta > Diptera > Dryomyzidae > Dryomyza > Dryomyza anilis. The sequence continues at coordinate 64,295,185 of OX638130.1, forward strand.
AAATCCGTAACATGCAATTTGACGCATCGAATTACGAAAAATATAATGCAAAATAAATTAACGAATCCAAAATGTCGGTCTGGATCTACGAATCGATCACATTTTCTTTCTTTTCCGGTTGGATATCATCAAAGAAAGACACACTTTCAATCTTTCTGATATTATCAATATTTCGATTCAGGTAAAATATTAGAAGCTGCCTTTTAAAAACATTTTCTATAGGTTCTAATTAATTACTAGATTACGCATCTTACTTTGTAAATAATATAATTACAAAACTAAAACGCATTTCGAACAAGCAAAGTTCTTTAAAGTTCAATGCAAAAGTCTGAATACGTTTTTGCGAAATCATCAAAATTATTTGGATGTGCATTAGCAGACCTCCATCTAAAACCAAAAATTGGTTTACCCGGACGTTCCTTATTTGGATTTGCAATTTTTAACCGGATTAATCATTTGATTTTTACCCGGACGTAACATTTTTGGATTTGCCAATTTTAACCAGATTTATCATTTTACCCAGACGGAACATTTTTGGATTTGCCTTTTTACCAAATTTATCATTTTACGCGGACGTACCACATTTTGAATCATAATTTTTTTCTCAGACGTACCACCTCTAGATTTGATAACATCGATTCATGCTTAGAAGTGAGTCACTCACGCCAAATTCTGAATGGCAACACAAAAAGCAGGCCTCCAGCTTTGCCCTTCATTGACACTTCATGCATGAAACCATGCAGTTCTTAAAAAAATTAAAGTTCGTGCTCCTAAAATAACTATCAAAATCTATAACAAAAAAAAAATATAAATAACAGTAACAAAATCTATAACAAAAGTATACATAAAGAAACTAAAAAATAATTAAATAATTAGTTTCAACAGTAATTTTCTTTTTAAAAATTATATATAAACATTAAAATTTAGTATTCACAAATATTATAGAAAAAGTGATAAAGTGTAAGTAAAAGTGACATAGAAAAAAAAATTAAAAAATGTTATTTGAATTACTTAAAAATATATATACACATATAGAAAATAAAATAAGAGAAAAAAAAGAAATAAATTAAATGCTAAACAAAAGAAAAAAAATGAATGAAAATAATACAAAGAATCAGTGTCTTCGTTTTTAGAGAAAACAAACAGAAAGAAAAAAAACAAACAAAAATAAATAAATAATTGAAACAGTAAAAAATATAAAATTAAAACTAAATGTAGGAGCAACATAAAAATTTATTCATTCACATAACGCAGCAGAGTTCACCATTCATCGTCTTAAAGAAGGGCCTTTCTTCACTACAGATGACTATGTAAGCTTTTTTTTATATTTTTCATAAAATGATCAATGAATATTATTTTTATATTGCTCGCCATATTTCCTATGATTCTCTTTAAAATGTTTAATTAAAAAAAAAATTAAAAAAAAAATGTTAAGATCGTCTGTAAAGCCACAATGTAAGACGAGCTCTGCTTATTAGATTGCAACAACAATTAACAGCTAAATTCTCTTTTGCATTGTCTGCACTGTATAACAGCTCAGTTTTTGATTGTGATTGCATTTTGATATTTTTGTTTGCATGAGAGAGCTCGTTCGGTGCCTTTTGGTTTTACTTTTTTTTTAACTTAGCAACATAGAAATCAACACACTTAGAAAAAAAAATTAATATGAAACAAGAATTATTTATGAATGGAAATATTTAACAAATGAAAGTTAAATTTAAATCTTTTTTTATTTTTTGCTCTTGTTAAATATCAAATTTTATTAAAAAAAAAATTAAGAAAACAATTATATTAAAATAAAAATAATTGCATAAAAATAAAAAAAAAACAGTTGGGAAGGTTAGATCACATGGGAAATTTTAAAGTAGGTGTAATTATGATAGTTAGGATTATCAAAATTATAGTCGGTCTAAGCCGACTATAAATACCCTACACATATGTGTGGTTACCATTCAAAGTGATATATAGGTCACCAGGGTATACGAATCCTGAAAATAACTACAAACATTCAATCGCTGAAGAATTTCCATTCATTTGATACCCATATTTACAAATGGGTAGGTGTACCGAATTTCAATTTTTTTTTTTGTGAACCACAAGTCTTTTCGCCGGAAAACATTATTATCATGTATTTGAGCATAAGTCAATATATATTTGACAAAAAAAGTTTAACCTAAGCACGTATACATAAAAATTGATCTTTATATGTACATTTTATATGAGCGTAGGTATATTAGTAATCTAAGTTATAAGTTTCATTTATCTAGCTCTTCAATTTTAAAAGTAGTAGGGATTTCAACAGACAGGCAGACAGACAACGTTACATATTTTTTGGCGCCCAAAATGGAGCTCTATTGTCGTAATAACTCCCAGTATTGTCCCAAACATTTTAATATTTTTGTAGAGTTTTTTTTTGTTAATTTAAAATTTAGAATATTAAATTTTCAAGCTAATAAATAATTTTTGATTTTCTTTCTGGAATTTCGAATACTTGGCGTTTAAATTGTACAAGTAAATCGACCGATAGATACTTCTTTAATTTTTTTTTGTTTTTGTAAAACCTAGTGTTATGAGTAAGGTACAGATTAGTTGAGAAACGAATTTTTTCGGAAAACAAAGTTGAGCTTATTTGTAAGAATTATAGAGCTTTCTAATGTCCGAAAATTTCGTTTATTTTTAGATAGAAATATTAACAACATACTTATAACATAAACTATTTGTTTAATAAATTTACACCATAGCCAAACATTTTTTTTATTATCTCTCAATCGTAAATTATTAAACACTTCATATTGTCCTTTAGTTTCTAACCACCAAATAAATCTGATAATATAAAGTAATAAATTTATAAAATGCCACTAACACATAGTGATGAAAATTTAACAAGACATGCAGACACAAATTCAACTAAATGCACTATTTGCATGGATACAATATCCGAAGAAATTCCAAATATGATTACAAATTGTAATCACGTCTTCCATAAAATTTGTATTGAAAATTGGTTATAAAAGAACACGGAATGTCCCAATTGTAAAGCCCTTACACATAAAAAGCAACTTAAGTCATTTCAAATGTCACAAAACCAATCTAAACGAACAGCTGCAGTTAGGGGGGCTACGCCTACGAATTATAACACCCGCGGTCGCGGTCAAGAAATGAGCCTTGAAAGTTTAGGTCCCTTTACAAACGATGTGAATCAAAATAATAATCCAGTGTTAGGAAATGTATGGATAAACCAAGATCAATCACCATTTCACACTTCTAATATAACTAGTAATAACAATGTAGGAAATGTTAATCACACGTCATGGCGGTAGACGTGGAAGACCTAGACAAACAAATAATAACCACGTTCAAGTTGACTATGGTCAAATTAGTGATATTGTAGAGCAAAGTGTGCAACGACTTTTAGCTTTACGATTAAATACAAACGTTGTTTATTCCAACGCTCAAGGTACTCAATATGTTGGTTCCACGAGAAACTCACCGGCTATTTCAAATAATACTCCACACCATTTTCACGGTTTAAATAATGACAAAGTAACCATACTTATAAAAAATTGGAACGTCCAATTTGACGGTTCAATCGACGGTTTAAGTGTGAATGAATTCATTTACCGAATTAGAACCTTAACTGCTGATTGCTTGCACAACGATTTTCCACTGTTATGTAAAAACCTTCACATTCTTTTAAAAGGAAAAGCTCTTGAATGGTTTTGGAGATATAGGAAGCAATCAGTAAACATATCATTTACGGATTTTTGTACCGCTCTGCGCTATTAGTATCAAGATTATAAATCTAATTACGATATACGTGAACAGATTCGAAACCGCAAACAAAAATCACATGAAATTTTTGAAAGTTTCTATGATGAAATTGTTAAAATTATGGATAAGTTATCTGAACCAATATAGTAGGAGGAACTTATTGAAATTTTGAAACATAACTTAAAACCAGATATTCGACACGAATTATTATTCGGGCCAGTTCATTCTCTTGCTCATCTGCGCAAATTATGCCTAATGAGACAAAATTTATTAGCGGAGGAGACTTTTCGTCGATTTCCTTCTAAGAACCCTGGTAATAGTAATGTACCTTTTAAGAAAAATATTTATGCATTGGAATTTACTTCTCAAGAGTCTAATTACAACTCGGAAACCGATCCAGATTTCGCAATTGCTGCCGTTAATCAAATTGCAAATCCTACAGGTGTTCCCAAGTGCTGGAACTGTTTAGAAGATGGCCATGTATGGGTAGAGTGTTTGCGAGACAGAGCAATATTTTGTTACGGTTGTGGTAAACCAAATGTTTACAAAATATAAAATATTCAAAGATTCACCTGAATTAATTGTTAAACCCAAACCTAAGCGTTCCACACTTAGAATGCGTTCTTTTTATCAGGGATTACGAAAAACTAAACAATTTTTAATTTCATCTATTTTAAATACTAAAGACCAGCGATTTTATGCTGAAGTAAGCTTTTTGGACTCTTAGATACGGGTGCCAATATTAGTTGCGTGGATTCGAGTTTAGCCACATTTATTTCAAATTGTTCAAAGTATAAAAATTGTTCTTCTTTCGTGAATACAGCTGACGGAAAGTCACATAATGTTAAGGGATTTCTAGATGTCGAAATAGTGTACCAAAATCAGAAGAAAAATGTGCGTCTTTATATCATACCTTCAATTACAAATAACCTCATGGAGTCGATTTTTGGCGAGTTTTCAATCTTGCGCCAGGAATTATAACATCAATTTCCTCTTCTCAAGATGTATAACCAACAATATGCAACCTTAATACAAAAGATACATTTTATCCCTTATTACCAATCCAACATCAACAACTGGAAGCAGTTAAGCTTTTATTTCCTAACTTTGAAACAGAAGGTCTCGGTAGAACAAAGCTAATAGAACATAACATCGATGTAGGTACAGCCAAAGCAATAAAACAGCGCTACTACCCAGTTTCGCCTGCTGTAGAGAAGATGATGTTCGATGAAGTAGATAGAATGCTCTGCCTAGGTGTTATCGAGGAGTCCTCAAGTTCATGGAGTTCGTCAATGCGACTAGTTTTGAAACCTGGCAAAATAATATTATGTCTATACGCGAGAAAATTGAATAGTGTTACAATAAAGGATGCTTATCCTATTCAAAGTATAGAACGAATTTTTTCTCGTATGCCAAAAGCCAATTTTATTACAAAACTTGACCTTAAAGATGCCTTCTGACAAATAGGTTTGTCAGAATCTTCTAAGCAACTTACTGCATTCACAATCCCAGGCAGGCCGCTTTATAACTTTGTTGTAATGCCATTCGGGTTATGCAACGCGCCATCTACAATGTGCCGCCTGATGGATCAGTTAATTCCTCCAGATTTAATTCACTGTGTTTTTGGTGACCTTGATGACATGTGTATAGTGTCAGAAGATTTTAGTACCCACCTGTCAATTTTAATTAGGATTGCGAACCGTTTTCGAGAAGCTAATCTCACCTTAAATATTAAAAAAGTAAATTTTGCGTCACTGAAACTAAGTTCCTATGTTTTATAATAGGAAACGGAGGAATCTCATCCGATCCAGAAAAAATAGAATCGAGTAAATCCTGGCCAACTCCAAAAACAATAAAACAGGTCAGAGGGTTTATGGGTCTCGCGGGATGGTATCGCAGATTCATCGAGAATTTTGCTGAGACTACATGTGCCATCACAGAGACGATGTCCACGAAAAAGAAATTTATTTGGACAGATGAGGCAAACTCGGCATTTGAAGACGTGAAGTCGAGATTGACCACCGCCCCTGTACTTGCAAATCCAAATTTTGAGAAAAAATTTTACATTCATTGCGATGCAAGTGTTGTAGGTATTGGAGCAGTGTTAGTACAAATAAATGATGAAGATGTAGAAAAACCCATAGCCTTTATGTCGCGTAAATTAAATTCAGCGCAGCGTAATTACAGCGCGACGGAACGCGAATGTTTAGCGGCTGTTGAAGCCATTGAAAAGTTTAGGTGCTATGTTGAACTACAGGAATTTGAAGTTATTACTGATCATTCCAGTTTAATTTGGTTAATGCGACAGCCCAAGCTTAGCGGTGGGCCTGCGCGCTGGGCATTAAAACTCTAGCGTTACAAGTTCACCATCAGCCATAGAAAGGGTAGAGATAACGTTGTCCCAGACGCACTATCGAGAATTCATATAGATGAAGAAATTATAGTTGGTGCATTAAAATTGAATGAAACTAGTCCGGAGATTGATTTAGAATCGCCTCATTTTTTTGACATTGATTACGAAAAATTAAAATCTAAAATTAACGCAGAACAGGAGAAATTGCCTGATTTGAAAATCATTGACAAATTTATATATATATCGGAACTGAACATGATACTGGCAGTGAAAAACACTCATGGAAGCTTTGGATTCCAGAAAAAATGCGTGCTAGTCTTCTCGGGCGTTCACATGATTCTTTAACTGCGGCACACGGAGGAATGGGAAAAACTTTAGAATTGCTACGTCGAAATTTTTACTGGCCTGGTATGGTGCGGGATGTTAGGGAATACGTGAAAAATTTTGATATTTGTAAATGTATGAAATCCCCAAACATAATTTTACGCCCACCGATGGGAAATCAGGCTGTGTCTTGTCGTCCGTTCCAACGTATGTACATAGACATTCTGGGTCCGTATACCCGCAGTAAAAAAGAATTTATTGGATTATTAATAGTTTTGGATCATTTTTCAAAATTTCATTGGCTTTGCCCCTTGAAAAAATTCACGTCAGTAGCAAATCAGGAATTTATTTTAAAAAATATTTTCCATGTTTATGGAGTACCAGAAACTATTATTAGTGACAATGGTGTTCAATTTAAATGCAATGAATTTAATGCGTTCCTGACAAAATTCGCCCCAGACAAACGCCTCAGAGCGAGTTAATCGCTCTTTAATCGCTGCTATTCGCGCATACATTAAGAAAGACCATCGCGAATGGGACGAACATTTGACCAGTATATCTTGTGCCATGCGAAATACTATACACCAATCTATAAAATGTTCACCTTATCACTCATTATTCGGTTTCAATATGGTTACACATGGTTCCAGTTATGCGTTGCTTAAAAATTTAAAAGAAGAGCCAGCAATTGGGCTAAATCGTGACGACCAACTTGGTCTTGAATGTTGAACAATATAATTTGCGCTCAAGACCCGTTTCTTATCAAGCTGGTCAAGAGGTATTTCGTAGGAATTTTACACAAAGTAACTTTCAAAAAAATGTTAATGCTAAGCTAAACCACGTTTTTGTTAAAGCGCGAATTCGTGAAAAACTAGGTTCTAGCTATTATATCCTAGAAGATTTACAAGGCCGATTAGTAGGTACATTTAGTGCCAAAGACATTCGCTTATGAAAATCTAATTTCCTGCTAAGCTGTTAGTTAAATACTACATCTTATCCGGTTTGTAATGTCCACCAAAAAAAAAAAAAAATTTAAACAAATTTCCTTATCGATTTACTATTTCAATTTTTCATTATCTACATTTACATAAGAATCTTTTATAATACCTTGATTCACCCTGTTTTTAAAAATACATTCGTTAAATCCGTAACATGCAATTTGACACATCGAATTACGAAAAGTATAATGCAAAATAAATTAACGAAGTAAATGTCGGTCTGGATCTACGAATCGATCACATTTTCTTTCTTTTCTGGTTGGACATCATCAAAGAAAGACACACTTTCAATCTTTCTAATATTAGCAATATTTCGATTCAGGTAAAATATTAGAAGCTGCCTTTTAAAAACATTTCTATAGGTTCTAATTAATTACGCATCTTACTTTGTAAATAATAAAATTACAAAACTAAAACACAATCAAAGATCTTTAAAGTTCAATGCGCAAAAGTCTAATGTCCCCGGAAAATAGTTTTTCTTGAACACGTTTTTGCGAAAAAAAAAAAATCATCAAAATTATTTGGATGTGCATTAGCAGACCTCCATCTACAACCAAAAATTGATTTACCCGGACGTTCAATATTTGGATTTGCAATTTTTAACCGGATTAATCATTTGATTTTTACGCGGACGTAACATTTTTGGATTTGCCAATTTTAACCAGATTTATCATTTTACCCAGACGGAACATTTTTGGATTTACCAATTTTAACCAGATTTATCATTTTACCCGGACGTACCACATTTTGAATCATAATTTTTTTCTCACACGTACCACCTCTAGATTTGATAACATCGATTCATGCTTAGAAGTGAGTCACTCACGCCAAATTCTGAACGGCAACACAAAAATCAGGCCACCAGCTTTGCCCTTCATTGACACTTCATGCATGAAACCATGCAGTTCTTAAAAAAATAAAAGTTTGTGCTCCTAAAATAACTATCAAAATCTATAACAAAAAATATATATATATAACAAAAACAAAATCTATAACAAAAGTGTACATAAAGAAACTAAAAAATAATTTAATAATTAGTTTCAACAGTAATTTTCTTTTTAAAAATTATATATAAACATTAAAATTTCGTATTCACAAATATTATAAAAAAAGTGATAAAGTGTAAGTAAAAGTGACATAGAAAAAAAAAATTAAAAAATATTATTTGAATTACTTAAAAATATATATACACATATAGAAAATAAAATAAGAGAAAAAAAAAGAAATGAATTAAATGCTAAACAAAAGAAAAAAAATGAATGAAAATAATATAAAGAATCAGTGTCTTCGTTTTTAGAGAAAACAAACAGAAAGAAAAAAAAACAAACAAAAATAAATAAATAATTGAAAGAGTAAAAAATATAAAATTAAAACTAAACAGAACGCAGCAGAGTTCACCATTCATCGTCTTAAAGAGGGGCCTTTCTTCACTACAGATGACTATGTAAGCTTTTTTTATACTTTTCATAAAATGATCAATGAATATTATATTTATATTGCTCGCCATATTTCCTATGTTTCATTAAAATGTTTCATTAAAAAAAAATGAAAAAAAATATTAAGATCGTCTGTAAAGCCACAATGTAAGCCAAGCTCTGCTTATTAGAATGCAACAACAATTAACAGCTAAATTCTCTTTTGCATTTGCTGCACTGTATAACAGCTCAGATTTTGATTGTGATTGCATTTTGATATTTTTGTTTGCATGAGAGAGCTCGTTCGGTGCCTTTTGGTTTTACTGTTTTTTTAACTTAGCAACATAGAAATCAACACACTTAGAAAAAAAAATTTAATATGAAACAAGAATTATTTATGAATGGAAAAATTTAACAAATGAAAGTTAAATTTAAATCTTGTTTATTTTTTGCTCTTGTTAAATAACAAATTTTAATAAAATAAAATAAAACAATTAAATTAAAATAAAAATAATTGCCTGAAAATAAAAAAATATTAAAATGTATATATATATATTTTTCCGAAATTTCTTCTACCTAAATTTCATTTAAATTTTACTGTAACGAGATAATTAAATCTGTCTACACTTTATCACATATAATACCATTTAAATATTTTTAAATCCATACTACTATTTAAAAACATACATTTATATTTTTTTTTGTATGCTAAATTAAACTAAATTTTAATATTCTAAAAGACTAGAATTAATGATCAACAATTATAATTGTAAAACATTTCAATATTTTTTGTAGAGTTTTTTTTTGTTAATTTAAAATTTCGAATAATAAATTTTCAAGCTAATAAATAATTTTTGATTTTCTTTCTGGAATTTCGAATACTTGGCGTTTAAATTGTACAAGTATATACTAGATAGATACTTCTTTAATTTTTCTTTGTTTTTGTTAAACCTAGTGTTATGAGTAAGGTACAGATTAGTTGGGAAACGAATATTCTCGGAAAACAAAGTTGAGCTTATTTGTAAGAATTATAGAGCTTTCTAATGTCTTTTTTTTTTAGATAGAAATATTAACAACATACTTAACATACTTAACATAAACTATTTGTTTAATAAATTTACACCATAGCCAAACAATTTCACAAATTCAACTAAATGCACTATTTGCATGGATACAATATCCGAAGAAATTCCAAATATGATTACAAATTGTAATCACGTCTTCCATAAAATTTGTATTGAAAATTGGTTATAAAAGAACACGGAATGTCCCAATTGTAAAGCCCTTACACATAAAAAGCAACTTAAGTCATTTCAAATGTCACAAAACCAATCTAAACGAACAGCTGCAGTTACGGGGGCTACGCCTATGAATTATAACACCCGCGGTCGCGGTCAAGAAATGAGCCTTGAAAGTTTAGGTCCCTTTACAAACGATGTGAATCAAAATAATAATCCAGTGTTAGGAAATGTATGGATAAACCAAGATCAATCACCATTTCACACTTCTAATATAACTAGTAATAGCAATGTAGGAAATGTTAATCACACGTCATGGCGGTAGACGTGGAAGACCTAGACAAACAAATAATAACCACGTTCAAGTTGACTATGGTCAAATTAGTGATATTGTAGAGCAAAGTGTGCAACGACTTTTAGCTTTACGATTAAATCCAAACGTTGTTGATTCCAACGCTCAAGGTACTCAATATGTTGGTTCCAAGAGAAACTCACCGGCTATTTCAAATAATACTCCATTTTCACGGTTTAAATAATGACAAAGTAACCATACTTATAAAAAATTGGAACGTCCAATTTGACGGTTCAACCGACGGTTTAAGTGTGAATGAATTCATTTATCGAATTAGAACCTTAACCGTTGATTGCTTGTACAACGATTTTCCACTGTTATGTAAAAACCTTCACATTATTTTAAAAGGAAAAGCTCTTGAATGGTTTTGGAGATATAGGAAGCAATCATTTACGGATTTTTGTACCGCTCTGCGCTATTAGTATCAAGATTATAAATCTAATTACGATATACGTGAACAGATTCGAATCCGCAAACAAAAATCACATGAAACTTTTGAAAATTTCTATGATGAAATTGTTAAAATTATGGATAAGTTATCTGCACCAATATTAAAATGTCCGTTGCTTAGGCGTGAGGCCAAATGTCGCAACGTTCCATTTATAATTACCCATGATATCCTACCAGAGAATGTCCAACGTTGAAGTTCCATTTTTATTAACCGAAATAATTCAAACAAGTCTTTTCTTCCAAGACATACTTTTATTTAATTGAAAGTTCTATTTTAATATTAACATTATTGTTTAACTTATAAAAGAAACACGTCTGCACTCTAAGGCAGTTAAAATCATATCCAACTTAAAATATATTCTTAACCTCTACTCATCACCTCGGTCGCACCAATATTTACAAACACCAGATCTGAGTGTCATCATATTGTGAAATAATCAATTCGTATTGGGGTGATCGTGAGATCGTGCTTTAGTTCCCTGTACGCCGCATGCAGGTGCTACCTGATGAGGCTCACATTACAACCAATACATTTGTTGTTGTCATCATATGTGTATAAGAGTAAGTGTATCAAATGCATAACATAACAGTAAGCATTTTTGGTGTTACATTATTATGATTAATATGAATATGCTATTGTGCTTACTGGTGATGTACAGATTTTTCAAACTAAAATAAAAAGTATTTCTGATATACAACATTCTTCCCCCCTTATTTTAAGAAAAATTTATTATTAATTAAATAATAATAGTTTTTTCTTTTACATTGTTAATATCTTGATAAAATTCTTATAGTGTAGATTATTTTATTTTTAAAAATAAACAATTGTATATTACCTAGTGGAGATAAATAATTTCAAATTTAATGATTTTAAATTAAAAAAAATGGTATTGGCCCAATTTTCTAATTATTTGGCAGCATTAGCCCGCCTTTAATCTAAACATCTGAATTATAAAAGGAAATTAAATACAAACATAACCTGATCCCGATGTTTTTAGTGTTAACTGCTGCTGCCACTCTTCGGTTGGTGGTTGCTGCGATTGCGTTGACTGTAGCTGCACTTTATTTGTTTCTGCCACTGTCTCAACAAACATTGTTTTCATCTTGCGTCTTGATTTTATTAGCTTTTAAAATTTGATGTCTTATATGTTGCGTTGTTTTTCAGCCAAATTAAATCGTACTTTGTTGAGAGCAGATACTAAAATTGATAATTTTGTAATTTTATATTTCTGAATATTAATACGGATTTGTCTTCTTTAAATGTTTTGAGAAATTTTCTTGTTAGATAGTTTTTCTAGCGGAATTGTCATTTTCAGTAATTGTAATTTTTATCTATACGTAGATGTTGTTGTTTTGTTAGTTTGACGTTGTTGTACTATTATATTTCCGTTGTTGTAACAATATTCGAATACGTATATTCTTGGTTCTTATCGTTTTAAAATTTCGTCTTCTTCAAAATTGTTTAAGAAATTGTGTTCATTTGTTGAAGCGTGTGTGATTTAGTGTAATTGTGGTAACTTTGTTGATTTGTTAAATTTATTTTTGTAATCAGGTTCGCATTGACAGCTAAATAAGTGTATATGGAATAGCTCCTTCAACTTATTTACATAATGTTAGCGTGTTCTTTGAGCGATAAAATTGTCATCTTTTATTTAGTATATATAAGATGTAAAATGTTGTTGCATTATTATGATAAAATAGTTCCAAATTTCTTTGCTGATTTGTCAAACTTCTACATCCATATCCATAGGGTAGCTCCTTTCTCTTAATTAAACATGTATTGATTGTTGTCGTCCGCGCCATAACTCTCACATGTCGTTTTATCATCATTCTTTTGTACTTCATTACATTACCATTTCAGACCTTTTCCCAACAAAATTAAACGACCTTCTTTGGCAATTAAAATTACAGCATATTGTATTTAACGTTTATTTTTATTGTTTGGTGGATTGCTTGTTGTTCTTCTTCGTGCATGTTTTACTTCTTTGTGATTCGTCGTGGTTGGAGTACATTTGCAGAATCAGGATTATTATTAAAATACTTATTACTTGTTTACTATAATTTATATAGAATATTCAAATTTAATATCTTCATTGTATGTTTATATTGAACATTTCATTTATTACATTCAATAAAATGTACATGTACTTTAGAAATCTTTAATTTTTCCATAATATTTCATTACCACATGACTCAATGCTAGTCATTTTAATTTATTAATTTAAATATGCTTGATATATGACAGTATTTTCAATCTTTCTTTTGCATAACAACTTTGGTACATTCAATACGTACATATATATATATATATTTTTTTTATGACCGTTAAATGATCTTGGTTAAAACGTTTGCTAGTTTGTTTGTTTGTTTTTGTCGCTGCATTAACGTATCTCGTTTCATTTTTAGTCCATTAGTGCAGTGGTTCCTACATGCAAAACGCTGAATTGCATTTTATCTCTTATAACTATACCTAAGCTCCTCACTTATATCTGTGCTCCCCTTCAGTTTGTGCTCCGCTTACGTCTATCTGTATTTCAAGTACAACGATCTTTCTTTCATTTGTTTCGATTGACAATGCCCTTGACAATGAAATTGAGGTGCTGTAGTGGCAATGTATATTTTATTTATTTAGCTAATTCGTACTGAAATCTTTCTTAATAAATATCTAATATAATCTTGTAAATCACTTTATTACTTTATCTATTTTCACCATTACAAATTTTTTAGTACATGATTTAATGCTAGTAACCTTTTAAAATTAATACGTAGCTATTCCCTCATGCACTTATTTATTTGATTAAGATTTAAAAACATATTCCTAAAAAAAAATATTATTAACGCGGCATTTCTTTACCTTATACAAACAACAATTTGCAATAGTATGCATTTCATTCTAACATGATTACGATTTATGATCATCATGAACTATTGGTTCAGTTATTCATTTCTTTACATCTATTTATTTAATTGTGTAAAACTTCAAAATTATATGCTTTTAATAAGTTGTTATGGATTTTTTTTCCTTTTCCTTTGATGGAAATCATTGTCGTTACAGGACTTACTACCGATAGTACCTCATAGGGTCCTACCCAAATGGGAGAACATTTATTCTTTCTATTTTGATTTTTTAATAATATTTTATCGCCTACTTTAAATATTGTTGGTTATAATGCGCTGTCATAGCTTTGTTTAGATTTTTCTTTTGCTTTATCTTGATTTTGTCTCACTATTTCATGTGTGCGTTGAATCTGATATTTTAATAATTTGTTGTAATCATCAGTATTATAAACTGGTGAACATTTACGTTTTAGATTAGTGGGCATATCAAAATCAAACCCATATAAAGTACGGAAAGGGGTTTGCCCTGTTGACATATGTACTGTGTTATTGTGCACGTGCATTGCCGAATTTAACCATTGGTCCCAGTTTGACCCATCTTCTTTTGCAAAACTTCGCAAATATTCTGCTAATGGTCGATGGCTTCTTTCCAAAGATCCATTAGCTTGTGGATGATATGGCGTAATATGTAACTTTTTAATTCCTAACAATTTACATGTATCTGAAAACAATTTAGAGACGAAATTTGAACCATTGTCGGTAACTAATACTTTTGGAATATTTAAGCGCGTAATGATTTCGTCGTAAAATGCTTTCGCTACAGTGCTTGCTTCTGCGTCCGGTATAGCTACGCAACACATATATTTTGAAAAATCATCTTGAAATGTTAATATATATTTATTTCCAGAGATAGTTTCTGGTAAAATTCCTACAAGATCCATGTATACTTTATCAAATGGTCTCACTGGCGTATCAGTTAGGACCATTGGCATATTTGTAAGCCTAAAACTTTTATTTACTTGGCATTTTAAACAATTTTTTACGTAATCTTTTATTTGTTTCTGCATACCTTTCCACTTAAATTGTCTTCTGATTCTAAAATATGTTTTTACTGCACCCTGATGGCCTCCTAATGCGGAATCATGAAAATGAAAGTGTGCAGAATTTGTTTCGTTATTTGCATCTGTAATTGTTTCATCTACGACCGGTGTACTAATTTGGGGCTTTGTTTTTGTAATTTGTTGATCTAATTTATTTTGTGTAGTTTTAGAACGTGTTTGTACTGCTGTAATATCGGATTGTATATATGGTATTCTGCTTAAAGCATCCGCGTTCAAATTCTTTTTACCTGGTTTGTAAATTATTTCAAAATCGTATTCTGACAACTTATGTCGGAAACGCGCAAGGCGGGATGTCTGATCTTTTAAGTTTGCAATACCTTTTAGGGGCTGATGATCTGTAAAAATTTTAAATGGTCGCCCTAATAGGTATGCTCTGAAATTCTTGGTTGCCCAAACAATAGCTAAAAATTCTTTTTCAATGGTAGAGTATCGTTTTTCGGTCCCATTTAATGCCCTACTCGCAAATGCGACTGGTCTATCGCTTCCAACTTCGCCTTGCGACAGTACCGCGCCTATTTCTTCATTACTTGCATCAGTTGTAAGTAAAAAAGTTTTCGTAAAATCTGGATATGCGAGAATTGGTGATGAAATTATTGATTCTTTTAATTTAATAAATGAATTTTGACAATCGTCTGTCCATGTAAATTTATCGTCGTTTCTAAGTTAATTATTAATTAGTAATGATATTTTGGCCATATTGCCTATGAATTTTCTGTAATAATTAATTAATCCCAAAAATGCTTGTACTTCTTTTCTATTTCTTGGCACCGGAATATTTTTCACGCATTCGACCTTAGAGGGGTCTGGCAGCGCACCTAGTTCCGAACATTTATGTCCTAAATATACAACTTCGCGACGCAAAAACTGACATTTTTCGGTATTTAATTTTAAATTATGTTCCCTTAATTTCTGTAATACATTACTTATTCTATGCTCATGTTCGCTTAAATTTTTTCCATATACAACTATGTCATCAAGATACACAAAACAATCGATACCCTGTAAACCTGTTAATATGTGGTTCATTATTCTTTGAAAAGTGGCAGGTGCACCTGTTAAACCAAATGGCATTCTATTAAATTCAAAATGTCCAAGTCCCGTACTGAAAGCAGTTTTTTCTTTATCTCTTTCATCTACTAAGACCTGATGATAACCACTTGCTAAATCCAATGTTGAAAAGTATCTACTATGCCTTAGCTGATCTAATATCTCGTCTATACGAGGAATCGGAAATACTTGTTTTATTGTTACATCATTTAGTTTACGAAAATCTATTACTAGTCTCCATTTCTTGCTACCGTCCTTATTGCTCTTTTTTGGTACAAACAATAACGGTGAATTCCAAGGTGAGGTGCTTGGAGATATAATGCCGTCATCTAACATTTTTACTACTTGTCTATTAATTTCTTCCATATGTGTATGTGGAAGTTTATATTGTTTCTGATTAATTGGTGGTTGGTTCCATTGTGTAGTTATTTCATGTTTAAGCGCTGGCGTGTATGTTAATTTATCGCCATCTAAGTGAAAAACGTCATGATAAGAAATACACAAATTTTGTAAAGATGTAATTTCGACTTTATTTAAAGTTTCGTCAATTTTAATTTCCCTTAATAATCTGTTAATTCTATTTGTTATATTTACTGAATTTACGCTATTTATTGTAGAATTTTTGGAATACGATTCTTTATACTGAATAAAATTCGAAAACTTTGGTTTAAATTTGTTGTCTATTAGAATTTCTTTTTCTGTAGCATTTAATATTGAAACATAAACTCTATTCAACTGGCATCTGCTCCTGAGTCTACTAATAAAATAAGTCTTCCATTTTTAGCTGCCTCGCAAGGTACTTCAATGAAAACATCACTTGTATTAGATAAATTCGAACAATATCCATTCCAATTGTGTATTATGCAATTTCCTTTTGCATTTAATTCATGTTTTAATTCATTGTTTACCTTCAGTTTTTGAAAGTTTAATGGGGTAGTAAATTTGACCACAGTCTCTTTCGACGTCTGATCTACAATTCCTAACTCATTTCTTTTCTTTTGGGGTCCCCAGTTTATTGGCCTTGACTGAGCCCCTCTTAGTTTCCCTGATTATGATTATTATTTGTGACTGATTCAAATTTTGTTTTCGCATAACACTTATCTATTTTATGCCCTTGTCTATCACAACATAAGCATTTTATATTACTTGTTTCATTTTCTTTGTGATTATTATTTTTAATATCATTATTACCTAACTGTATTTTAGAATTTTTCATATTATTATTGGCACATTTCCAATTAGCTTCATGGCCATAAGTTCCACATTCGTGGCAGAAAGGCTCATTTTTCCTACTAATACAATCGTCCCTAGTATGTCCTAATTTCATACAGAATGATCATGTCGGAACATTCCTTACATAGGTTAATTTATCATTATTTTCTGGATTTTCTCTTTGCTTAATTATTTCTGAATTATGTTCTGCTTCAACATTATATTCGTATTCATTTAACTTTGGTCTTAGTTGCATAATAGCTTCAACATTTAATGCTTCTTCCAATAATGCATCTAATGTGTCTGACTTGCTACTTAATAATACAACTTTTGTTGTTGGATCCTTCACACCTACTTTAAACGAGATCAATACTGACTTCTGTAATTCCAATCTGAATACGTCATCATTACCTATCTTTTTACGGTATTTTTTACTTGCAATTTCTAATGCCATGGATTGCAATTCGTCTAATCGTCTTCCAAACGCTCTCAAACTCTCTTTACTATTTTGAAAAACTTTTTTAATCTTTTCTAGTACTGAATCTAAAGAAATATCATTTAAGTATGTATTTTTTAGTAACTCGTATAATTCTTCTATTTTTTGAAAATGTTTTATCCTCACCAATTTATAAGCATCTCCCTGCAAATGTAACCTAACGCTTTTAATAAATTCATCATAATCTGATTCTTTAATTTTAAGCTTTGCTGTTTCACAGCCTTCAATAAATTTATATAATTCAGTTTCTAGTAATGGAGATTCTGCCCAAGAAAAGTAAGGAACAACGTAATGTACGCGTTTAAATACATTTCTGTACCCATTTTAATTATCGGTTTTTTTATTGATTTATGTAATTAAACATTAATTACTTTATTTATATATATATAGATTGCATTTATTATTTTTATATTTAATGTGAAACATTTTCAAGTTTATTAATTTATATTTATTTAGAACACAAGAAAAAAAAATATATTAATGAAAACCCGTTATATATTTGTATGTTAAAGGATGAAAATTGAAAATTAAATAAAAATTGGTATACTATATTTTATTTTCTGCAAAGCTATGTATATCTTTTGTTTAAACAGTAGATTGCTTACTAGTTGATTTAATTTTTCTATTAAATTTAATACTGTTTTATTTAGCTCATTTTGATATATATACAATTTTTTTTTTCTAAAAACATCTCATCATTTTATAACTGAATACTGATTTTTTTTATGTAATTTAATTTTGTTAAAATTCTCCAATTTGTTATTTAATTAATTTCACAACGCTATGAAAACATTGCTGTATCAAAATTCTTAAACTATTTAACATTTTAATTTCACAGTTTTATTTAAAGTTAATTTAATTTCACAATATTATGAAATTGTTAAAAATTCATTTATTTAAAATGTTCAATTGCCTGTTTTTCAAATGTCTAATTTCATGATTTCAATATTCTCAAATGTTTCTTTTGTTTTATATCACAAATTCACAAAAATTATTTTTTTTTCGCACATTTTCTTTCACTGTTTTTCACAATACTCACGACTCCTAAAAAATATATTTTCCCTTGTCCAATATATTTATTTCATATACTTCTAATCTCCATCCAGTCCATCCTGTCCCCTGGGATTTGATGTTTGGTTCGAAAACCGGCTGCGCCAAATGTTGTAATTAAAATGTCCGTTGCTTAGGCGTGAGGCCAAATGTCGCAACGTCCCATTTATAATTACCCATGACGTCCTACCAGAGAATGTCCAACGTTGAAGTTCCATTTTTATTAACCGAAATAATTCAAACAATTCTTTTCTTCCAAGACATACTTTTATTTAATTGAAAGTTCTATTTTAATATTAACATTATTGTTTAACTTATAAAAGAAACACGTCTGCACTCTAAGGCAGTTAAAATTATATCCAACTTAAAATATATTCTTAGCCTCTACTCATCACCTCGGTCGCACCAATATTTACAAACACCAGATCTGAGTGTCATCATATTGTGAAATAATCAATTCGTATTGGGGTGATCGTGAGAAAAACTTCTATGTGCTTTAATTCCCTGTACGCCGCATGCAGGTGCTACCTGATGAGGCTCACATTACAACCAATACATTTGTTGTTGTCATCATATGTGTATAAGAGTAAGTGTATCAAATAAGTGTATGAGAAAAATACGAATGCATGCATAACAGTAAGCATTTTTGGTGTTACATTATTATGATTAATATGAATATGCTATTGTGCTTACTGGCGATGTGCAGATTTTTCAAACTAAAAGAAAAAGTATTTCTGATATACAACAAGGAGGAACTTATTGAAATTTTGAAACATAACTTAAAACCAGATATTCGACACGAATTATTATTCGTGCCAGTTCATTCTCTTGCTCATCTGCGCAAATTATGCCAAATGAGACAAAATTTATTAGCGGAGGAGACTTTTCGTCGATTTCCTTCTAAGAACCCTGGTAATAGTAATGTACCTTTTAAGAAAAATATTTATGCATTGGAATTTACTTCTCAAGAGTCTAATTACAACTCGGAAACCGATCCAGATTTCGCAATTGCTGCCGTTAATCAAATTGCAAATCCTACAGGTGTTCCCAAGTGCTGGAACTGTTTAGAAGATGGCCATGTATGGGTAGAGTGTTTGCGAGACAGAGCAATATTTTGTTACGGTTGTGGTAAACCAAATGTTTACAATATATAAAATATTCAAAGATTCACCTGAATTAATTGTTAAACCCAAACCTAAGCGTTTTACACTTAGAATGCGTTCTTTTTATCAGGGATTACGAAAAACTAAACAATTTTTAATTTCATCTATTTTAAATACTAAAAACCAGCGATTTTATGCTGAAGTAAGCTTTTTGGATTCTTAGATACGGGTGCCAATATTAGTTGCGTGGATTCGTGTTTAGCCACATTTATTTCAAATTGTTCAAAGTATAAAAATTGTTCTTCTTTCGTGAATACAGCTGACGGAAAGTCACATAATGTTAAGGGATTTCTAGATGTCGAAATAGTGTACCAAAATCAGAAGAAAAATGTGCGTCTTTATATCATACCTTCAATTACAAATAACCTCATGGAGTCGATTTTTGGCGAGTTTTCAATCTTGCGCCAGGAATTATAACATCAATTTCCTCTTCTCAAGATGTATAACCAACAATATGCAACCTTAATACAAAAGATACATTTTATCCCTTATTACCAATCCAACATCAACAACTGGAAGCAGTTAAGCTTTTATTTCCTAACTTTGAAACAGAAGGTCTCGGTAGAACAAAGCTAATAGAACATAACATCGATGTAGGTACACGCTACTACCCAGTTTCGCCTGCTGGAGAGAAGATGATGTTCGATGAAGTAGATAGAATGCTCTGCCTAGGTGTTATCGAGGAGTCCTCAAGTTCATGGAGTTCGTCAATGCGACTAGTTTTGAAACCTGGCAAAATAATATTATGTCTATACGCGAGAAAATTGAATAGTGTTACAATAAAGGATGCTTATCCTATTCAAAGTATAGAACGAATTTTTTCTCGTATGCCAAAAGCCAATTTTATTACAAAACTTGACCTTAAAGATGCCTTCTGACAAATAGGTTTGTCAGAATCTTCTAAGCAACTTACTGCATTCACAATCCCAGGCAGGCCGCTTTATAACTTTGTTGTAATGCCATTCGGGTTATGCAACGCGCCATCTACAATGTGCCGCCTGATGGATCAGTTAATACCTCCAGATTTAATTCACTGTGTTTTTGGTGACCTTGATGACATGTGTATAGTGTCAGAAGATTTTAGTACCCACCTGTCAATTTTAATTAGGATTGCGAACCGTTTTCGAGAAGCTAATCTCACCTTAAATATTAAAAAAGTAAATTTTGCGTCACTGAAACTAAGTTCCTATGTTTTATAATAGGAAACGGAGGAATCTCATCCGATCCAGTAAAAATAGAATCGAGTAAATCCTGGCCAACTCCAAAAACAGTAAAACAGGTCAGAGGGTTTATGGGTCTCGCGGGATGGTATCGCAGATTCATCGAGAATTTTGCTTAGACTACATGTGCCATCACAGAGACGATGTCCACGAAAAAGAAATTTATTTGGACAGATGAGGCAAACTCGGCATTTGAAGACGTGAAGTCGAGATTGACCACTGCCCCTGTACTTGCAAATCCAAATTTTGAGAAAAACTTTTACATTCATTGCGATGCAAGTGTTGTAGGTATTGGAGCAGTGTTAGTACAAATAAATGATGAAGATGTAGAAAACCCATAGCCTTTATGTCGCGTAAATTAAATTCAGCGCAGCGTAATTACAGCGCGACGGAACGCGAATGTTTAGCGGCTGTAGAAGCCATTGAAAAGTTTAGGTGCTATGTTGAACTACAGGAATTTGAAGTTATTACTGATCATTCCAGTTTAATTTGGTTAATGCGACAGCCCAAGCTTAGCGGTTGGCCTGCGCGCTGGGCATTAAAGCTCTAGCGTTACAAGTTCACCATCAGCCATAAAAAGGGTAGAGATAACGTTGTCCCAGACGCACTATCGAGAATTCATATAGATGAAGAAATTATAGTTGGTGCATTAAAATTGGATGAAACTAGTCCGGAGATTGATTTAGAATCGCCTCATTTTTTTGACATTGATTACGAAAAATTAAAATCTAAAATTAACGCAGAACAGGAGAAATTGCCTGATTTGAAAATCATTGACAAATTTATATATATATCGGAACTGAACATGATACTGGCAGTGAAAAACACTCATGGAAGCTTTGGATTCCAGAAAAAATGCATGCTAGTCTTCTCGGGCGTTCACATGATTCTTTAACTGCGGCACACGGAGGAATGGGAAAAACTTTAGAATTGCTACGTCGAAATTTTTACTGGCCTGGTATGGTGCGGGATGTTAGGGAATACGTGTTATATTCGCCCCAGGCAAACGCCTCAGAGCGAGTTAATCGCTCTTTAATCGCTGCTATTCGCGCATACATTAAGAAAGACCATCGCGAATGGGACGAACATTTGACCAGTATATCTTGTGCCATGCGAAATGCTATACACCAATCTATAAAATGTTCACCTTATCACTCATTATTCGGTTTCAATATGGTTACACATGGTTCCAGTTATGCTTTGCTTAAAAATTTAAAAGAAGAGGCAGCGATTGGGCTAAATCGTGACGACCAACTTGGTCTCATAAGAAATGACTTGGCCTCAAATATTCGCAAAGCATACGATTGTAATGTTGAACAATATAATTTGCGCTCAAGACCCGTTTCTTATCAAACTGGTCAAGAGGCATTTCGTAGGAATTTTACACAAAGTAACTTTCAAAAAAATGTTAATGCTAAGCTAAACCCCGTTTTTGTTAAAGCACAAATTCGTGAAAAACTAGGTTCTAGCTATTATATCCTAGAAGATTTACAAGGCCGATTAGTAGGTACATTTAGTGCCAAAGACATTCGCTTATGAAAATCTAATTTCCTGCTAAGCTGTTAGTTAAATACTACATCTTATCCGGTTTGTAATGTCCACCAAAAAAAAAATATATGATAAAAAAAAATAAAATAAAATGTAAACAAATTTCCTTATCGATTTACTATTTCAATTTTTCATTATCTACATTTACGTAAGAATCTTTTATAATACCTTGATCCACCCTGTTTTTAAAAATACATTCCTTAAATCCGTAACATGCAATTTGACACATCGAATTACGAAAAGTATAATGCAAAATAAATTAACGAAGCCAAAATGTCGGTCTGGATCTACGAATCGATCACATTTTCTTTCTTTTCTGGTTGGACATCATTAAAGAAAGACACACTTTCAATCTTTCTAATATTAGCAATATTTCGATTCAGGTAAAATATTAGAAGCTGCCTTTTAAAAACATTGTCTATAGGTTCTAATTAATTACTAGATTACGCATCTTACTTTGTAAATAATTAAATTACAAAACTAAAACGCATTTCGAACAAGCAAAGTTTTTAAAGTTCAATGCAAAAGACTGATGTCGCCGGAAAATATTTTTTCTTGAACACGTTTTTGCGAAAAGAAAAAAAAATCATCAACATTATTTGGATGTGCATTAGCAGACCTCCATCTACAACCAAAAATTGGTTTACCCGGACGTTCCTTATTTGGATTTGCAATTTTTAACCGGATTAATCATTTGATTTTTACCCGGACGTAACATTTTTGGATTTGCCAATTTTAACCAGATTTATCATTTTACCCGGACGGAACATTTTTGGATTTGCCAATGTTAACGAGATTTATCTTTTTACCCGGACGTACCACATTTTGAATCATCATTTTTTTCTCACACGTACCACTTCTAGATTTGATAACATCGATTCATGCTTAGAAGTGTGTCACTCACGCCAAATTCTGAATGGCAACACAAAAAGCAGGCCTCCAACATTGCCCTTCATTGACACTTCATGCATGAAACAATGCAGTTCTTAAAAAAATATAAGTTCGTGCTCCAAAAATAACTATCAAAATCTATAACAAAAAAAAAATGTATAACAAAAACAAAATCTATAACAAAAGTTTACAAAAAGAAACTAACAAATAATCTAATAATTAGTTTCAACAGTAATTTTTTTTTTTAAATTATATATATACATTAAAATTTCGTATTCACAAAAAGTTATAAAGTGTAAGTAAAAGTGACATAGAAAAAAAATTTAAAAAATTTTATTTGAATTACATAAAAATGTATATACATAGAAAATAAAATAAGAGAAAAAAAATAAATGAATTAAATGCTAAACAAAAGAAAAAAAATGAATGAAAATAATATAAACAATCACTGTCTTCGTTTTCAGAGAAAACAAACAGAAAGAAAAAAAAACAAACAAAAATAAATAAATAAATAATTGAAAGAGTAAAAAATATAAAATTAAAACTAAATGTAGGAGCAACATAAAAATTTATTCATTCACAGAACGCAGTAGAGTTCACCATTCATCGTCTTAAAGTGACTATGTAAGTTTTTTTTTTTGATATTTTTCATAAAATGATCAATGAATATTATTTTTATATTGCTCGCCATATTTCCTATGATTTCTCTTTAAAATGTTTTATTAAAAAAAAATGTTAAGATCGTCTGTAAAGCCACAATGTAAGCTAAGCTCTGCTTATTAGAATGCAACAACAATTAACAGCTGAATTCTCTTTTGCATTTGCTGCACTGTATAACAGTTGCTATTCTTCGCTCAGTTTTTGATTGTGATTGCAGTTTTGTATTTTTGTTTGCATGACAGAGTTCGTTCGGTGCCTTTTGGTTTTGTCTTTTTTTTTAACTTAGCAACATAGAAATCAACACACTTAGAAAAAAATCATCAAGGACCGTAACTATTTATTATATTCTTCCATCCTGATTAGGGGTTCCGTAATTTAAATGTGTTTCGAGCTCTGAAGGTTAAGGTTGTCAAAACCCCACCACTAGCCGTATTGCTAGCCGTATTGAAAGGAACCCGAATGGACAAACCATTTCATCAACCTTTGTGTTGTTTTTTTTTAGCAGACACGTACACAAACGTTACAACCAGGACTAAAAAAAAATACTTAATCGGCAAAATGAAATAACGAACACTGGTATGTCTTACGGTATATCAATGCTGATATTAATAATAGCAGCATATGTACTATACATGCATTATTACTCGACAATTAAAAATAAATCAACAATAAAAAGCGACGAATTTCATACAAATAAATTACCAATAGCAACAATAGATGTAGAAGCGGCTAAGGAAAACCTTGAAATGGTGTCAAATACATTTCCCAGCAAGAAATCGCCACTTGAAAAAATCGGGTCATTGCGGAAATCAACAACGCAGAAACCAAACACCACAACACCCATAGCAAGTCAACGAACGAAGTCACATGAAATAGAAGCCAATAGGTCAGAAACAACAACAATGCATCAACTTTGGGAGGTGTTCCACAGGGATGAGATGACCGATGGAAACCTCATCGTTGTGGGCATTGACCAGAACTCCATCACGACACTGGAGAAGTCTGCGGGTCGTGCCTTCTTCCTTACGTCATCCGTGACCATTAAGCTGGACGGAAAACCTGTCGGAGCTGGGGCCCAATCCGGGAAACAGTCATCCAAGGGTAATCTTCCCAGCCCGGTCGTGGAGGATAGTAAGGATAAGGTCGAGGCCGCGAGCAGTATGGGGGTTCAGGTCTACCCGACCAATGAAGAAGGGACGAGCAGAGGAGAGGACGAGGGCCTATCAGAATTTTCTGATGACACCCTTACGCCCTCTCAGGAGGACGAGCTACTCGCCCAATGATTCTGCTTACGCAGATCAACCTCCATAGGAGTCGACTGGCGACGGCTGCACTTATGGAGAGAATGGAAGAAGGTAAGACGCACATCGCACTGATCCAGGAACCCTGGACTGTAAATGACAGGGTTGCTGGTTGGGGTGACTCGCGATTCCAAATATTTTATACACTCAATGCAGGCCGCCCTAGGA
Source organism: Dryomyza anilis (assembly GCA_951804985.1). NCBI lineage: Eukaryota > Metazoa > Arthropoda > Insecta > Diptera > Dryomyzidae > Dryomyza > Dryomyza anilis. The sequence continues at coordinate 64,320,801 of OX638130.1, forward strand.
CCTGTATTATCTGTAAAAAGGATTTTAACTTTTCTTTCTCCACAGAACTGTCTTCCTCAGACGCCACCACAATTTTTGACGGGAGCGGTGGCCTCATGCTGTCTTCAGTATATCTCCCGCATGACTCCCCGGAACCTCTACCCTCCGAGGAACTGCTGAGGATTACAAGGTTTGCTGCCGAAAAAGGTAAGAAATTAATAATTTGTACAGATGCCAATTCTCACCATACAACATGGGGAAGCTCCGACTGTAATGCTCGGGGACATGCCCTATTTGAATTTATTAATGCGTATGATCTTCTGACCCTAAACGTTGGTTGTTCTGCCACCTTCATCACTAGAGTCAGAAAGGAAGTACTTGACATAACTCTTTGCTCTAAAAACATACTTGACATGTTCCAAGACTGGCATGTCTCTAGCATACATTCCTTCTCGGATCATAGATACGTCTGTTTTAAACTATCCATTCCTAACATACCCCCATCCATTCCTAACATACCCTCACTTATGTTTCGCAACAAATCGAAAACTAAGTGGGCCCTATTCAGAAGACTTTTAAAGAATGCGTTAGACGTATCTCCCGCACCCCCTTTAAGTTCTATATATAACATTGACGAGGAGGTCAAAACCATAACAAATAGCCTTATACAAGCATTCGAAGAGGCTTGCCCTCTTCGCACCCGAGAGTCTTTCAAGGAAAAACCCTGGATGACAGGGGCTTTGAAAAACCTAAGAACGGATACTCGGAGACTTTTCAATAAAGCTAATAGATTAAAAAAGATTAAGGAAAAAATTCCTTATGAGCAGCTGAAGTTTAAGCAACATGCATACATAAAGGGACGATCCGTTGAAACCGCCTTACATGAGGTAGTTAACAAAATTGAAAGGTCTATGGACCTAAAAGGACTCACTCTAGCAGCCTTCATAGATGTTGAGGGTGCTTTTAATAACGTTCACACTGACACACTGATCTCGTCCCTTGCCTCCTTTGACGTAGACCCGGCTATTTTACACTGGGTACGTCATATGTTGTGCAACAGATCCATCACTTGTCAGCAGGGCAATATTACCCTAAGGGGAAGGGTTTTTCGCGGTACCCCACAGGGTGGCATTCTCTCACCGCTACTCTGGGTCGTCACCATAAACAGTCTCCTAAGAAGACCAACCGAGTCTGGTTTACATGCTGTCTGCTACGCAGACGACATCGCCATCCTTGCCTCGGGGACACATCCTCTTCTCCCTTCTAGACGAATCCAAGAAGCCTTGGATATCTCGGCTGAATGGTCATCACCTAGGGGATTAAATATAAACCCCCAAAAAACTGAAATCTGTCTGTTTACTAGGAAAAGGAAGCTACCTAGCTATCCTCTTCCACAGGTAAACGGAGAGATACTGGCACTTACAGGTCAAGTCAAGTACCTTGGAGTTATCCTGGATTCTAAACTTAACTGGAAGGCACAAATAGCTAGCAGAGCCACAAAAGCCGTTAGGGTCATGGACTCCAAATGGACTCCAAAGGGTACCATTAGCCTTATAATGAGTATTTGAACAACCCGGGTATTACCCGGGTTGTTCAAATACTCGAAAAACCCGGGAATTAAATGTTCGAGCTACCCGGGTAGTTCGCAAAACCCGGGTAGTTGGTTCGTTCGTTTGTTCGAGCTATTCGAGTAGCTCGTTTGTTCGAGTAGCTCGATGGCTCGTTCTTCGTTCGAGTAGCTCGATCGTTGTTCGAGCTTCGAGTAGCTTGTTCGTTCGTTCGTTTGTTCGATTGACGATTGTTCATTTGATCGCTTGTTAATTTGTCTGTCCGTTCGTTTGCTTGATGTGGGAGTTGGTCGGAAATGGTTGGAAAAATGTAGGTGGACAAAAGTGGGTGGGTGGGCAAAAGTGGGCGGAAAGTGATAAAAAGACCGAAAAAAATTTTATTGCAGAAATCGGTAGCAGACATCAAGGAAAATCGAATGGTACCACTCTCAGTGATCCCTGACCCCCAAAAGGGGGTCAAAAACCACTTTATGTCCAAAAAATTTTTATTGCGGAAATGGATAGCGAACCTCATTAGAAGACTAATGGTACCCTTTGGAGTGGTCCCTGACCCCCAAAAGGTGGTCAAAAACCCATTTATGACCCAAACATTTTTATTTTTGGTTTTTGACCCCCTTTTGGGGGTCAGGGACCACTGAGAGTGGTACCATTCGATTTCCCTTGATGTCTGCTACCGATTTCTGCAATAAAATTTTTTTCGGTCTTTTTATCACTTTCCGCCCACTTTTGCCCACCCACCCACTTTTGTCCACCTACATTTTTCCAACCAACCGACCAACTCCCACATCAAGCAAACGAACGGACAGACAAATTAACAAGCGATCAAATGAACAATCGTCAATCGAACATACGAACGAACGAACAAGCTACTCGAAGCTCGAACAACGATCGAGCTACTCGAACAACGAACGAGCCATCGAGCTACTCGAACAAACGAGCTACTCGAACAAACGAGCTACTCGAATAGCTCGAACAAACGAACGAACCAACTACCCGGGTTTTGCGAACTACCCGGGTAGCTCGAACATTTAATACCCGGGTTTTTCGAATATTTGAACTACCCGGGTATTACCCGGGTATTACCCGGGTATTACCCGGGCTTTCGAGCGCCCGGGTACCCGGGCTACTCGAAAATACTCGTATGAAATCGAGAGCTCTGGCTTTAACTGATACGCCTGTACGACCATTCGATAAAGTATACATGGATCTTGTAGGTATTTTACCGGAAACTATATCTGGAAATAAATATATATTAACTTTTCAAGATGATTTTTCAAAATATATGTGCTGCGTAGCTATCCCAGACGCAGAAGCAAGCACTGTAGCAAAAGCATTTTACGACGAAATTATTACAAGACATAACATACCAAAAGTATTGATAACCGACAATGGTTCGAATTTTGTTTCAAAATTATTTTCGGACACGTGTAAATTGTTAGGAATTAAAAAGTTACATATTACGCCATATCATCCCCAGGCCAACGGCTCTTTGGAAAGAAGCCATCGACCATTAGCAGAGTATTTACGAAGCTTTGCGAAAGAGGATGGGTCAAACTGGGACCAATGGTTAAATACCGCAATGCATGTACACAATAATACAATGCATATGTCCACCGGTCAAACGCATTTCCGTATTTTATATGGTTACGATTTTGAAATGCCAACCAATCTAAAACGCAAATGCTTACCAGTATATAATACCGATGATAGCAACAAGCTATTAAAATACCAAATTCAACGCACACACGAAATCGTACGACAAAATCAAGCCAGAGCCAAAGAAAAATCTAAGCAAAGCTATGATAGCTCATTACACTCAATAACATTCAAAGTAGGCGATAAAATTTTACTAAAAAATCAAAATAGGAAAAATAAATTTTCACCAGTTTGGGTGGGATCCTATGAGGTTCTTTCAATAAAAAGCCCTGTAACGACTGAGATTTGTATCAAGGGTAAAGCGAAAAAATTTCATAATAATTTGTTAAAAGCATACAACAGTATAGTTTAAATAAACACTGTAGAATTAAATAAACACTGTCTCCAACAAGATCCAATAATTTTTAACATCATTGAAATAAAGTCAAATAGTTAGTGCAGGACAGAATAGCTAAGTATTACATATTGAGAATGACTGGTATTGCTTCGTGTACTAACGAATTTGAAACTACAAAAGAAAAGAATAGAGAAAAACTATATTTTTTTTTAAATGTAGATATTAAATAAATTAATTTTAAATAATTTATAAAATCCAAAAAATTTAATGTAATATTGCCAATATACAAATCGCAGAGAAAATAGCTATATATTAATTGAAGATCACTAGCATTGAATATAAACAAATAATAAAATCAAGTTATTATTTGAGGTACGAATTTGCAAGGTATACAAATTACGTTGTCATTAAAATTGCGATAGGTCAGTAACTACCTCAATGGCATTTTAAACATACATGTTCATTGTGCATAGAGCGCAATGCTCCCAGCTCATATTAATATAGAAGGCTTGAACAAATTCATATGCCAACCGATTAAATGCACTTCAGCACTTTACAGGCAGAAGCCACTAACGTACTGCTAATACTGCCTAATATTTTTTATCATTAACAAAATTTTCATTCATGAAACTAAATACATTAATGCAGATATGCATTAATATAGCAAACTAACAAACTAAAAAACGTTTTACATTCATCATTACACGGTAATGAAAATAAATAAGTACAATTGAGATGTACAAAACTAAATATTTAACAACTTAATATAGCAAATACATTTATGTAATGCTAAGAAGTCGCGCGCGCTTATTTCTTAATATTTAAAAAAATTATTAGTTAGTGCATGAGTAAATAGCTAAGTATTGTTGAATATGACTAGCATTTAACCATGTACTACTGGGACTCTAAATAAAACAATTTGTATTGCAAAAATGCAGAAACATATCCAAACATATATGTTTCTAAACAAAATCATACAGTACATGTTGACACATATGTAAATTAACTATTATAACTAATTAAAGTATAATTATGGCCATAGCCTTAACAGGATGTATTAAGGTAAAATAAGAAATATTTATAAGAAAACTATATGATATGATCAAGGATTCCATTAAACATGTAAAGAAAAATGGAATTTTTTCTCTTTCTCTTTACGATAGGCAATAAAGAGCGAAACCAATATAATGATTAGAATTGTCACACTGGTGCTGATGCTGGCAGCCAATGAAGCAGTCAACATCACACAGACATCAATTAATGATACAAGATTATTCTTTGAGAAGACAACTGATGCTTTGTTCTACAATGATGAATGGACGATAGTAGCCAAGTTTCAACCGCTACAACTGAACGATTTCCTGGAGCTGACAAACAAATACATAATCACGGCAAACACAATGTGCGAACAAATGAGCACCAATGTAAACGGACCCAGCATAAAAAGATCATGTATAGCAGCAACACGTGAGACCACGGCAATAATAGCCACACTACAGAAAAATGAAGAAATAATTAAGCGCACAATAAAGAGTAACCGACAAAAGAGATCACTCAATTTCATTGGCGAAGGACTCAACTGGGCTTTTGGACTGACAGACAATAAAGAAAGAGAGACTATCTATAAACATCTCAATGATATTGAAGATAATGAACATAAAACATACGAAATTATGAAAAGACAAATTACGGTGATTTCATCAAATTATAACAAGATAGCAGAACCCTTACTGAATTCCTTGAAGGAAGTCGAAAATCTGCAAAATGTGTTAAACATAACAATAAGAACACAAAAATACATAAATGAAAAAATAAACCAACAAGACAACAGCTGATGGAAATGGCAATCATAGATGATCTATACAAGGGATGATTACACCCGACAATTATAGACCAGAGCGAGTTAGATGAAATGCTGACTAGCCTCACGTTAAGAGGAAAGGCGAAGTGGTTCATACAAAAATCATTCGAAATGCACCGTGCATCAACAGTACGAGTTTTCCCAGACACAGACGGCCTAATAATAGTCATCAAGACACCAATACCTGATGATTTGTTGTTCACATTATATAGTATTTACCCAATACCCACAAATATTAATGAAGAATGGGATGCATTTATTAAAACAACATATGACTACATATCAGAAGCAGAAGACCGGAGCAAATACATAGGTCTAACGAATGAAGATCACAGCAAATGCATTTTGGTTAGCCAACATACGGACAAAGAAATTACACTATGCAAACGTCCAGGAACCATGCTAACAACTAGCAACACACTATGTGAAGTCGCGCTGATTCAACACAGAACAGATATTAAAGATACCTGTGAACATGTTGCAATCAAAAGGAGTTCTGGCCTAGTAGTTAAACTATGGACACCAAACACATGGTTGTGTAAATTCAATACACCAGCCTTTTTCGAAGCAGTTTGTGGGTCAAATATAGCCACTATCCGGCCTGGGTTGGATGTCCATAAATGAAGCTTGCAACATACACAACAAAGAAATGATACTGCCATACGAGTTTATACATCAAAGCATTAGGAATATAACATACAAGAAGGAAGAACATACGGTTATGATAGAAAGAACTGATAACCAGGAATGCAAAGAATTACTTAATCGTCAAAATGAAATAACGAAAACAGGTATGTCTTACGGCATATTAATGCTGATATTAATAATAATAATAGCAGCATATGTATTATACATACATTACTACTCGACAATTAAAAATAAAGCAACAATAAAAGCCGATGAATTTAATACAAATAAATCACCAATAGCAACAATAGATGTAGAAGCGGCTATGGAAAACCTTGAAATGGTGTCAAATACATTTCCCAGCAAGAAATCGCCCCATAGCAAGTCAACGAACGAAGTCACATGAAATAGAGCCAATAGGTCAGAAACAACAACAATGCATCAACTTTGGGAGGTGTTCCACAGGGATGAGATGACCGATGGAAACCTCATCGTTGTGGGCATTGACCAGAACTCCATCACGACACTGGAGAAGTCTGCGGGTCGTGCCTTCTTCCTTACGTCATCCGTGACCATTAAGCTGGACGGAAAACCTGTCGGAGCTGGGGCCCAATCCCGACCAATGAAGAAGGGACGAGCAGAGGAGAGGACGAGGGCCTATCAGAATTTTCTGATGATACCCTTACGCCCTCTCAGGAGGACGAGCTACTCGCCCAATGATTCTGCTTACGCAGATCAACCTCCATAGGAGTCGACTGGCGACGGCTGCACTTATGGAGAGAATGGAAGAAGGTAAGACGCACATCGCACTGATCCAGGAACCCTGGACTGTAAATGACAGGGTTGCTGGTTGGGGTGACTCGCGATTCCAAATATTTTATACACTCAATGCAGGCCGCCCTAGGACCTGTATTATCTGTAAAAAGGATTTTAACTTTTCTTTCTCCACAGAACTGTCTTCCTCAGACGCCACCACAATTTTTGACGGGAGCGGTGGCCTCATGCTGTCTTCAGTATATCTCCCGCATGACTCCCCGGAACCTCTACCCTCCGAGGAACTGCTGAGGATTACAAGGTTTGCTGCCGAAAAAGGTAAGAAATTAATAATTTGTACAGATGCCAATTCTCACCATACAACATGGGGAAGCTCCGACTGTAATGCTCGGGGACATGCCCTATTTGAATTTATTAATGCGTATGATCTTCTGACCCTAAACGTTGGTTGTTCTGCCACCTTCATCACTAGAGTCAGAAAGGAAGTACTTGACATAACTCTTTGCTCTAAAAACATACTTGACATGTTCCAAGACTGGCATGTCTCTAGCATACATTCCTTCTCGGATCATAGATACGTCTGTTTTAAACTATCCATTCCTAACATACCCCCATCTATTCCTAACATACCCCCACTTATGTTTCGCAACAAATCGAAAACTAAGTGGGCCCTATTCAGAAGACTTTTAAAGAATGCGTTAGACGTATCTCCCGCACCCCCTTTAAGTTCTATATATAACATTGACGAGGAGGTCAAAACCATAACAAATAGCCTTATACAAGCATTCGAAGAGGCTTGCCCTCTTCGCACCCGAGAGTCTTTCAAGGAAAAACCCTGGATGACAGGGGCTTTGAAAAACCTAAGAACGGATACTCGGAGACTTTTCAATAAAGCTAATAGATTAAAAAAGATTAAGGAAAAAATTCCTTATGAGCAGCTGAAGTTTAAGCAACATGCATACATAAAGGGACGATCCGTTGAAACCGCCTTACATGAGGTAGTTAACAAAATTGAAAGGTCTATGGACCTAAAAGGACTCACTCTAGCAGCCTTCATAGATGTTGAGGGTGCTTTTAATAACGTTCACACTGACACACTGATCTCGTCCCTTGCCTCCTTTGACGTAGACCCGGCTATTTTACACTGGGTACGTCATATGTTGTGCAACAGATCCATCACTTGTCAGCAGGGCAATATTACCCTAAGGGGAAGGGTTTTTCGCGGTACCCCACAGGGTGGCATTCTCTCACCGCTACTCTGGGTCGTCACCATAAACAGTCTCCTAAGAAGACCAACCGAGTCTGGTTTACATGCTGTCTGCTACGCAGACGACATCGCCATCCTTGCCTCGGGGACACATCCTCTTCTCCCTTCTAGACGAATCCAAGAAGCCTTGGATATCTCGGCTGAATGGTCATCACCTAGGGGATTAAATATAAACCCCCAAAAAACTGAAATCTGTCTCTTTACTAGGAAAAGGAAGCTACCTAGCTATCCTCTTCCACAGGTAAACGAAGAGATACTGGCACTTACAGGTCAAGTACCTTGGAGTTATCCTGGATTCTAAACTTAACTGGAAGGCACAAATAGCTAGCAGAGCCACAAAAGCCGTTAGGGTTTGGGCAACCTGCAGAAGATGTATTGGTCCTACATGGGGACTTCCATCAAAGATGACCCACTGGATTTTCACCAGCGTTGTACGACCAATACTCACATATGCGTCACTTGTATGGTGGACAGCTTTGGGATGAAAATGTAACATCAAACCACTCGAGAAAGTCCAACGGGCGTGTTGTCTCGGCATTTCAGGTGCGATGTCTACCACTTGAGACTATTCTAAACATACGCCCAATACAAATTCAAGTTAAATATGAGGCCGCGGTCGCAGCGGCTCGACTAAACATCCTTGGGGGATGGCTCAATTCCGAGACATTAACCAATCACCAAACCATAATTAACTCAATTCCTAATACTGTTTCTACAGGTAATTGGAACTGCGACCGCATCCCGGAGGAAACCAATCATACCGCCGCAAAGTTCGCTTTCCCGACTAGGGAGGAATGGGACAACGGCAAAGTATTGTCTAGCAATCCGGGGATCCACCTCTACACTGACGGATCAAAACTAAACGGTCACACTGGAGCGGGCTTTTTCTGTGAAGCGTTTTCTGCAAAAGAAAGTCTTCGTCTGCATGACCACAACACCGTCTTTCAGTCGGAAGTAGTGGCTATAACAGAAGGGGCTCAATTTATACAAAGCACTCACTGTGTAGACAAGTGTGTTAAAATTTTCTCAGACAGCCAAGCTGCCATTAGATTTTATCCATGGACAAGGTGAAATCCAGAGTGGTTCTACAAATGCTGATCTCTAACTTGTTAACACTGTGGACATTATCTGGGTCCCAGGACACTGTAACATTGAGGGGAACGAAATAGCCGACGAATTGGCGAGAAATGGATCAGAAATGGACACAATCTCAGTCATAACCGGCAGACCTTTCCAATTTCTAAAAAACGAGATGAGCTACAACATATTACAGACGACTCATGATCTGAGGGGTCACAACGTGCCTACTTTATGGCCTAGGTGTTATCTGTGCGGGGGTTTTTCCCCCCTCCTTCAATCAATCAATCAATCAATCAATTTATACCACATAATTTGCACCACATAAAATAATTTTAGAAATACCAAATAAAATATTGTAAAAGGAAAAACTGTTATTCTTCTTTATATTAATTTTCTCTTAATTTTAGCAATAACATATACAATAATTTTAGCAAAATTGCTTAAAATATTGTAAAGAAAAAATTATTATTCTTTTTAATAATATTTTTCTCTTCAGAAATAATTAAAATGCAAAAGAAAAAACTATTATTCTTTTTAATAATAATATTTTTTTTTTTACAATAAGGAGGGAGCTATGTTGTGTATAATAATTTTAGAGCCTGCTGCTAACATATGATCTGCTGTTGTGTATCATATTCGTAGAGCTTACTTACGATTCACAATATAATTTTAACCAGTATATTTTTCTTGATGGCATATTTTTAGGGTTACGAATTATGCATGTTAAACACAGACAGCATTTAATTGTATTGTCACAACACTTAACATAGCCAGTATAGTACGCCCACAATAATTTGGTCACTCTGATCATACAAATAAATGCTGATTTAGTTATTTTAGCCTAAGAGTCACTTAGTAATGCTGACTAAGTTATTTTAGCATGATGAAAGTACTCAATTTATTGTGAAATTATAAGAATACGAGGTGTTAGAAATTAAGTATAGAAATTAAGTATAGACTAATAATCAATTGTTTCCGATAAGCTGAAGTGTCCAGTTATAAGACCTAGTGTTAAGTATAAGTGTACAAACTTTCAAAATGAAATAAAATGTCTTAAAGTATAAAGAACTCGGTTGTTTTAAATAATAAAAACAGGAAAAAGGACTTAGAAAGTACAAAAGCATCAAGTAAGTTAAAGTCAAAAAAGGACTTAAACATACAACAAATGACCTTCCTTCCATTCTGCGTAAAATCTTGACTAGTTTTAAAGATATAGACTGGAACATGATTTTTTTTTTTAATTTTGAAGACTTTTATTTACTCATTTATATATAGATTGTACATGTTATCATAAAATCAAAATATTTGTATGAGACTTTTATAAATTAATACATAAATCGTAAACTGAAAACCGTTTCTAAATATCGCAAGTGGTTTAGTAAATATAAAATTGTAAAGTCGATTTTTTTTTTTATTTTCCATTTTTATTTTTTTTTTTTTTTGGAAAATTTGACTTTTATGTAAATCTCGTAAGTATTTGAAAATTTTTAAAATGATAAAACTTATCCAAAATATATTTAACCAATCTGGCAACACTGGTCAAAGTTCAAGTTTTTTATTTTAATTTTAAGTTTTCAACCAAAGTAAAAATTTAAGTAAGCATTTTTTATGACGAGTTATATCTACTTATTTCGGTATATGTTTATTAAGATGGCGTTAACATAGTGTTAGATATTTTCAATAAAATTCAATGTTAGTTTTGCTTAATTTCCCATAAAAAATACTATACTTGATTCTGGTGTAGATAATTTTGTACTTCGTATTGGAAATTAAGCAAAACTAACATTGAATTTGATTGAACATAATTAACGATATGTTGAAGCTAGCATCATAAGACTTTTACCAATTATATATACAAATTTTATATACTTTAAAAATAATTTGTAAATATATGCATTATAGTCCTTATAAAAAAATTAATATATTCGGAAATTGGGTTTTGAAAACTTTTCTGCAGGTATGTTAGAAATATATCTAATTTGGAAGTATATCTTCCCCGAAACAAAAACACTATGAAAAGATACATGTATCTGCAACCGAACTGCTGATAGACATGAGGTTGCCGTGTGTCATTCATTTATACAACAACGGTAGGACAATTTAGTTGGTTGCCGCAACAAATCAGTTTTCTGTGTGTATGTATTAAAATTGAGAAAACTTGTCGCGCACACAATTTAGAAGTATATCTACTAATTCCTGCTCCCTGAAAAAAAACTATGAAAAGATACATGTATCTGCATGCATTTATTTTTTATTTCCTTATAACCAATAAATAAAAAAATATATTTCCATTGGTCACATATTTTTTATTTATATTATATTTCACTAGCTAATGAGCAATTTGTATTCAATAAATATATTTTATTTTTACTTAATTAATGAATTTCCTATTGTTTGACACTTGTGAAAATTTTTGATGTTTATTTATTTTCATGTATCCATAATTATAGGCAAGAAACAGGCAACCGAACTGCTGATAGACATGAGGTTGCCATTTGTCATTTATTTTGTTGACACAACAATTTACTCAATCCCCGTAACAAATGTCGAATGTCAATTTTGGCAGAATGAAAAATGCATTCATGAGGTAACGGCAACCGAACGTGCAGTTGCGCGGACTAACATTACGGTTGTAGAAAAATAAGGTACGTTAATTTTAATGACTTGAGGTTACAACACTGAAACGTTGGTTCAATTAACCTCATGCCAAAAGAGGATTTTTCTGTGTATATATATATATATATATATATATATATATGTATATATATATATATATATATATATATATATATATATATATATATATATATATATATATATATATATATATATATATATATATATATATATATATATATATATATATACATATATAAATGGGGCATTCCACGTCAATTCGCCGAGGTTTGACCCTGACCCCCTTCGATTTGGTTCATATCTTAATATGTTTTTATTATTGGTCAATGAAGTTTAAATTAAATTTAGCTCTTTTCTATTGTAACGAAGCGTTTCAACGCGGTTCTCCATAGCTGAGGTATGCTCAGAGGTTGCCCGGGTTCGCTACACTAATTTATTTAACACAAAGCGTGATTTTTTTAAATTCTTTATTCGTTAATTCAATACAAAATATTATTTTACATATATATAAAAGAAAAATAGCGCCGTTCGCGATTGTGTCGCCGGACAACGGTAGGGTTCAACGTTGAGTAATTTTGAGTCCTCGTGTACCCCTAACCGATGCACCTAACTCGATTAGCGTGATTATCTGTCCACTAAATCGAGGCTATGCTACTAATTCGATTAGCGTAATTTTAAGTCCACTAAATCGAACCTGAACCACTATCTCGGTTAGCGTAATTTTTAGTCCACTAAACCGAGTCTATGCTTGTCTCTAACTAAATAAAATCCTTCCTGGTCACCTGTATGTCCACCGAACTAATAAGGTGTTGCCTCGACGCCGCCAGCCAACGAATGATCCCGCGCTCCTGTTTTTATATGTGTTTCTTGTTCTTCCAGTCATTCGTTGCTTTTTACTGGAAAATATGTGTTTGTTTTCCAGCCACCCTATCGTCATCCTGCTCGCACCTACGGAGTTGCTGCTGTCGTCTCTCCATCTGTTCGACCCGTTAGGCTGTTTATCGCTGCTCTTCTTCTCGAAGGTTCTAAATTTCGCGTGGCTTCCTTGCTGTTGTTGTTGTTATATTATATATCCCTTTAAGTGTTGGTGCCAGCTTACGGGATTCTGTTGTCGCCTGTATTTGTGCGGCAGGGTTTCGCAACCTTGCAAAACCGTGTCGTCACACTCCCCTTTTACTTTCCCGGGATTAACGGGGCGCGAGTAACCTCGGTAATATGTATCGCCCCGTTTCTGGTCACTCGGATCCGGAAACTTCGCCCGTCCATACGGCATTGAACGCTCAGCCGTGCTCCTGGCCTCCTTGTTGCGGCGAGAGTCATTGCCTGCTGCCAAAGTAGTGGCGGCCACAGTTGTGGTGGTTGGGTTGCTTCCTCGATTTCTGCGTCGGCTCCTATTCCTGCACCCGGAACGCCTGATTGGGTTGACACGTTCATGGCCATTGATTCTGGTGCATCTGCCTCTGCCCATGACATCTCTAATGCCGGTTCTCCTGAAGGTTCGTTCTCGCCTAAGCATCCGAATATAATGTCATCAGACATGTTGTCTGCATCTAGCTGCTGATTCAGGGTGGTCTCGCTGGAATTTCCTTCATTACATGTGACCGGTGGTTGCACCGCGCCCTGATCAGAGTTGATCGACGTCACTGTATTCAGCTCATCGGGGTCTTCTGTCAATTTTCTGTCGCGACCTGATTTAGCTGTAATCTCTGTGTCGCTCGTGGTCACCGCTGGTGGGGGTTGTGATGACTTCGGTACATTCGCGAGTGTAAATTGATCTGTTAACGTATTTGTGGGTGCGTTACGGTTTCTGGGTGCACCTATGTGTGCGTTGTTGCCTGTTGATGCCCTTCCGTTACATGTTGATACGCCCGCGGGTGTGTTAGGGCTTGTGGTCTTCGGTGCGGCTTCCAAACTAGGCCATTCAATCGGTGTCTGCTTTCTTGTATCATTCGTCATGGACCGGCAATTGTCTTTCGCTTCTCCACCGCTGCTTCTACGGGAAACCATTTCGATCGGTCGATCGGACCGCTAGTCTCGTAAATTGGTTGATTTACTAAAGATTCTACGTACTGCAGCATATAAAGCCCACAGTCTGTCCTATTCGGTTGCCGTTGCGTAGGTACGTACCGTAAAGGTAGATTATCCTCAGTGTATAGCTCGTCATCCTCGTTTTCGCGCCGTCCTATGCTCCCCTCGCCATGGCACACTACCTTGTTGAGAAAGTCTCTTATTACGCGATCGACATGGCTGTGGCTTCCGATCGGCCATGAATCTAAGATGAATATGCATGGGGTCCTCTGTGCATCTGACATGGCTTCCGTTGGTCTATAAATTTCTCCCGCGTGACAGACGATCGCAAGGTACCAATGAAATTTTTCATTGACCGGTATCACTAAAAAATCTCGTTCCAGTGCTCTGATTCTTTGGACCCAAGGTAGCATTAGGTTCGCGCCGCTCCTTATGATATGCGAGAAGAAAAAAGTCTCCAACAGACAAATAGGCGCGTCGTCAGAAAGGTGTCTGCCGGGCGAAGCCAAAAATTTATTATGTTGTCGTAAACGTAGCCGTCCTCTGCCAGGCATCGGTAATCGCCGATTGTGAAGGTGATGCCTCGTTTCAGCGGGAAACGGCACAACTCCTGTCGCTCGTTTTGTACACCCAAAGTTGTCGGTGTCGTAATCGCCGCCTCCACCTGCATGCGGCGTATTGAGCGTGGTCGCTCTGCCGTTTCCTCCATTTGCTGTTGTTGATGCATCTCGTGCGCCACCATCCCCAGCGACATTGCCTATAGATCGTCTAAAACCTGACCTCCAAAACTGCCAGGAGGCAGGTCAAACCCTTTTGATTCGTCTGTATTCATTTTCTTCTGTAAAATAAATGTTTAAGTATTTTGCTCAACAAAATTCGATGCGTATTGTAAAATGATTCACAACAGATTGATGGCTGCGGTTCTGTCGAGTTCGTAAGTCAAAAGAAATGTTCGTATAGCTTTCTCTTTCTTTTTTTTCTTGAAATATTCGTTGCGTTTGTACTCGTTGTTATGTTACTCGTCGCGTGCACCGTTTGTGTACGTGCTTATCTGTGCGTAGCCGCCATTTGCTTTGTGTTTTCCGATTTCTTTTAATTTGCAGCACTAGACGCAGCGGCGTCATAGTTGTTGCAGCTGTTTTGATGGTTGACTACAGGGTGACTTGACGCATCCTGGCTTGCTGATTGCCCGGATCTCACTCGAGGTCGTAGATGACTTTGACTTATTGGTTGCACTCGCCGCTGTAGATGGCTCCGCCGGTTCCCTAGTTAGGTGCGTCGTGGTCTGAGTTTGGAAAAATGGTTTTATGTCGTTTACATGGGCTGTCTTCACACGGCCTTTATCGACTTTTTTTATCTGAATGATTACAGGTGAAATAAATGTTGAACTTGGGAGCCGAACTTGGGAGCCAACTTAGCTGCGTAGTTGTATACCGCTTTTGATAGGTGATGTTGTCGTTACAATACCATGTCGCCCACATTGGGTCTCCATGACTTCCTCCGCATATTTTAATGCCGCGCCTGGTCCTGCGATGCTCGCGCAAGGTTTCGTTTCACCATCTCAAATATATCATGCAGTCGCAGCGCTCGCTCACCTGTCGTGGGAACAGCCACACCATTGCTCAGTGTCTCCTCGTCGTATAAAGCACGCGGCAGGCGCGGTTCTCTTCCTTGAGTGAGAAACGCAGGTGTGTAACCCGTGGTCTCGGATATGCTGGTGTTGATTGCCAGTGAAATTTCTGGCAGATTTTCATCCCACGTACGCTGGTCCCGACTGGTGAACTGTGCGATGGTCGTCTTCAGAGTTCTGTTGGCGCGCTCGGTGGGGTTCTCCTGCGGAGTGTAAGGTGCTGTAAACTACTTCCTGATACCTAGAGTCTGCAAAAATCTTTTAAACACTCTACTTGTAAATTCTGCCCCGTTGTCTGTTATGAGAACGCGTGGAACCCCGTACCTGGCCAGTATCCGCTCCCGAAATGCCCACTGCAAGTTCTCTGTTGAGGCTTTACGCAACGGCACCAGTTCCGTCCATTTCAAAAATTTGTCGAAAAAGACAAGGATCATTGTGTTGCTGTGTTTAGATCGTGGTAATGGGCCCACGAAATCTGCGCACAACCATGCCCAGGGCTCCTCGGCGACCTGTGTCAACATCTTGCCGGTTGGTTTCTGCTGGCTGGGTTTGAATCGCTGGCAGGACTCACACGCCCGCACATACCTACTGATTTCCCTGGTCATGCTCGGTTCATGCCTCACCGGCTGCCGTCTGCAAATCCAGTTTTCGTATCGCCTCAAGAGGTTGACGTGACAGCGCATCTGCGACGACATTCAGCTTCCCGCGTCGATACTGGATGTCAAAAGTATGTTGCTGCAACTCGAGGACCCACCGCGCGATCCGTCCAGAGGGACTCTCGATAGAATTGAGCCACTTAAGCGACAAATGATCGGTAATTACATTAAACCGATAGCCATCCAAGTACGGTCTCATCTTCCTTATACCCCATACGATCGCCAAGCACTCTTTTTCGGATGGTGAGTAATTCTCTTCTGCCTGGTTTAGACGCCGGCTGGCGTATGCTATCACCTGTTCTCCGCCATTCAAGTCCTGAGTCAATTTCTGGCACGAAACGCCGATACCATGAAGCTATCCCAAGACATTGGCGTAGCTCGCGGATATTTGTTGGTGGTCGCAGCTCCTGAATGGCTGCAATCTTATCTGGGTCCGTGTGAATGCCCTGTTCGCTGACAACGTGACCCAGCTACTTAAGTTCCTGTTTAAAGAGCTCACATTTGTCTTGGTTTAGGCGCAGCCTGGCACCCCTCAAAAGTCGAAACACCTCGCGCAAGTTTCACATATGTTCCTCCAGAGTTGTTCCAGTGACAATGATGTCGTCGAGATAGGTAAATGCGTGGGGCTCCATTTCTGGCCCAATCACGCTGTACAATGCTCGCTGGAACGTTGCCGGCGCTGAATGCAAACCAAATGGCATGACGCGCCACTGGTAAAGGCCTCTGCCGGGCACCGTGAACGCCGTGCAATGTTTGCTGTCCTCATCCATCGGAATCTGCCAATAACCAATCTTTAGATCCAAGCTGTTGATAAACTTGGCATTTCGTAGGCGATCTAAGATGTGGTTAATCCGTGGAAGTGGGTATGCATCTGGTATAGAATGAGCGTTCAGCTGGCGGTAGTCAATACACAGTCTCCACTGCCAAGTTTTCTTCTTTTCACTAAAACGATAGGCTCGCTGTGTGTTGTATATCAGAAATACTTTTTCTTTTAGTTTGAAAAATCTGCACAGCGCCATTAAGCACAATAGCATATTCATATTAATCATAATAATGTAACACCAAAAATGCTTACTGTTATGCATGCATTCGTATTTTTCTCATACACTTATTTGATACACTTACTCTTATACACATATGATGACAACAACAAATGTATTGGTTGTAATGTGAGCCTCATCAGGTAGCACCTGTATGCGGCGTACAGGGAACTAAAGCACATAGAAGTTTTTCTCACGATCACCCCAATACGAATTGATTATTTCACAATATGATGACACTCAGATCTGGTGTTTGTAAATATTGGTGCGACCGAGGTGATGAGTAGAGGTTAAGAATATATTTTAAGTTGGATATAATTTTAACTGCCTTAGAGTGCAGACGTGTTTCTTTTATAAGTTAAACAATAATGTTAATATTAAAATAGAACTTTCAATTAAATAAAAGTATGTCTTGGAAGAAAAGAATTGTTTGAATTATTTCGGTTAATAAAAATGGAACTTCAACGTTGGACATTCTCTGGTAGGACGTCATGGGTAATTATAAATGGGACGTTGCGACATTTGGCCTCACGCCTAAGCAACGGACATTTTAATTACAACATTTGGCGCAGCCGGTTTTCGAACCAAACATCAAATCCCAGGGGACAGGATGGACTGGATGGAGATTAGAAGTATATGAAATAAATATATTGGACAAGGGAAAATATATTTTTTAGGAGTCGTGAGTATTGTGAAAAACAGTGAAAGAAAATGTGCGAAAAAAAAATAATTTTTGTGAATTTGTGATATAAAACAAAAGAAACATTTGAGAATATTGAAATCATGAAATTAGACATTTGAAAAACAGGCAATTGAACATTTTAAATAAATGATAAAATTTTTAAAAAATTTCATAATATTGTGAAATTAAATTAACTTTAAATAAAACTGTGAAATTAAAATGTTGAATAATTTAAGAATTTTGATACAGCAATGTTTTCATAGCGTTGTGAAATTAATTAAATAACAAATTGGAGAATTTTAACAAAATTAAATTACATATAAAAAATCAGTATTCAGTTATAAAATGATGAGATGTTTTTAGAAAAAAAAAATTGTATATATATCAAAATGAGCTAAATAAAACAGTATTAAATTTAACAGAAAAATTAAATCAACTATTAAGGAATCTGTTTAAACAAAAGATATACATAGCTTTGCAGAAAATAAAATATAGTATACCAATTTTTATTTAATTTTCAATTTTCATCCTTTAACATACAAATATATAACGGGTTTTCATTAATATATTTTTTTTCTTGTGTTCTAAATAAATATAAATTAATAAACTTGAAAATGTTTCACATTAAATATAAAAATAATAAATGCAATCTATATATATATATAAATAAAGTAATTAATGTTTATTTCATAAATCAATAAAAAACCGATAATTAAAATAGGTACAGAAAATGTATTAAACGCGTACATTACGTTGTTCCTTACTTTTCTGGGGCAGAATCTCCATTACTAGAAACTGAATTATATAAATTTATTGAAGGCTGTGAAACAGCAAAGCTTAAAATTAAAGAATCATATTATGAGGAATTTATTAAATGCGTTAGGTTACATTTGCAGGGAGATGCTTATAAATTGGTGAGGATAAAACATTTTCAAAAAATAGAAGAATTATACGAGTTGCTAAAAAATACATACTTAAATGATATTTCTTTAGATGCAGTACTAGAAAAGATTAAAATAGTTTTTCAAAATAGTAAAGATAGTTTGAGAGCGTTTGGAAGACGATTAGACGAATTGCAATCCATGGCATTAGAAATTGCAAGTAAAAAATACCGTAAAAAGATAGGTAATGATGACGTATTCAGATTGGAATTACAGAAGTCAGTATTGATCTCGTTTAAAGTAGGTGTGAAGGATCCAACAACAAAAGTTGTATTATTAAGTAGCAAGTCAGACACATTAGATGCATTATTGGAAGAAGCATTAAATGTTGAAGCTATTATGCAACTAAGACCAAAGTTAAATGAATACGAATATAATGTTGAAGCAGAACATAATTCAGAAATAATTAAGCAAAGAGAAAATCCAGAAAATAATGATAAATTAACCTATGTAAGGAATGTTCCGACATGATCATTCTGTATGAAATTAGGACATACTAGGGACGATTGTATTAGTAGGAAAAATGAGCCTTTCTGCCACGAATGTGGAACTTATGGCCATGAAGCTAATTGGAAATGTGCCAATAATAATATGAAAAATTCTAAAATACAGTTAGGTAATAATGATATTAAAAATAATAATCACAAAGAAAATGAAACAAGTAATATAAAATGCTTATGTTGTGATAGACAAGGGCATAAAATAGATAAGTGTTATGCGAAAACAAAATTTGAATCAGTCACAAATAATAATCATAATCAGGGAAACTAAGAGGGGCTCAGTCAAGGCCAATAAACTGGGGACCCCAAAAGAAAAGAAATGAGTTAGGAATTGTAGATCAGACGTCGAAAGAGACTGTGGTCAAATTTACTACCCCATTAAACTTTCAAAAACTGAAGGTAAACAATGAATTAAAACATGAATTAAATGCAAAAGGAAATTGCATAATACACAATTGGAATGGATATTGTTCGAATTTATCTAATACAAGTGATGTTTTCATTGAAGTACCTTGCGAGGCAGCTAAAAATGGAAGACTTATTTTATTAGTAGACTCAGGAGCAGATGCCAGTTGAATAGAGTTTATGTTTCAATATTAAATGCTACAGAAAAAGAAATTCTAATAGACAACAAATTTAAACCAAAGTTTTCGAATTTTATTCAGTATAAAGAATCGTATTCCAAAAATTCTACAATAAATAGCGTAAATTCAGTAAATATAACAAATAGAATTAACAGATTATTAAGGGAAATTAAAATTGACGAAACTTTAAATAAAGACGAAATTACATCTTTACAAAATTTGTGTATTTCTTATCATGACGTTTTTCACTTAGATGGCGATGAATTAACACACACGCCAGCGCTTAAACATGAAATAACTACACAATGGAACCAACCACCAATTAATCAGAAACAATATAAACTTCCACATACACATAGGGAAGAAATTAATAGACAAGTAGTAAAAATGTTAGATGACGGCATTATATCTCCAAGCACCTCACCTTGGAATTCACCGTTATTGTTAGTACCAAAAAAGAGCAATAAGGACGGTAGCAAGAAATGGAGACTAGTAATAGATTTTCGTAAACTAAATGATGTAACAATAAAACATGTATTTCCGATTCCTCGTATAGACGAGATATTAGATCAGCTAGGGCATAGTAGATACTTTTCAACATTGGATTTAGCAAGTGGTTATCATCAGGTATTAGTAGATGAAAGAGATAAAGAAAAAACTGCTTTCAGTACGGGACTTGGACATTTTGAATTTAATAGAATGCCATTTGGTTTAACAGGTGCACCTGCCACTTTTCAAAGAATAATGAACCACATATTAACAGGTTTACAGGGTATCGATTGTTTTGTGTATCTTGATGACATAGTTGTATATGGAAAAAATTTAAGCGAACATGAGCATAGATTAAGTAATGTATTACAGAAATTAAGGGAACATAATTTAAAATTAAATACCGAAAAATGTCAGGTTTTGCGTCGCGAAGTTGTATATTTAGGACATAAATGTTCGGAACTAGGTGCGCTGCCAGACCCTTCTAAGGTCGAATGCGTGAAAAATATTCCGGTGCCAAGAAATAGAAAAGAAGTACAAGCATTTTTGGGATTAATTAATTATTACAGAAAATTCATAGGCAATATGGCCAAAATATCATTACCAATTAATAATTTACTTAGAAACGACGTTAAATTTACATGGACAGACGATTGTCAAAATTCATTTATTAAATTAAAAGAATCAATAATTTCATCACCAATTCTCGCATATCCAGATTTTACGAAAACTTTTTTACTTACAACTGATGCAAGTAATGAAGAAATAGGCGCGGTACTGTCGCAAGGCGAAGTTGGAAGCGATAGACGAGTCGCATTTGCGAGTAGGGCATTAAATGGGGCCGAAAAACGATACTCCACCATTGAAAAAGAATTTTTAGCTATTGTTTGGGCAACTAAGAATTTCAGAGCATACCTATTAGGGCGACCAGATCATCAGCCCCTAAAAGGTATTGCAAACTTAAAAGATCAGACATCCCGCCTTGCGCGTTTCCGACATAAATTGTCAGAATACGATTTTGAAATAATTTACAAGCCAGGTAAAAAGAATTTGAACGCGGATGCTTTAAGCAGAATACCATATATACAACCTTATATCACCGCATTACAAACACGTTCTAAAACTACACAAAATAAATTAGATCAACAAATTACAAAAACAAAGCCCCAAATTAGTACACCGGTCGTAGATGAAACAATTACAGATGCAAATAACGAAACAAATTCTGCACACTTATTAACTGATCCGGAAGAGATTAAAACGGTAATAAAAGATTTTCATGATTCCGCATTAGGAGGCCATCAGGGTGCAGTAAAAACATATTTTAGAATCAGAAGACAATTTAAGTGGAAAGGTATGCAGAAACAAATAAAAGATTACGTAAAAAATTGTTCAAAATGCCAAGTAAATAAAAGTTTTAGGCTTACAAAAATGCCAATGGTCCTAACTGATACGCCAGTGAGACCATTTGATAAAGTATACATGGATCTTGTAGGAATTTTACCAGTAACTATCTCTGGAAATAAATATATATTAACATTTCAAGATGATTTTTCAAAATATATGTGTTGCGTAGCTATACCGGACGCAGAAGCAAGCACTGTAGCGAAAGCATTTTACGACGAAATCATTACGCGCTTAAATATTCCAAAAGTATTAGTTACCGACAATGGTTAAATTTCGTCTCTAAATTGTTTTCAGATACATGTAAATTGTTAGGAATTAAAAAGTTACATATTACGCCATATCATCCACAAGCTAATGGATCTTTGGAAAGAAGCCATCGACCATTAGCAGAATATTTGCGAAGTTTTGCAAAAGAAGATGGGTCAAACTGGGACCAATGGTTAAATTCGGCAATGCACGTGCACAATAACACAGTACATATGTCAACAGGGCAAACCCCTTTCCGTACTTTATATGGGTTTGATTTTGATATGCCCACTAATCTAAAACGTAAATGTTCACCATTTTATAATACTGATGATTACAACAAATTATTAAAACGCACACATGAAATAGTGAGACAAAATCAAGATAAAGCAAAAGAAAAATCTAAACAAAGCTATGACAGCGCATTACACCCAACAATATTTAAAGTAGGCGATAAAATATTATTAAAAAATCAAAATAGAAAGAATAAATTTTCTCCCATATGGGTAGGACCCTATTAGGTACTTTCGGTAGTAAGTCCTGTAACGACAATGATTTCCATCAAAGGAAAAGGGAAAAAATTCCATAACAACTTATTAAAAGCATATAATTTTGAAGTTTTACACAATTAAATAAATAAATGTAAAGAAATAAATAACTGAACCAATAGTTCATGATGATCATAAATCGTAATCATGTTAGAATGAAATGCATACTATTGCAAACAACAATATAGGGTAAAGAAATGCCGCGTTAATAAGAATTTTTTTTTTTAGGAATATGTTTTTAAATCTTAATCAAATAAAAAAGTGCATGAGGGAATAGCTACGTATTAATTTAAAAAGGTTACTAGCATTAAATCATGTATTAAAAAATGTGTAATGGATAAAGGAATAAAGTGATTTACAAGATTATATTAGATATTTATTAAGCAAAGATTTCAGTACGAATTAACAAAAGAAATAAAATATACATTGCCACTATTTCATTGTCAGTTTCATTGTCAAGGGCATTTCAATCGAAACAAATGAAAGAAAGATCGTTGTACTTGAAATACAGATAGACGTAAGCGGAGCACAAACTGAAGGGGAGCACAAATATAAGTGAGGAGCTTAGGTATAGTTATAAGTGATAAAATGCAATTCAGCGTTTTGCATGTAGGAACCACTGCACTAATGGACTGAAAATGAAACGAGATACGTTAATGCAGAGACAAAAACAAACAAACAAACTAGCAAACGTTTTAACCAAGATCATGTAACGGTCATAAAAAATATATATATATATATATATATATATATATATATATATGTATATATATATATATATATATATATATATATATATATATATATATATATATATATATATATATATATATATATAAATATATATATAAATATATATATAAATATATATATATATATATATATATATATATGTACGTATTGAATGTACCAAAGTTGTTATGCAAAAGAAAGATTGAAAATACTGTCATATATCAAGCATATTTAAATTAATAAATTAGTGCATGAATAAATAGCTAAGTATTTTTGAAAATGACTAGCATTGAGTCATGCGGTAATGAAATATTATGGAAAAATTAAAGATTTCTAAAGTACATGTACATTTTATTGAATGTAATAAATGAAATGTTCAATATAAACATACAATGAAGATATTAAATTTGAATATTCTATATAAATTATAGTAAACAAGTAATAAGTATTTTAATAATAATCCTGATTCTACAAATGTACTCCAACCACGACGAATCACAAAGAAGTAAAACATGCACGAAGAAGAACAACAAGCAATCCACCAAACAATAAAAATTAACGTTAAATACAATATGCTGAAATTTTAATTGCCAAAGAAGGTCGTTTTAGTTTGTTGGGAAAAGGTCTGAAATGGTAATGTAATGTAATGAAGTACAAAAGAATAATGATAAAACGACATGTGAGAGTTATGGCGCGGACGACAATAATCAATACATGTTTAATTAAGAGAAAGGAGCTACCCTATGGATATGGATGTAGAAGTTTGACAAATCAGCAAAGAAAGTTGGAACTATTTTATCATAATAATGCAACAACATTTCACATCTTATATATACTAAATAAAAGATGACAATTTTATCGCTCAAAGAACACGCTAACATTATGTAAATAAGTTGAAGGAGCTATTCCATATACACTTATTTAGCTGTCAATGCGAACCTGATTACAAAAATAAATTTAACAAATCAACAAAGTTACCACAATTACACTAAATCACACACGCTTCAACAAATGAACACAATTTCTTAAACAATTTTGAAGAAGACGAAAATTAAAAATGATAAGAACCAAGAATATACGTATTCGAATATTGTTACAACAAGTGAAATATAATAGTACAACAACGTCAAACTAACAAAACAACAACATCTACGTATAAATAAAAATTACAATTACTGAAGATGACAATTCCGCTAGAAAAACTACCTAACAAGAAAATTTCTCAAAACATTTAAAGAAGACAAATCCGTATTAATATTCAGAAATATAAAATTACAAAATTATCAATTTTAGTATCTGCTCTCAACAAAGTACGATTAATTTGGCTGAAAAACAACGCAACATAGAAGACATAAAACTTTAAAAGCTAAGAAAATCAAGACGCAAGATGAAAACAATGTTTGTTGAAACAGTGGCAGAAACATATAAAGTGCAGCTACAGTTAACGCAATCGCAGCAACCACCAACCGAAGAGTGGCAGCAGCAGTTAACACTAAAAACATCGGGATCAGCTTATGTTTGTATTTAGTTTCCTTTTATAATTCAGATGTTTAGATTAAAGGCGGGCTAATGCAGCCAAATAATTAGAAAATTGGGCCAATACCATTTTTTTTTTAATTTAAAATCATTAAATTTGAAATTATTTATCTACACTAGGTAATATACAATTGTTTATTTTTAAAAATAAAATAATCTACACTATAAGAATTTTATCAAGATATTAACAATGTAAAAGAAAAAACTATTATTATTTAATTAATAATAATTTTTTCTTAAAATAAGGGGGGAAGAATGTTGTATATCAGAAATACTTTTTCTTTTAGTTTGAAAAATCTGCACATCGCCAGTAAGCACAATAGCATATTCATATTAATCATAATAATGTAACACCAAAAATGCTTACTGTTATGCATGCATTCGTATTTTTCTTATACACTTATTTGATACACTTACTCTTATACACATATGATGACAACAACAAATGTATTGGTTGTAATGTGAGCCTCATCAGGTAGCACCTGCATGCGGCGTACAGGAAACTAAAGCACATAGAAGTTTTTCTCACGATCACCCCAATACGAATTGATTATTTCACAATATGATGACACTCAGATCTGGTGTTTGTAAATATTGGTGCGACCGAGGTGATGAGTAGAGGTTAAGAATATATTTTAAGTTGGATAAGATTTTAACTGCCTTAGAGTGCAGACGAGTTTCTTTTATAAGTTAAACAATAATGTTAATATTAAAATAGAACTTTCAATTAAATAAAAGTATGTCTTGGAAGAAAAGACTTGTTTGAATTATTTCGGTTAATAAAAATGGAACTTCAACGTTGGACATTCTCTGGTAGGACATCATGGGTAATTATAAATGGAACGTTGCGACATTTGGCCTCACGCCTAAGCAACGGACATTTTAATTACAACATGTGAGGGCTGCGTGATGGTTCGATGCAACCCTTCTCCAGTAGCTCGTTGACCTGCTCGTTGATTATCTCCTGCATCGCAGGGTTTTTCGGAAAGTAGCGTTGTTTTATGGGTCGGTCGTCCTTCATCGTTATACGATGTGTCGTGATGTTAGACGTGCCCGATACCTCTGTGAACTTCTCCAGCTCCATTTGCATTTGCATTCGTCGATCAGCTCTCGCTCACTGCGCGCTTCCTGGCGCGTCTCCTTTAGTACCACCGTACAACGTGGTGCCAGTGGTCCCACGTCAATCCTTCGCATCGCAATAGTCTGTCGACCACAGCTTAGCGATGCCCCCATACGCAACAAAAAATCCATACCTAGAATTACGTGATCTACTGCCATCACCAATAATTCTAAGGTACAGACCTGATCTCCCAGCTTGACATCGATGTTAAGAGCCTCGGTGATCCATTGATCCCCGGTCCGTTTCCCGGAGCTGCCGGTGGTCTCCTGCAGCAATCACGCGTCCCTGTGCCGCGTTTGCCGCACTCCCAGCAGAAAAGTACTGACGGCCCCTGGCAATTTCGCCAGTAATGACCACCACGGCTGTACCTCCGACACGATGTCCTGGGGTTAATGGTT
The DNA here is from genome assembly GCA_951804985.1 of Dryomyza anilis. Classification (NCBI taxonomy): domain Eukaryota; kingdom Metazoa; phylum Arthropoda; class Insecta; order Diptera; family Dryomyzidae; genus Dryomyza; species Dryomyza anilis. Next base: position 64,347,124 of record OX638130.1, read on the forward strand.
CCACCTTCCTCGTCTTGAATCAGCCTGTTCTGCTCCTCACGGAGTCGTTGAGTATTCACTGATGACGAACGCTGCGCCGCGTTAATGCTGTCGTAATCATCAGCCAACTGCACCAGCTCATCCAGCGTATGGAAATCTTTTCGCTTTATGTAAAGTTGATATTCGTGGATGCAGTTCCTAAAAATTCGTTCCAGCTTCTTCTCATTCTCATAGTGCGCATGCCTCATCATATTTTGCATGACTAACACGTAGTCCTTGAACGCCTCTCTTGGTTTCTGCGTCCGCTTGCGTATCTCATCGTCCAGTTCTTCAAAGCGGTTGCGTGTGTGACGTTAGAGGTCCCGCTTAGCGGTGCCCTTGTTGGCAGTTCTACTCTGTTTGGCACGGTGAGGTTGGTCAACGACGTTGTGCGCGAGTGTTTCAGCGCAAGCTTCTGTAGTCGCTCTATGATGGATAACTCATGCGTGTCGTCTGATACAAAATTGCTAAAAGCCCTCCGAAGCTCCTCGGCGGTACCTGTGTTCTCCAAGCCGAACTCGTCCGCGTAAGCGACAAGTTCCTCCTTGCGGAGTCCACGTGGTCTTCACCATTTCCACGGGATGTGGCTCTTTATCTTGACACACGTTTTATTTAGAATAATTTTACTGTGTGGAATTGTTCTGATATATTTTTTTTTTTGACAAATAATATTTTGACAGAGTTTTTTTTTTTCACTTTTGAAATAACCGAACGCGTATTTAATGTTTTAATATTATCACACGTCCCTGCTCGGGCGCCATTGTAACGAAGCGTTTAAACGCGGTTGTCCATAGCTGAGGTATGCTCAGAGGTTGGCCGGGTTCGCTACACTAATTTATTTAACACAAGGCGTGATTTTTTAAATTCTTTATTCGTTAATTCAATACAAAATATTATTTTACATATATATAAAAGAAAAATAGCGCCGTTCGCGATTGTGTCGCCGGACAACGGTAGGGTTCAACGTTGAGTAATTTTGAGTCCTCGTGTTAACCCCTAACCGATGCACCTAACTCGATTAGCGTGATTAATTGTCCACTAAATCGAGGCTATGCTACTAATTCGATTAGCGTAATTTTAAGTCCACTAAATCGAACCTGAACCACTATCTCGGTTAGCGTAATTTTTAGTCCACTAAACCGAGTCTATGCTTGTCTCTAACTAAATAAAATCCTGCCTGGTTACCTGTATGTCAACCGAACTAATAAGGTGTTGCCTCGACGCCTCCAGCCAACGAATGAGCCCGCGCTCCTGTTTTATATATGTTTCATGTTCTTCCAGTCATTCGTTGCTTTTTACTGGAAAATATGTGTTTGTTTTCCAGCCACCCTATCGTCATCCTGCTCGCACCTATTGAGTTGCTGCTGTCGTCTATCCATTTGTTCGACTCGCTGTTTCTCCACTCGTTGTTGCTAGGCACGCTGCTGTTCGAACCGTTAGGCTGTTTATCGCTGCTCTTCTTCTCGAAGGTTCTAAATTTCGCGTGGCTTACTTACTTACTGTTGTTGTTATATTATATATCCCTTGAAGTGTTGGTGCCAGCTTACGGTATTCTGTTGTCGCCTGTATTTGTGCGGCAGGGTTTCGCAACCTTGCAAAAGCGTGTCGTCACACTATCGCACCTCCTTAACCCACTTAGCAAACTCTAAATACACGATTTTTGTTGTTTTGTACCACAGCATCCCAAAACTACCTTTTTAAAATTCTGAATACATTTACATAAATTCTTGACATTGAACAAAGATAATTCCACTTTAATTTGGAGTGGTAAGAATTTTTCTTCTTAAGATTCTAATGAATTACTCGATCTACTAAATGCTGCGGTTAAGTTGTGCAGCTAAGATAAGCGGCTACTGATGCTCTTGTTACTGAAGTAATTGTTGCATCAGCATCAACAATAATTGAATAAGTGGTTTTTCCATCACGTAATTTCTGGCAATTCTGCGGCGATTGTGTGATGAACGAAAACAGTGCACTGTGGGACAGAAGTCAATTCTATCTCGCCGTAAATACAGTTTTGCTCCAATCTTAACGAAGCTTTGCACTAAGCATACATTTTCTATGAATAAATTTCAATTTGAAAATTATCAAGATTGGTCCATTTCCACGCCCACCTGTCATGGTAAAACGCCTATAACTTTTGTTTGGAATGAGATATTTTGTTTATAATTGGTATTTGATACATACTGTAATTGCACATGACCATTCTTAATATGGGCGTGATTGGCCAACTGCCATGCCTACCATTCTTGTTAAACTATATAACTTGACCATCGTAAGAGATATTCTGATAATATTAGGTACTATGGTACATATCACAATTCTTAACTACCATACCAAATATGAGCCAGTTTTGTCAACTATAATGACAGAAAAGGCAAAACTGACATATTAAAGTAACAAAATTTAGATAAATTATTTTACGATTTTCGTACTTTTCTCATCACTTAAACTCATTTTAAATGACGTGTGGCAAACTAATGCAGGCATGTTTAACACCGTTAGAAAGAAGACATTTCATACATTATGCCTGTGAAAAGATTATACTGAGCAGGTTTCACACTTTCCCGCAGTCTAAAAGTAGCAATTAATGATTAAAAAGGTACTAGAAATTAGCAAAATGAGCAAAATGTAGCAGAATTAGTTTTTAACCCAAGTGTATAGGAAATTGTTAGTAAAATGAAGCCACATACAAATTCGGGATCTAATTGTAGTATGTTGCACTTAAAAAATGCATTTGAAATGAAATATTTAGTTTTTCCTTCATTATTTTGAATTGTAACTTTGGACCACTCACTGTAACTCAGGGGATAGTTACCCTAAAAAAAATTACCAATACATTCTATATACCCTTACATACCTTTATTTAACCAAAATCTAAGTCATTTAAATCTCAAAAAAAATGTATTTGATCGAATTTGAAATGACTCCGTAAAACATTTTATTAATTATATGGGTCGGTTTGTATCGATCATAACTTTGTTGTTTCTTATTAAATTTTGAACAATCAAACAGTTTTGAAAAGGTAAAAATGTGTAAATTGTCTTACTAGATTTTTTTAAGATTTAAGAAAAAAATGAAAAATGTATACAAATTTCAATTTTTATGTCGAATAATAATAACTCTGGTACTTATGAACCGATTTCAATAATTAATTTTTTTTTTTTAGCTAAATGTTTTGGTTCTTTAATAAGATATGGGCCATTCCACACCAAATCGACGAACGGTTGGATTCACATTCTTCGATTTTAATGAAATTTGGGCAACTGATAAAGGGTATCAAGATATGCATTGAGCATTTTTTTTTTATTTTTTCGATACAGTAATTCAAAATTACAAAAATGGTTGTTTATATTTCAATATCTCTTAAGGTAGAAATGCTAGAAACGTTTTTTTAAAAAGAGCCATCAGCATTTCTAGTTTAAGATATATGAACAACCATACACAAGTGATTTTTGGACCATTTTTTATAAGTTGGAGCAACTGTATCTCTAGAAGTAGTGGACGTAAAAAATAAAAATTAAATTGGTCGGTGCATATCTTGATAACCATCAGTTGCTTAAATTTCATTGAAATCGAAAACGTAAAATCTGAAATATCCAAAATATTTTAAGTAGATGCTTAGTTTTAATAACTTAAGTAACTCAATGACGAAAATGGGAATTTGTACAAAGAAGTGGACATTTGTTTTTCGATGCCGGTCCAAAAATGTAGGTCGTAATTCTTGTATATTTTTGGTTTTATTAAAAGCTGATAAATACAAAATTCTGAAAAGCAATAGATTTCATAAAAATGTACTAACAATTTTCGGAAATATACCAGAAAAATCTGCTACTGTAGTAAGTAGTATAATCTGAAAATTTAAATTGAAAAGTAGCAGATCTGCTCCGATCAGATCAGAATGTGAACACTGATACTGAGTTTCTTTTTGAAGTTTACTGCGTTGGATAATGAATTAATGTTAGGTGGAAGTAAATTCCAAAGACGAATGGAATTTATATAAAATTGCCATTCAGATGTTAAGCAAAAATGTCTTAACTGTATAATATTATTGGCACGACTGGAACGTGAAAACTTTAGCCTATTGTATAAATAGTCAGGTTTTTTGGTATATATAACAGTATGCAGCAAAATTAGTGACCTAAATTTTAAATAATTGTCAAAGGACATCCTATTAATATAATAAATCTGTTTGTTCGTTTGTACGTTTGTACGTTTGTCCGTTTGTACGTTTGTACGTTTGTTCCGCTTCTCCGTCTAAACGGCTGATCCGATTTCCTTGAAATTTTTACCACAGATGCGATATGGTCTGGAAGGAATGATAGGCTATATATGGGCGGGATTGGACAAAGAGGCGTGGCACCTCCCATACAACCTAAACTTTCAATACGATATAACTCGGCACTATCACCAGCTACGAACATGAAACAAAAAACTCAAATACAAAAAAAAAATTAAAAACAAAAAAACAAAAGCACAAAACAAAACAAAAGCAAAAATACAAAAACAAAAGCAATCACGTTTGTTCCGCTTCTCCGTCTAAACGGCTGATCCGATTTTCTTGAAATTTTTACCACAGATGCGGTATGGTCTGGAGGCTATATATAGGTAGGCTATATATGGGCGGGATTGGACAAAGAGGCGTGGCACCTCCTATACAACCTAAACTTTCAATACGATATAACTCGGCACTTTCATCAGCTACGAACATGAAACAAAAAACTCAAATACACAAAATAAATTAAAAACAAAAAACCAAAAGCACAAAACAAAACAAAAGCAAAATTATAAAAACAAAAGCAATCACGTTTGTTCCGCTTCTCCGTCTAAACGGCTAAACCGATTGTCTTGAAATTTTTACCACAGATGCGGTATGGTCTGGAAGGAATGATAGGCTATATATGGGCGGGATTGGGAAAAGAGGCGTGGCACCTCCCATGCAACCTAAACACGATATAACTCGGCACTTTCACCAGCAACGAACATGAAACAAAAAACTCACACAAAAAAAAAATTAAAAACAAAAAAGCAAAAGCACAACACAAAACAAAAGCAAAAATACAAAAACAAAACCAATCACATAAAACCACAATCCAAACTAAATGAAAAACAAAAAAAGGAAAGAAAAAGAAAAACAAACTCAACACACTAAAACTAACCAAACTAAAACTCACCACACTAAAATTCACCCTTAAATTAACCACACTAAAACCCACCACACTATAATTCACCACATAAAAACTCACCACACTAAAACTCACCACACTAAAACTCACCACACAAAAACTCACCACACTTAAACTCACCACACTAAAACTCACCACACTTAAACTCACCACACAAAAATTCAACACACTAAAATTCAACACACTAAAATTCACCACACCAAAACTCACCACACTAAAACTCACCATACTAAAACTCACCACACAAAAACTCACCACACTTAAACTCACCACACTAAAACTCACCACACTTAAACTCACCACACAAAAATTCAGCACACTAAAATTCACCACACTAAAACCCACCACACTAAAATTCTACGTTGAGAATTCTACGGGAAAGCGTTCTATGTGGATTTTACGGGGAAGATTTCTACTGGGAATAATTCTGCGGAGAAGCGCAGTCTGAGAAAAAATTGTCTTTGAGAAAAGTTGTTTTGGCGGAGAATTATTTGGTTACCACATTTATAAAACGAATAAAAAAATTTCAACAGCTAAGCACGGGCCCCTCATATAAATAATAAAATGTTTTTTATATTAAAAAATTCGCTCCATATCTTTGAATTCAGAAAATCTTGGCACGAGTCGTGCACGGGTCCAGCTAGTGTTAAATATTTGTATTGCAAATTGAGATATATGGTCATTTCGTTTGAGTCCGAACACATATCTAGCTATATTATTAAAAAGTACGTTTAATTTTTATTTGTTTAAAAAGTCACAGTTTGGAAAAATTTCATAACCATATAATAAAGTTGGAACAAGATACGTTTTTGCAAGTAATAATCTAATTTTAATTGTAGTGAAGTATTGACTTAACCATAGTGTGCGTAGCATACCATACACTTTTCAAACAGTGCTGTTGACATGATTGTTTCAATGACAAAGTTCTGTTAAATGTAATGCCAAGATTTTTGGCTTTTTCAATAAAGTCAATTTCAAAGTTATTTAGCATGATTTTGGGAATTTAAAAAAGTTCGAAACTCCTTTTACATATAACTAGACATTTATATTTTTTTTTTTGGATTAAGACATAACCCGTTTTTAGAGGCCCAGTTATTAAATAATTGTAGGTCATCGTTTATTTCAGAAACGCAATCGTTAATTTTTTCTTGAACTTGAGAGAATAGTTATCCTATTTTTAAAATTATTTTGTTTATGAAAAGCTTACATTGAGATCTAAAGAAAATGTGATTACATGAGAAAATATCTTGACTAGTTTTAAAAATATTGATTGGAACATGATTTTTTTTTTAATTTTGAAGACTTTAATTTACATATTTATACATAGATTGTACATTTTATCATAAAATGAAAATATTTTTATGAGACTTTTATAAACAATTAATACATAAATTACAAACTGAAAACCGTTTTTTAATATCTTAAGTGTTTTAATAAATATAAAATAGTGAAGTCGAAATTTTTTTTATATTTTTTTTGGAAAATTGGACATTTACGCAAATCTCCAAGTATTTTAAATGCATTGAAAGTAGATAATAAAGTTAAATTTTATAATTTTTATATTAAATGTGGACATATTCTCTACAAATACTCATATTTTTAGTTTTTCTACCATTACCATAAAAGGTGTTAAAAATCCTTGAAGTAGTCACTAAACGAAATAATTAAATTATGTGGCCATTCTGACGTGAATGTGACATATGATGGTTCTTAAATATTGAGTTTATACTACAAATGTCTTCGCTAACCCTTATAACAGCGCACAGAATTGGATTATAAATAATTAAAAATTGTATCGTAACCAACATTTTTTAAAATTTTAGTTACGATTTACGATGTTATTTGGCTTTATTTTAAATTTGAATAGTGAAATTCCAAAATATGACAGGGACATGCTATTCACAGAACGGTTTCCAAAACTGCAATAAAACAAAAATTCCCAAAATGTTGGTTACTATGTTCTGCCTGGAAGCATCGATGTACTTTTGTTATATTCTTTTGATAGATAACATTAATGAGAATCTTTTAAATGATAAAACTTATCCAAAATATATTTTACCAATCTGGCAACACTGGTCAAAGTTAAAATTTTTTTCTTCAGTGACATGTACTTTTGTTATATTCTTTTGATAGATAACATTACTGATAATCTTTTAAATGATAAACCTTATCCAAAATATATTTAACCAATCTGGCAACACTGGTCAAAGTTGAAGTTTTTAAATTATTTTTTTTAAATGGACCCCCTTGTTGTGAATCAGAAACGTTTTTTTTGTTGTATTTCAGAAAGCCTGCACATAACCAGTATGCACATAAAGTTCAAATCTAAAAGCACAATAACAGATGCATGTTAACTTAACATAACGTTTACGACGTAACTGGAACAAGTACATAATGTTTATGAGTGCATACTTTCAGGATATAAAATTAAGTCCGCTTGAAAGCAACGAAAAATGCACTGGTTGCAATTTGATCCAAGGCACACGCTAGCAAGTGTGCCGTCTGTTTAAAAGCAACAACAAAAGCATTGGTTGTAATTTAAGTCAAGACTAACGCCAGCATGGGAACCAATTTAGCACATTGGAATTTTCTCAGTTAATGATTTCACAATATTAGTAAATATCTGATGTGGGGTTTATGAGGTTTTTAGTAGTACGTAGATTTAAGAATATGCTTGCTTGCATTTATGAGTTGTGTTTTAAGAAATAAGTATAAGCAAGGGGTTCGTGAGTCGCACGATACCGAGGTGATGAGTAGAGGTTAAGTATAGATTTTAATCATTATGATTTTAACTGCCTTAGAGTGCAGACGTGTTTTCAGTTTAAACTCAAGCTTGTAAAAATACTTAAAAATAATTAATAAAAGTATAAAGCAAGTCTAAAATATCCTTGCGTTTTTATTTAATAATAAATGTTAGGAAAGAATTGTGGACTTCGAGGGAATATTGTCACTGACGGTTTCATTAATAAAGGCAAGTACAAAAAGACCCCTGGAGCCCGCAACATTTTGGCGCAGCCGGTTTTTCAAGAATCTACAAAAAGGACTGAAGGACGTATTTGAAGGAGAATTAACAAAAAAATAAATGAAGAAACACAGAAGTGGAAAGGAAGGTATAATTAAATATTGAATAAATTTTAGTGAGTTTGAGTGAAAGCAGTAAATAAATGGTGAAATTAAATTATAGAAAGAATGAAATTAAACAAATTTATATATTTTAATTGAAAATTTTAATGATTATATGGCGAACTTTGAGGAATTGGAAGTAGCATATAGAAATATATTAGGACAACTTGGCAGATTTACTGAGAAATTGTGGAATCAAATTAGTACGGAAGTTAACAATAAAGAAACTTTAGAATTAATAAAAAATAAAGTCAGTTCCACACGGGTATACTCAGAAGTCGAAAGAGTTGACGTAGTTTTTGAACAATTAGTATACTTCTTGGAACATAAAAGTGCTCATAAAATAAAAGAGTTAGAAGAGTGGAAAGGGGAATTTACTGCATTAAATAAAAAATTAAACGATATTGTAGAAGAACGGCAGGAGTTGTTAGATCAGGCTAGTGGAATAGAGGAAGAAAACGAAAAATTAAGAACTTTGCTGAAAAATAAAGATATTTCGGACGAATCAATTGAACGAGCACTGAGCCAACAGCCCAGACTAGAATTCGAAACATTAGAAGAAGCAAATAATAAAGTAAGGGAATTAGATTCGAAAATCAGATTTTTAGAATCAGAAGTTAAGCTAGCCCACGAAACATCATTATATCATAAGGAGGCATTACAGATTGAAGGAAAATTTGATAAAATAACAGCACCGGAAACAACATTAGAAATGTCGTTAGATACTGTGTCGAAATACGTAGGAAGTGTGGTTCCATTTTTTATGGGATCGGAATCACCATCCGTTAAAACTGAACTTTATAGATTCATGGACGCTTGTGCGTTAGCAAGTCTAAAAATTACAAAAGAAAACAAAGAAGAATTCATTAGCTGTGTCAAACTGCATCTTCTTGGTGACGCTTATGATCTAGTCCGCACAAGAAAGTTCAATGATTTAGAGGAGTTATTTGACGTTCTAAGAAATACATATTTAAAAATGACTACGTTAGATTCGGTTCAGGATAGTATTAGAAAAGCATATCAGACGGATGGTGAAAGTCTGAGAACATTTGCAAGGAGATTAGAAAGATTATGGGCAAACGCTAATGAAATAGCAGATTCAAGGTACAAAAATAAAAATCTACCTACAGATGTTTTTAATACGGAACTAGTACACTCAGTTCTGACAGCATTCAAGGTAGGTGTAAAAGATCCGACAATAAAGGTTCTATTATTAAGTAGCAAAGCAGAAAACTTGAATGATTTATTAGATGAAGCATTAAACGCCCAGATAACAATTCAAGGGGGTCCGAGGTTCCCCGAGGAAGTGTACAGTTTCGAACAACGATCTGTAACCAGTCCAACGAATAGTATTCAAAAAAATCATTTTCAAGCTACCCCACTAAATCACAAAATATCAACACAAAATAAAACAGAAGGATCAAAAATACGACCAACATGCTCTTTTTGCCAGAAAAAAGGACATACACGAGACGAATGTATTACGCGGAAAAACACACCGTTTTGTATAGAGTGTGAAAAATATGGGCACGAATCTAGTTGGAGGTGTGCTTCCATTAGATTAGAAGCTCAAAATAAGGAAGGGTTTGGACGTACACAAAACCATCCAGTCGTTAATAGGGAATTTTTAAACAACAATTTGCAAGCAGGACATAACACTACGTACCGTACCAATAATAATAATAATAATAGAAATAATAACAATAGGAATGGGAATACCCCTAGAAATAATTTAAAATGTGATTGGTGTCGTAGACTTGGTCATGTAGAAGCTGATTGCTACGCCAAGAGGGATTATCTGGCAAGGGAGAATAATGATCAAAACAAGGGAAACTACCAGGGGCCCAGCCAAGGCCAGTAAGCTGGGGACCCATTAAAAATAGCAAAATTAGGTCAAAAAGGGTAGAAATAGTAAATCATAAGGCTGAAGGGTCTGTGATCACATTAACTACTCAAACTCCTAAAAATAAGAGAAAACCGGTGGAGGAAAATATTGCAAATCAGACGTCTGAAGTGACCGTTGATACACATATTGATCCACCGTGGTTTGATTGTGAGGGAGTGACAATGGTAATTTTCGCATTAATACATTTCTTTATATATATGATAATAGCAATAGGGGCAAAAATGATTAAATTAGTAGCAGATGAAACTAATCGGCAAAGATGTGTATTGGAAGAAATGCAAATAGGTCAAAAGGTGAACAATATGTTTACAGGAATGTTGAAAAAGTTTGAAAATTTTATAACATGTTATGATAAAAAAATCAGACAACAGTTGAGTGGATTAAATAAAAAGAGAATTAACAAAATATACAATAGAAAGGGGGACTGCTTCAAATTGTCTAATGTAAGTGATGTGTTCATTGAAGTACCTTGCGAGGCAGCTAAAAATGGAAAACTCATATTACTAGTAGACTCAGGAGCAGATGCAAGCATAATAAAAGAAGGTGCATTGACACAACTACCGGGATTTGACAAAAATAGTAAGAAAGATTTTAATGGGGCTTTTGGTGGATGCGTAAGGACGTTAGGCACGACCAATATACAACACAGTAATATAAAGTGGTTACATTTAATAATGCATGTAGTATCTCTTGAACAAGGAATACCAGCAGACGGAATAATAGGACGGGATAACATATGGAACAGATCCGTAATAAACGCAATTAATAAGACCATAACATTCTACGATAAAGGAAAGAATCACACTATCCGATTACCAATGAAAACGCGAGCCGACATAGAAAATATTTATTACAATCATGAAATGAAAATCATGCCGAGAACCGCAAAAATAGTAGAAATTACACTAAAAACAAAAATTCCAATTGTATTAATACATAAACAAGAAATTTATCCTGGAGTATATTTGGGAGAAAGCTTATCGAATGTTAACAAAAATAAAGTTTATGTCTCAGTATTAAATGCTACAGAAAAGGACATTATAATAGACAACAATTTTAAACCGAAATTTTCAAATTTTAATCAGTATAGGGAATCAGATACAAACAATTCTACAATAAATACTATAAATTCAGTGAATATAAAAAATAGGATTAATAGATTATTAGAAAAAATTAACATTGATGAATCTTTAAATAAGGAGGAAATCACATCATTACAAAATCTTTGTATTTCTTATCACGATGTTTTTCACTTAGAAGGTGACGAACTGTCATACACGCCAATACTTAAACACGACATAACAACACAATGGAATCAACCACCAATTAACCAAAAGCAATACAAACTTCCACACACACATAGAGAGGAAATTAATAGACAGGTTAACAAAATGTTAGATGCTGGCATTATATCGCCAAGCATATCACCCTGGAATTCACCATTACTATTGGTACCGAAGAGGAGCGACAAAGACGGTAACAAAAAATGGAGACTTGTCATAGATTTCCGTAAATTAAATGACGTAACCGTAAAACAGGTATTTCCTATTCCACGAATAGATGAAATATTAGATCAATTAGGTCACAGTCGATATTTTTCAACTTTAGATTTAGCAAGTGGCTATCATCAGGTCTTAGTAGAAGAAGGTGATAAAGAAAAAACTGCCTTCAGTACAGGACTTGGACATTTTGAATTCAATAGGATGCCTTTCGGTTTAACAGGGGCACCAGCAACTTTCCAGAGAATAATGAATCACATCTTAACAGGGTTACAGGGTATCGATTGTTTTGTATATCTTGATGATATAGTTGTGTATGGGAAAAATATAAGCGAACATGAACACAGATTAAGTAAAGTATTACAGAAACTAAGAGACCATAATTTAAAATTAAATACCGAAAAATGTCAGTTTTTACGTCGTGAAGTTGTATATTTAGGGCATAAATGTTCAGAACTTGGTGCGTTGCCAGACCCCGCTAAGGTCGAATGCGTAAAAAATATTCCAGTACCAAGAAACAGAAAAGAAGTACAAGCATTCTTGGGATTAATTAATTATTACAGAAAGTTCATAAACAATATGGCAAGGTTAGCTTTACCAATTAATAATTTACTTAAAAAGGACGTTAAATTTAAATGGACGGACGATTGTCAAAATTCATTCATTAAATTGAAAGAATCAATAATTTCACCTCCAATATTAGCATATCCAGATTTTACAAAAACTTTTTTACTAACAACAGACGCAAGTAACGAAGCAGTAGGTGCAGTCCTATCTCAAGGTGAAGTAGGAAGCGACCGACCGATCGCGTTTGCAAGTAGAACTTTAAATGGGGCAGAAAAACGATATTCTACCATTGAAAAAGAATTTTTAGCAATTGTTTGGGCAACAAAGAATTTTAGAGCATACCTATTAGGGCGACCATTCAAAATTTTTACAGATCATCAGCCTCTAAAAGGTATTGCAAATTTAAAAGATCAGACATCCCGCCTTGCTCGTTTCCGACACAAATTATCGGAATATGATTTTGAAATAATGTACAAACCAGGCAAGAAGAATTTAAATGCGGATGCTTTAAGCAGAATTCCATATATAGAACCAGATATTACAGCCGTACAAACACGATCCAAAACTACACAAAATATTTTAGATCAGCAAATCACAAAAATAAAACCACAAATCAGTACACCAGTCGTAGATGAAACAATAATAGATACAAATAATGAAACGAATTCGGCTCAAATATTAACTGATCCAGATGAAATTAAAACCGTGATGAAAGATTTTCATGATTCAGCACTAGGAGGCCATCAGGGCACACTTAAAACATACTTTAGGATTAAGAAACAATTTAAATGGAGGGGAATGCAGAAACAAATAAAAGAATATGTTAGAAACTGTCCTAAATGCCAAATGAACAAAAGTTCAAAGTTAACAAAAATGCCAATGGTTTTGACAGATACGCCAACACGTCCATTCGATAAGGTTTATATGGACTTGGTAGGAATTTTACCTGAAACAGTGTCAGGAAATAAATATATTTTAACTTTTCAAGACGATTTTTCAAAATACATGTGCTGCGTAGCTATCCCAGACGCGGAAGCAAGCACAGTAGCTAAAGCTTTTTACGAGGAAATTATCACGCGTTATAATATTCCGAAAATTTTAATTACAGATAATGGGTCAAATTTTGTGTCAAAATTATTTTCAGACACGTGCAAGTTATTAAACATTAAAAAAATGCATATAACACCTTATCACCCGCAGGCGAATGGCTCGTTAGAACGAAGTCACAGACCTTTAGCGGAGTATTTGAGATGTTTTGCAAAAGAGGATGGGTCCAACTGGGATCAATGGTTGAATTCGGCAATGCATGTGCACAATAACACAGTGCATATGTCAACAGGGCAAACGCCTTGTCGTACTTTATACGGATTTGAATTTGACATGCCAACCAACCTAAAACGAAAATGTTCACCAATTTATAACAGTGAAGATTACAATAAGATATTAAAATACCAAATACAGCGTACACATGAGATAGCCAGAAAAAATCAAGAAAAAGCTAAGGAAAGATCTAAACGAAGTTACGATAATACATTAAATACGGTAGTTTTTAAGGAAGGAGATAAAGTTTTATTAAAAAACCAGAATAGGAAAAACAAATTTTCACCAATCTGGGTAGGACCCTATGAAGTCCTTTCGATAATAAGTCCTGTGACAACAGTGATCTGTATCAAGGGAAAAGGTAAAAAATTCCATAATAACTTATTAAAAGCATATAACTCTTAAGTTATACACAATCGAACGAACAAAAACAACGAAATTAATAACTGAAACAACAGTTCATAATGATCATTAACCGCAATGCATAATATTGCAAACAACGTAAATAAAGTACGCGTAAATTTTTTTTTTAGAAAATATGTTTTTTAAATCTAAATTAGTGCATGAGAAAATAGCTATGTATTAATTTTAGAAGATGACTAGCATTAGATCATGTATTAAATAAGAAAGGAATAAAGTATAAAGAATATTATATTAGATATTTCATAAACAAGAATTCAGAACACATTTGCTAAAGCAATAAAATATACATTGTCATAATTGAGATAGGTTAGTACTTCAGTTTCATTGTCAAGATCATTTTCAATGGAAACAGGCAACAGAAAGATCATTGCACTTGAAGTACAGATAGATGTTAGCGTAGCACACACTAAAGTGATAAAATAAAATGCAATTCAGCGTTTTGCATCTAGGAACAATGCACTAATGTACCGAAAATGAAACGAGGTACGTTAATGCAGCGTAAAAATTTGAACAATAATTGAATGATAAGGAAAAAATACAATACACAATCTAACAAAATTAACAAACGTTTTAAATGTGATCATTACACGGTAATGAAAATATATATGCACCTATTGAATGTACAAAAGTAGTTATGCATAAATCGCGCGCGCTTACCATTATTAAAAATTGTCAATAATGATTAAATTCACAAATTAGTGCATGAATAAAGAGCTAAGTATTTTTGAATAGAATTAGCATTGATTCATGTGCTAATGAAATTATAAAGAAAATAATGTCTATATATTAAGAAAAAAATTAAAGATTTTACAATTAAAGATTTACAGTAAAATGTTCGATATAAATATACAATTAAAATATAAAATTTTAATACTATGATGTAAGGTAATATAAACAAAGATTATGAATACTGAAAGTAAAAATGATGTTAAATATAAATAATTTATAAAGTTATAGTAAACATTACAAAGTAATAAGTATTTTTAAAAATAATCCTGGCTCTGGAAATGCATTTCAACCACGACAAAGAAATAAAACATGCACGAAGAAGAACTAGCAATCCACCAAACAATAAAATTCGACGCAGAAGACACTAAGTTTAAATATTAATTGTCAAAGAAGATCGTTTGATTTTGTTGGGTAAAGGTCTGAAATGGTAATATTATGTAATGAAGTACAAGAGACGAATGATAAAGAAACATGTGAGAGTCATGGCGCGGACAACAACAATTGTACATCAATAACATGTTTAATTAAAAGAAAGGAGCTCAATATAAACATGAATGTGGAATTTCGACAAATCAGCAAAATTGCGACTATTCTACCATAAAGAAGCAACAACATTTTACATCTTTACGTACATATAATTAAAAGATAACAATTTTATCACTCAAGGAACAAGCTAATATTTTGTAAATAAGTTGAAGGAGCTATTCCATATACACTTATTCAGCTGTCAATGCTAACCTTATGGAAAAAGAAATTTGACACATCAACAAAGTTATCATAATTGTACTAAATCAACAACATTTCACACATTATGCTGACAATTTCTTCAACAAAAGAACATAATTTCTTAAAAGAGAAGACGAAAATTAAAACACTAAGAACTTCAAATATTCAAATAATGTACAACAAGTGAAATATAAAAGAACAACATCAAACAACAACATGTACGTATAATTAAAGATGATTTCCGAAGATGACAATTTCGCTACAAGAACTCTTAAAACATTTAAAGAAGACAAATTCGTATTAATATCCAGAAATATAAAATTACAAAACTACCAATTTTAGTATCTGCTCTCAACAAAATACGATTCAATTTGACTGAAAAAACAACGCAACATAGAAGACATCAAATTTAACAAAGCTTAGAAAATAAAGACGAAAGATGAGAATAAATGATGACAACAATGTTATTCGATCAATGACAGAAACAAATAAAATGCAGCCAGCCAACCTATACACGTAAACAGAGAGTAACAGAACTAGCGATCACAGCAGTTTACGTTTTTAATTAATAGAAAACACAATTACATTTTTTTTTGTATAATTAATTTAATAGACTAGAAAAAAGTAATGAAAAACTTGAAGAAACATTAAAATATGAAAACTATAAATATAAACAATAACTAAAGATATACTCAATAAAAATTAAATGAATTATTTTCAATAAATATCGCAAAAAATTTAAAAGAAAACAAATCGTTGCACAAATTAAAGCATTTAATGACTTAGATGAATAAACAAGAAAAACAACAGAGCAACACGGAACGCAGCGATTGCAAAGCGGTAACTTGATCAACTACTGTTTTGTCAATTGCAACGTTCAGTGACTTGTAATGTTATACATTTTTATTTTTAACGTTACATAAAGTATATAAATATAAATATCACTAAAACTGCAACCATTAATTAAGTAATTGAGTAACGAAAATAAGCATTAATAATATTCCTAAAATGAAAATAAGTAAAATAAATTATAATAAGAAAAATAATTATTGATTTTAAATATTATTGTAAGTTAAATAAATTAAGAAATATATTGAAATATTAATGATGTAAAAGAAAAAACTATTATTCTTTTTAATAATAATTTTTTCTTAAAATAAGGGGGGAAGAATGTTGTGAATCAGAAACGTTTTTTTTGTTGTATTTCAGAAAGCCTGCACATAACCAGTATGCACATAAAGTTCAAATCTAAAAGCACAATAACAGATGCATGTTAACTTAACATAACGTTTACGACGTAACTGGAACAAGTACATAATGTTTATGAGTGCATACTTTCAGGATATAAAATTAAGTCCGCTTGAAAGCAACGAAAAATGCACTGGTTGCAATTTGATCCAAGGCACACGCTAGCAAGTGTGCCGTCTGTTTAAAAGCAACAACAAAAGCATTGGTTGTAATTTAAGTCAAGACTAACGCCAGCATGGGAACCAATTTAGCACATTGGAATTTTCTCAGTTAATGATTTCACAATATTAGTAAATATCTGATGTGGGGTTTATGAGGTTTTTAGTAGTACGTAGATTTAAGAATATGCTTGCTTGCATTTATGAGTTGTGTTTTAAGAAATAAGTATAAGCAAGGGGTTCGTGAGTCGCACGATACCGAGGTGATGAGTAGAGGTTAAGTATAGATTTTAAGCATTATGATTTTAACTGCCTTAGAGTGCAGACGTGTTTTCAGTTTAAACTCAAGCTTGTAAAAATACTTAAAAATAATTAATAAAAGTATAAAGCAAGTCTAAAATATCCTTGCGTTTTTATTTAATAATAAATGTTAGGAAAGAATTGTGGACTTCGAGGGAATATTGTCACTGACGGTTTCATTAATAAAGGCAAGTACAAAAAGACCCCTGGAGCCCGCAACACCCTGCAGAAAAGTTTTCAAAGTCCAAAGTCAAATTTTAAGTAAGCAGTTTTAAGGACGAGTTATTTCTTCGTATTTTTGACCCTATATGTGCAAAAATACTCATATTCCACTTTAATTTGGAGTGGTAAGAATTCAATAAAAACTGAGTTTATACCAGTTTTTATTGATGTATCACAAACCAATCCAAAATTATGGCGATTTATATACTAAAAACAGGATTTTCCAAGTTAAGAAAAAAATAGAAGAAAAATTCTTACCACTCCAAATTAAAGTGGAATTATCTTTGTTCAATGTCAAGAATTTATGTAAATTTGTTCCGAATTTTAAAAAGGTAGTTTTGGGATGCTGTGGTGCAAAAAAAAAAAAAATATATATGTATATATGTATATATATATATATATATATATATATATATATATATATATATATATATATATATATATATATATATATATATATATATATATTATAATTGGTATTTGATACAACTGTAATTGCACATGACCATTCTTAATATGGGCGTGATTGGCGTGATTGGCCAACTGCCATGCCTACCATTCTTGTTAAACTATATATATATATATATATATATATATATATATATATATATATATATATATATATATATATATATATATATATATATATATATATATATATATATATATATATATATATATATATATGCACTTTATGTCGGTGTAGGGCATTATTCAAAAAACAAATCAAACAAAATTTTATTCTTAAGTTTTTCAATCGTTACGAAAAAAAAACAATCTTTAGTCGTTATTCGAAATTTTAATCATTTTATTTTTATTCAAAGAAATACAGATGAAATAAATCGTGTTTTTTATTATAAAACTATCTATTCATTATTTTGAAAGAAGAATAATTAAAATTTATTTATTAGTTTTTATTTTTATTTAAATTAAAATTTATCCTACGCTGCTTTTTGTTCATACTTGTATATATATATACTTTATGTTTATAAAGATTTGTATACTATATTTATTTTGTTCCAAATGTTACAGTGATTTTCGATGAATACTCTTGATAACGAACACATCGTTCGATTAACTTATAGTTTAATATTTGAAACTAAGAAATACTTTCTGAAACGGTAAGAATGTATGTTATGATCGAGTCGTCACCTGATAATTAGTTTGCTCAATACACCATTGATTTGGTTTTATAAGTACGATTAAGAATGTTTATGTTTTCTTTTCATATCTTTTCATGCAATTTGATCGGAGAGTTATTAAGAATTAGCGGATTTGAAATATTAAAAAACGGAGATGGAAATTGAAAAGTGGATATATAAGTCATTTAAATCGAATTCCAAAGTCAATTCACCAAAAAAAAAAGCGTATGGAACAAACTAATTCTCAGGCGACAAATTCTTTTTTTTTATATTTCAAATACTATTTTCAAATTTATTTGTCGGAAGACTTTTTTTGTTCATGAATTTTGATCTGACGGGAAATTACTTTTTTTTCATAATTTGTAAAACGAAAATCGTTTTCCACAATTTTTCCGCTAAGAAAGTTTGAATTTTAAATAGTACATTGTTAGTAGTATTTAAAGTACTTTTTCTAACTGCAGTAAACCCTGTCGTCAAAGTAAACAGCTGTTGTTGACGTTCGTAGCAAATGTTTTAATTTATTCACATTTCACTTTTTACCAAAGCAAGTTTAATATTAATAATAATAATAATAGTTTGACACACCGGTTCTGTAGCGCGATTCCTTAACTCCGTATCGACTAAAATCGATATCGTTAACTACAATTAACGACAAATATTGTTAGGAGGTATTCCGTACACAGTTCGCTATGATATTTATCGTCAGCTTTAAGAATTTACCGAAAATTGTCGATACGATAGCGTTGAAAATTTTTTGGTTGTTAGCCAGCTTACTTTTCAACGATTTTACCGATTTTTATTGTTAAAACTCTTTCCGTATTTATTTGTCTACGTACAATGTATTGAAAGTTAGGGAATCACTTTTTTCATAACGAACGCTATCGCAAGCGACAATTGTCGGTAGTTAGCGATATCGAATATTATCGTTATGGAGTTATGGAATCGCACTACTGGTGAACCTTGGGAGAGCTTGGATAGATATTACGTGTTATTTCTACACTAACAAAACTAAAATGTATAGCAAAAATATCACAGCCCAAAATCCGACAAATATTGCTGGCAACAATTTTCCAAATTTACGATTATGAATAACAAACATCTGACAAATATGAAAAGAGATGTGGAATACTTGGAAAAGGTACTCCATTAGAATTCGCGGAGTAACTTTTATTGAAATAATCAAATGTATTTTTTCATTTATTTTAGAATTATTCTTGTTACAGATCGGCATCGCCTTTATGAAGCCTTCGAGGGTAAAATTGTACACCGACTTGAAACATTTTCGCAAATGAGCAAGGTCCGGAGGCGTTGCTGTTAACAAGCTGTACTCTGAAATTAAACTATATTCGATCAATTGTTTCAACACCAATTATTTTTTTCACTTTGCCATTAAAATGATATTTTTGAATTAATGTGATGGACGTCAGCGGTGAGATATCTTTGGTTGCATAAGAGTGCAACGATGTCGCACGACAAGTGGACACTCCCATCCATAGCAAGATACCGGCAAATCTATTAACATTGTAATCATCAGCAAGAAAGGGGAGCGGAATGGACACGATTCTAAGATTTCAACCGTGATCGGAGTTTGGCTCGCAGTCTAGTGCTAAGCAGGACGTTAGTTAAAGGTATTTAATAAATAAAATAACAAAAATTTAACAATTATATAATATAAATTTATTTTGTAGCATATTAAAAAAGAACAAAATAACAACATGCGTCTTCCAACAACTCTATGTTATCATTCGTCGGAAGAACGACTTTCTTTGCTTGCTTGGTTTTGAAAGTTACATAGATTTAAATGCTCATCGCTCAGTCCAACAAAGGATATACTGCACTCAAGTAAGGCTTGTTGTCGACATTAGTGCTTTGTATTCTAAGCAATGCACTGTCAATGACTGTGGGGGCCAACTGCTCAGTTTCTGATGCCATTTCTCTCGTTCCAGCAATGCATGTTTTGCTGACGATACTGCACAATAGACGATACTGCACAATAGCTACACCATTGCATTGCGATTTATTTATTAAATCGAATAATTTACTTGTATTAAATTTATTGTACTTTTTAGAATTTTTATTTTTTTATATCTGAATTCACAAATGTATATATGCTTTATAAAATTTAGTCTAAAATATTTTTTATTAAGAAACTATACAACTAGATACTATATTTGTTTATATGGTTCTTGTAGGGCCTAGATAAGGAACACATTTTTATGTTCAGGCTGTGGCCAGGCATTGGTCGGGTAAATAATGAAATGAGGAATTACCAGATCAGTGCATGATCAGGACCTAAGTAGGCACTGCGTTACAAGAACATCGTGCGCCCAATTTGTTTAATCGTTTGGGCCTCGTCTTAACCCGACCATCTCAAATAATGACGTAAACAGTTCATGAGCATGGCCCTACCAAAATTTCCACAAGGGAATAATTTACGGTTCAAATTTCCACTATGAAAACCCGGGAAATAATGAAAAAAAAAAGCTGGGCGAATCATACCCATTATTGGACCACATATTTTTGTATGAAATATAACAATATGTTTTAAATTTTATAACTATATCTTGAATACTTTTCGAGTTATTAGTTCCTGAAGAGTTATAAAAAAGTGACCCCCACGTGGTGGTTACCTTGACGTGGTGTGGGGGCTTAAGTTACAATGACTCAATAAGGCTAAGCTGACGGAAACTTTTTAAAGTTTCTGGTAGGGTCACAATTGTCAGACAGGCTTGTGATGAGTAATGAACTAAATACTACCAAAGTCTTTTTGTGGGGTGGCAGACTCTAAAGAAACCCTACACCACCGCGATAGGTCAACATAAAGATTTAACTACTTCAGGTGGTACCCACAAAAGTGGCAATCCACCCGCTTCGGTGGCTGAGGCAAGGATTCTGGAGGCCTCAATCCACGCAACCAACCCTGGTACGATGAACCTTTCTGCTCCTATAGCAGGGGTTTCATCGTGCCCCTCCATCTCCCAAATTTATGAGACAGCTAGAAATCTAGAGGAGGATAACGACAACGCAGTGGTTTCCATACCAGTAGAGAAAAGTGTCGGTTCGGCTATGCCTACGACTAATCCTCCACTGTATGGCTGCTCGACAGTGTTGTTTCCTCTCAAGGCTCCTTTCTGTCACGTATTTGGAAACATGGGTCGATCGAAGAAAGTGGTGTCTTACCACCATCTAATCCTAGGGAGACCGACGCCCAACTGGAAGTTAAACTTCTATTGGAGACAGGACTTCTATTGGAGACCGAATGACCGCAGACTTCACTTCGCCTTAGGCGACAATGCCTCGGTATTTCAAGCCGAAGTTTATGCTATAGTTATGGCTATGTACTACATTGCGGATAATAGATGGCAGAACAGAGCTATATCAGTTTGCAGTGATAGTCAGGCTGCTCTTATGGCTTTGAACAACCCGGTCATTACATCCAAAATTGTACGTCAATGCAGATCACGTCTCAATTGTGTTGGTAAATACAATACACTGAAACTGATTTGGGTGCCGGGCCATAAAGGAGTTTCGGGCAATGAAACATCTGACGAACTAGCACGCGCTGGATCTGAGGATAATCCATATGGACCAGAACTGTGTGCTTGGACTAGCTGCATCTACGGGAAAATTCGCTATCATCTCTTGGGTCGCCTCTGCACACAAGAGCAGATGGCTGAATGAGACGAAATGCAGATTCTCCAAGCTCATGACACCGACGATAACTAAAAGATCGGCTTCGTTTCTACTTTCCTTAAGTAGAAAGGAGTGCAGAAAACTGACGGGACTTCTAACGGGACACAACGCATGTGAAAAACACATGAACGCAATCGGCCTGGCCGAAAGCGCCTCATGTTCTGCCTTCTACGAAGAAACTGGCACCACAGAGGACTATCTCTGTGACTGTCCTGCATTTTCTAGAATTAAAAGGCAGATCTTTGGCACAGACGTGATGAGAGAGGATCAGCTTCACTCTTTATCACACAGATTCAATAATGAATCTAAGAAGTATCATTAAAAACCAGGGAACTGGGTCTCAGCACAATGGATATAACCCTGTCTGAGTGCTGTGGCTCTATTTTTATCCCACAAAAAAAAAACTTTTATAGGAAGTGGGCGTGTCCGTTGACCAATTTGGCTCATTTTCAAACTCAGTTTATACTTTTGGCTAAAATATATTTAGACGGAATTTCATCGCATTCTGATCAGTATTTCTCAAGTTTTTCTGTATTCGGACAGCAAGGCGGACATGGCTAAACGCACTCGGGTAGTGATGCTGATCAAGAATATATATACGTTTCAATACCAGACACGCTTCCTATCGGGCGTTACAATAAATTCACAAAGTTAATATACCCTGTACCTCATAGGTGTGGGGTATAAATACTGTAGACGCGCTAAGCTTTTTTAGCGTTTTAGCTTCGACGATTTTAAATAAAACAAATTATTTTGCCGCCTGCGACTGATCTTATTAGAAAAAAAAAACGTTAAATTTAGAAGCTTCTTCACGCAGCCACGATAAAACAATTGTGGAGTCTGACCAACAATGAACTTCTCCTTTAAATACATTCATTTGCGTAATTGAATGTGTGAGTTCAGCCAATAACAATGCCGCTGATAACTCCAGCTTTGGTACGGACAACTAAATCACGGGGTACTTCAAAGACTTTAAAGGAGCAACTCTTGATTTAGAGCACAGCAAGTTAGTTTTTAAGTTACCATTAAATTCTGACCGAATGCAAACGCACACGCCGTAGGCTGCAAGGCTGGTATTGCTGAATGCATGTATCTCAATTTTAGCCCCAGGGGTTAAAACTAGTCTCGGAAACAAGTCCCGGTCGATCAACTTAAATTCTGCGCACAAATCGAGCCATAACGATTGCATTGATTGTGACAGGCTCTCATCACAATCTAGTTTTTCTTTTCATAAATATTGGAGAAATATTTTGGACTGTGTTATGGCAGGGCCAATTAACCCCAATGGGTCGTAAAAACGAGCATTAAAATTTAAAACTATGCGCTTTGTTGTCCTTCGACCAAATTCAAAGGGAGCGAATGTAAACAAAAAATTGTCGGACAGAGGATTCCAGACGAGCCCAAGAGCCTTCGTGAACCCGCTTCCATCATGAAATATTAAAAATTGTTCCATGTCAGTTTCTGCAATATCATTTAAAATATTAGGCTCATTTGAGCACCATTTTCGAACTTTAAAATTTCCCTTTCTGAGCAACATTGTTGTTTGTTTTAATATCTCGCAGACCTCATCCTCTGAATTTCCACCCGATATTAAATCGTCCACATAAAAGTCTCGACACACGATCTCTGCACCAACAGGAAACGCGGCTCTCTCATCTACAGACAACTGCTGCATCGCACGAATGGCGCTTCATTTCTGCTGAATAGCGGAAATGAAGCGGCCTTTGTGCCGTAAGTAACTGTGCACAATTTATAAATCTGAATGGGATCTTCAGGCCTATTCCTCCACAAGATGCATTGAAAATAATTATCGGGATTTGACACTCGAACACAGCGATACATTTTGCTAATATCCTCAGACAACGCAATTTTAAAGTAACGAAATCTCAGCAGAATAGTAAATAAAGACGACTGTATTGTTGGTCACGCCATGAGGATATCGTTAAGAGAAATGCCAGAAGCTGCTCGCGCTGAACCATCGAACACCACACGCAATGTGGTTATTATACTATTTGCCTTCAGCAATAGTGATGTGGCAAAAAAATATGTAATTTTTTCAGAATAGCTATTATCCACGAGTGACATATGTTTTAAATCCAAATATTCTTTTAAAAATTGCGAATACTGTGCCCTTAATTCTGGGTTGCGTTGCAACCTTTCTTCGAGTTTCCTAAAACGATACATCGCCTGCTGATAGGAATCCCCAAGCTTAGATGGACTGATTTTTATAGGTAGATGAACAGCGTACGCCCCTGTACTCAAACGACTATGGATTTCAGTGAAATGTTTTTCACAATCTAATTCCTCCTTTGTAATTTTGTAGTTCGACTCGAAGCAATTTTCCACCTCCCCAAAACCCTTGACTAAGTCATTAAGTGCATAATCAGCATCAGCCTTTGATGAAAAATTTTCAGCGACGACGAGAAAAGAGCGCTGTATTGTTGAAGTTTTACTGTTTTCAGAAACTATCCACCCGAGATTTGTCTTTTGCAACAGCGGCAAGTCAGGCCCCAATCGAATTTGACCTACGCACATCAGCTCGAAGAATAGACTGGCACCGATTAAAAGGTCGTCGCGCAGCGATTTTGAAAACAATGGGTCTGCCAACTTGATATTAACGGGTATGTTCCAATTAGAGTTATTTATGGTGTGGCTTGACTGATTATCGACGATTGTAGGAACAACAACAGCAGAACTGGTAAACTGTCCACTGCACGCCTGAATATAAATATTTATAATAATAGAGTTTAGCTACTACAGCTAGCTATATCGCACTTT
This sequence comes from Dryomyza anilis, assembly GCA_951804985.1. Taxonomy (NCBI): domain Eukaryota; kingdom Metazoa; phylum Arthropoda; class Insecta; order Diptera; family Dryomyzidae; genus Dryomyza; species Dryomyza anilis. The sequence continues at coordinate 64,372,162 of OX638130.1, forward strand.
CTCAAACATAAGGTTTAACACTAAGCCAGGAACGTACTCGGTACAGATGTTTTATTAAATGTGTAGTTATAATATAAAATATTTTATTTTCTCACAGCTAATACCAAGAGAGTTTTTATGCTAGTGAAAACATTATCTGGAAATATTTACCAATTATTTGGCTCGGACAATTCTCAACATGTATTTTATATACATCACAAATTAATAAAATTTTTTATTATACAATACAGAATATTAGTAAATGCGTCGCAGATTACTTTTAAGAGTTAATTTGGACGTAGAGAGATTGAAAAAAGAACAGTTGTTTGCAAAGGTACACATGCGATTAAAAGGAGCACCTGTACCATAGTTTGTTCTATTAAACGGTACATAAAAAATATTAGTATTAGTACGAATACTTCTACGATTGTCATTGATTTTAAAACAGTTTAAGAGCTCAGGAGAATCTATTATTCCTATAGATAGGTGATGTATATATACAATATCTGCATTTTTTCTCCTTACTTCTAAGGGTTGCAATCCTATTAAGATCAAACGATCTGAATAAGGTAGTAGATTATTACGATCTACCCAATTAAAATGGTTTAATCCAATTCTAACGAACCTTTTTTGATTTCTTTCAATTCGGCTAATATGAGATTTATACATTGGAGACCAGAGTTGAGAATCATATTCAAGGTGTGGTCGCACCAATGTTGTATATTATATTTGTGTCACTAATGTGTTGTTGAACTCTTTGGCCCAACGTTTTACAAATCCATGCATTGCAGATGCTTTACAGCCAATTGTATCAATATGAACATTAAAAGTCAGCTTATCATCAAAGACAATGCCAATATCCTTAATAAAGTCAGCTCGGTGTAGAGTTTGATTAGAAATTCTCTAATTGAAACATAGTTTCGATCTTTTGCGAGTAAATGATACTGTTTGGCAATTGCTTGCATTTAATATTAAGCTGTTTTTTTTGACGCCAAACTTCAAAGGACTTCAGATCATCCTGAAGTAATTCACAATCGTCCTCTTTTTTTATTTCTTTATACAGTTTCATATCGTCAGCATATATGAGCAAACGAGAACTGGTGATGCTATGTGATACATCATTTATGGACAATATGAATAATAGACCTGAAACGAAATTTTCAGGTCGTGATGAATGTTGTTTAGATTGCGGCTCAGGAAGGGATGAAGCGACCAGAGCAGCTTGTGGTATGGCAGAATGCGCGGTGTCGATTGACGAAATGGATGAAGAGACGGGAGCCGATACAGGCGCAGGAGAATTAGGAAAAATGCAGCAAAGAGTGTTGCTTGGAGTTGCAATGCCTAAAAGGTGCACATTTGCAAACTCTTATCGAATGACCATTCCTAACACAGTTTATACAAAGACTGAGCCTTTTCACTTCATTAAACCTTAGCGAAGGCGTTAAGGTAAGAAATCTTTGGCACTTTTCAATTGTATGTTCATGAGAAGTACAGAATTTACAACACTGGGCAGGATTGTTGGATGCTACCACATATGCATTGCGTCTATTATTTATATTATAATTTCGCTTTCTGCTCACTTGAGTACTAGGTTTAGTTACCATAGCATTTTGTACACTCTCCTGTGACAGACATCTTTTTTCCAAAAATGCAGACATCGCATTCCAGGTTGGAATTTCATTGCTTGCTGCGACGTCCTCCCATTTTGTGCGCAACGCGATATCAAATTTCTGCGAAACGATGTGAATCAACAAGCTATCACCGATTTGTTCCTTGTTGCCCAGCGAAAGTAGCGCTAGCATGTGTGCATTAAGTTTATCGCTCAAGAGTCGAAATTTTACTACCGAGCCTGCATCCACGCTGTCCAACTCAACAACCTCCCTGATGTGTGCTTTAAAATTTAAACGTTTATTATCGAATCTAGTTTTAAGTAACTCAATAGCTTTGTCGTAATTTCCAGCGAAGGAATTGTATCCAGCGCTGCACCGCTAAGACAGGAACGAAGGTGTTGGAATTTTTAAATCATGGTGAGCTCCACCTCCTCGTCGACAATAGTTTGAAACATCGAAAAGAAATCTGGCCATTCCTCCAAACGTTGGTATTTTCAAAGCTGGCAACCGCAATTTGGGCTGCGATACGACGATTGTAGAATGGGGATCGAACTGCCTCAAAGTGCAAGATGGATGAGTTTGCTCCATAGGACGAATGTTAAGTGCCTTAGTTAGCACCGACTTACCGACGAAAAGTTTTTACGCGCATCTCCTTCCAGTTCATCCAGTTAATCATAGTGCAGTTTCGAAGTGAACGTACATATGCTCTAAAAGTTCCAGTTTGATTGATATTTCGATGTCATCAAGATCCTTAAAGAATCCACTTTCCAAATCGCGTTTCAGCTCAACTAGCTCCCTATGAATCGCATTGCGTTTCCATGCGAAGAATGAAATTTCGACGCCACCGGTAATGCCCCTTTCATCATCGCTCGGCATCTTCAATAATTTATTTGGCACTATGTTAAAATGTTGAAATGTTGAACTGCGTAATCAGAGTGGTCGATAGGTACAGTTGACTTAAACAATATTTGCCAACTTCAACGATAAACGCAGTATACTCATAAAAGCTTTCAGTGGCTCATTACGCTTCTTTTATACACACAAGGTAGGGTTGCCACACTAATTTTTGCAATATTGACGACGAAAATTTATGTGTGTGAAGTAACGACGAAAATATATTGTTTTTGCAATACCGAAGAATAATTATGAGTGTGAAGCAACGACGAAAATATGTTATTTTGCAATACCGACGACGAATATTTATGTGTGTGAAGCAACGACGAAAATATAACTATATATATTTTTATATTATAAAGTGATTCGAAAAGTTCGTCGGGGTCACCATGTTGACGCGCCAAGGTTTTTTTTAGCTTCGACGATTTTAAATAAAAATAATTTTATGCGACTGACTCCGGAGTAAGTCGCACGACGATTGACTCTGTTAATGTAAAAGTGTAAAGAAAAACAAATTATTTTAAAGGGTTGCCAGAATATAAGTATAAGTTTAAGGCTCCCCTGAATAAATACGTTACTAAATTTTATATTTAAACATTTAGTTAAAAATTTAATATCGCAAGATCACTTAAGATAACTTTTTTTGCCACTACCACTTCGTACATGGTACCAAATGACAATTTACTGGATTACATCAACCAATTTAAAGTATTACTTGGTTGGAGTTTTGGAACTCTCGATTATGTATAGCTAACATTAATTAAACATGTAACAAAGATAGTTGCGGAATATTTGGAATTCACGGAGTAATTTTTTATTGAAATAAAAGGATTCAAATCGATTTTTATTTATTTCAAAATCATTTTTATACATCGGCATCGTCTTTATAAAGCCTTCGACGGTAAAACTGGTCTGGTGGCGTTGTTGTCACCAAGGAGAACTCTGAAAATAAATCATTTTTCATCACGAGTTGAAAATTTTTCAATTTTTCTTTTTCACTCCTACCATTTAAATGTTATATTTGTGTTGACACCATTTTACACCATTGTGAAAACATAGTTTATGCTTTTAAATATATTTATTAATTTAATTGTACGCAAACAAATTTACTCGATAGCTGCTTGCGCACAGCATACAACAACTCGCCACGAACTCTACCGCTTTAATGTTTTATACATGAATAATAAAATGAAAAGAGCAATGACATTTGGCTTAGCTTTGCCAGATACTTTACTTTTATAAAGTTAGGTGACAACTCGGCCTCTCTGATGATATACTCGTCCCTAGTATGGTTAATGGCGCCACCATCATCCAATTCGTCATCGTAGACTTGATCAATCTCCGGAAACAGCCCGCACCACGGTTTTATTTTGTAACTGTCACTACCACTATTTTGTAACCACCATGCTGAATTTTCTTTGCATTAGATGGATTCCCTCTATGCCCTCGACGACATAACGATCAAAACGCTAAACTACCCTCTTGACAGTACATTCCACGGCAGGATTACCTGCATAATCATGACAACGTTTAATTATGCGCTTTTTAATTATACCCTTTGGTACGACCAACAACAGTTGCTTATCCGGTCCATGTTTACATAAAGATTCTTTTTTAACTCTTATTTTATCTCGTAGCATTTCCGTTGGTCTGAGATGATTAATACCTTCTTTACGTCCATAATATGACTTATTTCTGGATCTTACTGCTGCATCGACGAGAGCCAGTTCTCTTTTGACAGGTTTATGGTTATTATTTTTAAACTAACATCTTCTGATTCCATCGGCGCCTCGAGTGGTGCATGGCTCAGTGCGTCAACATGTTGCATCTGCGTCACAGGACGAGTAGACTCAAGAACCAACATGAAATTCACAGTATTAGTGGTTTCGATAATTTCGCACTCGAAAGAGCTTGACAGTCCGTCACTATTGTGAAGTGCTTTCCCAGCTATGATATTTACGTTTACAGCTTTTACAAAGACGACTGTAATATGCTATCGACTTCCACGCATTGTCTTCCAACTGAAGTAAAATTGCAGCTAACCCAACGCTACTTGCGTCAGTTTGTATTAGATGCTCCTTCGTCACATCATAAATCCAAAGAATCGGATTTTCAGTCAAAACTTTAATTAATAGTCGATAACATTCGTCGCATTCGGAGTTCCACCGCTGCGTCCTTCTTTGTTAATTTTGTCATCCGAGGTGAAATGCGTGCGTAGCTCGGCACAAATTCTCGGAAGAATCCGGTGAGGCCTAAAAATCGCCGGACCTCCAACGCATTCTTAGGAATAGGAAAATTTATAATTGCTATGGTTTTAATTTTACTTGGCATTAGTGCATTGGCATTGAGCTCATGTCCCGAGATCGAAACATTTGTTTTTAGAAATGAGCATTTCCATAATCGCAAAGTCAGACCTTCGTTATTGATGACTTCGAGAAACTCTTTCGAATTTGTCAGCTCTTCCGCGACGCTTTCTGATCCAACGATCACCTCGTCGACATAGCTGACTTAATTATATCCACCGTCATTCGCTGAAACATGCAGGGCGCGTATCTCAGCCCGAATGGCATTCTGTTGAATTCAAAATGTCCGTTATGCGATACGAAAGCCGTATATTTGCGTGACATTTCATCGATTTCGATTTGATAATATCTCGACATTAGGTCGAAATATTTCTATCCCGCGAGCGTTGACAGGACACCATTGGCATCAAACACGGCTGCTTTTCGGTTATCTAATTTAACGCGCGATAACCGACACAGATCTTGTCTTCACCGTTTGATTTCCGCACCATGTCAATTGGCGACGCGTATAATGACGATGACTCGCGTATGATTTCAAAATTTAAAAGTTCTTTTATTATTTGTTCGACGGATTGTTGTTTTGATATCGGAAAGTTATATGGTTTTTTAACTATGGGTTTTGGCGTTATTAAGGCAATTTCCATTTTAACGCGAGTACATTTACCGATGTCTTTTAGATTTTCACTAAAACAACACGAATAGTCACTTAATATTTTCATTAGATTTTCGATTTCAGTATTTGAAAGATTTTCACCAATGATAATTGTGTCTTTGGTCAGTGGCACAATTTCATATTGACCATTTTCAATAATTACTCGCGCTTTTAATAAAATGTCAGTTCCGATTATAACTTCATATTGCATCGCATTTTCATTCACGATAAGCAAATCGCATTCAAAATTTTCACCATCAATTAAAATGTTAGTTGATAATTTTCCGCAGCAACGCACACTGCCTCCTGCGAAAGTGTGCCTTCGAGTTTACTTCGCACGAAACGATTTGACCGTCACACGAGTTAGCAACGCTCATATTTGCAATAGATCGCACACTACCGGAATCTATAAGAGCTTTTTTTTCCGATCACTATTTCTGACAGTTATAGCGGGACAGTTATAGCAAATCGGACCACACATTTTTCTCATTATTGATTACTTTAAAGTTTGAATAACTTCCGCGCACATTCGATTGCGTTTGATGCCCGATTTACATTGTATCTTCTGTGAGTCTCACTGTATCTCCTAGGGATGCATTTTTTCAAAAAAATGCTATTTTTATATGAAAATTTTAAAAAATGCAATCCTAGGAGATACAGTGAGACTCAGAAGATACAATGTAAATCGGGCATAATGTGAACCGACACTTTCCGAGTGTCATAACAACTAGGTTAGCTACGCCCATTATCGTATATGTTCCATTATCAGAATGTATGAATTATGTTTCACAGTATTGTGACATATATATCAACCACTTTGCAACTAAAAATTACTAGTTTGCAACACTGGTGTTGGAGGTAACTTAAAAGCCACACATTTGCCACAAGAGTTTGTGGCAATTGTCGAGCCGTGGTTACTTGGGCGGTTGCCAGATTTTTTGGCATGAACGACCAAAAACCAACTGTCAAACTTAAACAAATACATTTTAAGGTTATTATAATTCGTTGCCAGATTTTTTGGCATGAACAACCAAAAACGAAATATCAAACTTAAACAAATACATTTTATGGTTATTATAATTCTTTGCAAACATTCGTATAGAAAAGAAAATTTATTAATTATATTAATAAAATAACATTATTAAAATAAAAAGTGAAGAGGGAAAAATTTATCAAAAACGCAGTTTGCCAAAAAAAAAAAATTAATTTTTACAAAGTGACGAGATGGTGGACGGAGAACCACCATCTCGTTAAATTTTAGGTGAAAACGTAATATGTGACCGTGTTTTATCCTGAGGTCGTTTAAAAATCAAAGACCAGGATATTTTCATTTTTTATAAAATCTGACCGCATATATTCCTAGTGCTCTTTAAAAAATGTGGAAACTTTCCGTGCATTGACTTCTAGAATAGAATAACCCGAGACAAAATATTCTGCAGATTACACGCTGAATATCGAAATATTTCTTGAAAAAACTCAGTTTCTGGCAGAATTCACGCAGTAAATGACACAAAGTTTGTTTTTCATAAAAAAAACCGGCCTTCCTACAGAAGGTTTCATGCAGACAATCGACACGTTAAAATATTTGTACCACGGCAGATATTGTCAACGGTAGATTTACGGAATACTTTAGAAGCTATATCTGATATATGCTGATTTTGGTACTGATTTGAGCCATCTTATTCTGGTTCATCTCCAAGCAACGACTCAATTCTAGAGCACCATTCAGACGGAAGCACCGTTGTCTTCCGGAAGCCTACCGCACATCTGTTGATTTATACCTTGAAAGCTGCTGTGTTTGCTTGCCTGTTACCTGCGTAAATTTTGTCTGGTTTAAGTTTTATAAAACATTTTAAATGTATTTCCTTTCTTTTTGTATTAGCATATTCGAAAAATGATTTTTTTGTAAATGTCATTTACAATGAAGAGGCTGCTTTAGTAAAAGTAGTCTCTAAAAGTCAATCGACAACAGGAGATGATTTCCGCGATGCTGGTATATATAATAAAATTGTGCACAACTACAGATACTATATATTGTTACGAAAAGATGTAATTCCCCTCTGTGCAAGCATTCAACAATAATAAATTCAGCGCACTAAGCAATGTGTTAGAAAGAGACGGAAGATCATTCAGCGCACTGAGGCAGTATGCGAGAAAGAGATGGAAGATCAGCGCATTAAAACACATGAGTGCGAATGAGATGCCAATAGCATACGTCATTCACGAAACGAGTAGAAGGTTTTCGAAAAAAGTCGAAGCTTGTCGAAACGTGTCGAACTGATGCATGCACTATATATGGGAGCCGCATCTGAGGTACAGCACTTCAGTTGTGATTTAATAGTGAACTAGTGCATCTCGTGAGTGAACATTGTAAAGATAAATTTTAGTAATTCAGCAGTTGATATAAGTGATTATTCTTTAAGTTGTTATTTAAAGTTAATTAATACTAGTTGAAATAATTCTCGTTAAAACCAAATATAAGTGCGTTTTTATTTTGTACACAATCCAGCGATACGAACTCGTAGAACAGTTTTCCGTAGACTGAATTTTCGTAACATTGGTGTCAGAAGTGGGATTGTGATACAAAATGGTTAAATTCGAACAACTTAAAGTCGACCAGCTAAAGAAGGAGCTGGCGATTCATAATCTTCCAAGTGTAGGTACGAAAGTAGAGCTACAAAAGCGTCTAATGGAAAAATTAGAGAACCAAGGCATTGACCTCGCAGAGCACGAGTTTGAAGTGGAAGTTGCAACAGCGTCATCGAAAAGTGTGGACACGGAGCAAAAAGTACAGTCCCAAAGCTTTGATATGAGCCAGTTGCTCGGAGCAATACAACAACAGCTTCAAGAAAATTCCAACAAAATGGAAGAGAAACTTGTAGAAAATTCCAACAAAATGGAACAGAAACTTGTAGAAAATTCCAACAAAATGGAACAGAAACTTGTAGAACATTCCAACAAAATGGAACAGAAACTTCTAGAAAATTCAAACAAAATGGAACAGAAACTTCTAGAAAATTCCAATCAGTTCAAATTAGACATCTACCATGAACTTGTAGAAAATTCTTACAAAATAGAACAGAAACTTCAGGAAAATTCTGAACAGCTTCAAGAACATTCTAAGCAGCTTCTGGAAGTTTCTAATACTCTACATAGCAAAGTAAATGAACTTGAAGCGCATATAAATGATGTTGATGATAAAATTCAAAGATTAGAAAAGAAATCCAGGAAATAAAAAAAGATTTGCACGTGTTGCAGATAAATGGACCTACACAGCATGTTGTTAGTGGTACGAGGCTAAAATCGCCGATTTACGATGGAACCACAGCGTTCAACATTTTCAAGCTGCAATTTGAGACCACAGCTGTAAGTAATCGATGGAATAATGAGGACAGCGTAGCCGCACTTATCGTGGCGCTAAAAGGTGGCGCAGCCGAAGTATTGCAGACTGTTCCAGAAAGTGATCGAAACAATTAATTAGCGATTATGGCTGCACTGCAGCGAAAATATGGCAGTGATCACATGAAACAGATATACCGAATGGAACTGAAGGGCAGAATGCAACGAAATGGCGAAAATTTGCAGGCGTATGCAGCGGACGTCGAGAGGCTTGCGCATTTGTCGTATGCAGATTCAACGAGTGATTTCACAGAAAAGTGCAAGATCAAAAGTAAATGTTACAACTGTGATACATATCGGCATATGGCACGTGACTGTCGTAAAAAACGCAAGCGCTCAATAAATCAATCTGCAGATGAATCCAGACATGAAGAAAGACAGGATCATGTCCAAAATAGCGTAAATGTCAATCAAGCTTTAAACTAAAACGAGTCAGATCTGCCGGGCGCGATCTGACTCCCATAACCGATTGCCCCAAAATCTCCATTTCACAAATTGCTCGAAAGCCAAATAGCTTAACTGTCGAAGAACTCATTGATTGTACAGCATATATGGTAACATTGGATACGGGAGCTTCACACTCAATAATAAGAAGTAACCTTGTTAAGGATAAAGTAGAGCCGCTTGTAGGAATAAGATTACAAACAGCTACAGGTGAAGAGGCCCCTATCAGAGGAAAGATTACCAAGAAAATAACGATTGGTACTACGACAGTTAAGCATGATTTTATTGTGGCAGAAATAGTAGACGAAATAATACTTGGCATGGACTTCATGATAATGAACGGTTTCACCCTTGATTTAACAAGAAAAATTTTGAATTATGCCAACACGGAGATCCAACTAAATATTGATTGTGACCAGAGCCCGAAAATGAAACAAGTTATTGCTTATAAAAATAGAAAAATAGCACCTAATTCAGAAGCAATTGTTTGGGCGAAATTAAATGGAGATTGTGGGATAAGCAAGTTGTGGGTTATTGAAGCAAACGAAGAGCTGTATAAAAGTAACATAGTGGTAGGAAGAACACTTGTTGAGGCGGAGAAAGACAGAATTGTACCCATAAGAGTTCTCAATTTGGAAAACTCGTCAAAATTAATCAAAAAGGGAACAGTGGGTAGGCCAGTGTCAAGAGGCGTCAGCGATTATGAATTGTGAGTCAAATACATCAAAGGACTATGTCACACCGCAAGTAAACAAACAATCTACTCACAAGTTTATAAATGAGTGGACGAAGGATTTGGCTGCCAAAGAAAACAGTCAAGTGCAACAGCTAATTGACAAATATCGGTGTATATTTGCTGAAAAGGGCGAAAAGGATGGCAGAACTGCCATTGTAAAACATCGAATAGACACTGGTGATTCTAACCCAATTCGTCAAGCACCAAGAAGGGTACCACTTGCGAAAAGAGACGAAGTATCACATTTGGTTGAAGAAATGCACGCAAATGTCGTAGTGGAACCATCTGAGAGCCCATGGAGTTCACCAGTAGTATTGGTGAAAAAGAAGGACGGTAGCACTCGGTTCTGCGTTGATTACCGAAAACTTAATGATGTCACAAAGAAAGATAGTTATCCATTGCCAAGAATCGATGACACATTGGATACAATATCTAATGCTAAGTGGTTTTCAACGTTGGACTTGCAAAGCGGTTACTGGCAAGTAGAAATCGATAAGAAAGATCGAGAGAAGACCGCATTCATTACTGGAGATGGACTATGGCAATTTTTGGTAATGCCGTTTGGACTATGCAATGCCCCAGCAACATTCGAGCGGTTAATGGAGCACGTATTAAAAGGTTTACACTGGAAAACATGCCTAGTATACCTTGATGACATAATTGTTATGGGCAAGGATTTCAACGAACATCTAAGAAATCTAGAGGAAGTATTCCTTCGATTGAAAAATGCGGGTCTACAACTTAGCCCAAAGAAATGCTCACTTTTCAAGAAAGAAGTCAAGTATCTGGGTCATCGAGTTACCACAGAAGGAGTGCATACCGATGAAGATAAAATAGTTGCAGTGAAGGAGTGGCCCAGATCGCAAAACCTACATGACCTACGAAGTTTCTTGGGGCTATGTACATACTACAGGCGATTTGTTCCAGGTTTTGCCAATGTTGCTAGCAGTCTTCACGAGTTGACAAGAAAGAACCACGCATTTCAATAGGGCGATGATCAGGAAAGGGCGTTTTTGAAATTAAAAGATCTGCTGTGCTCGGCACCAATTCTTGCGTATCCAATTCCAGGTGAGAAATTTATACTTGATACGGATGCGAGTGGATACGGAATCGGCGGAGTTCTCTCTCAAGTGATCAATGGACAAGAAAAAGTGATCGCATACTACAGTAAAACCTTGTCCAAACCCGAGAGAAATTAATGTGTCACCAGGAGGGAGCTTCTTGCTGTAATCGAAAGTGTGAACAATTTCCACAAATACCTGTAGGGACAACAGTTTCACTGGAGAACCGATCAAGCAGCACTACGATGGTTACTTCAGTTCAAAGATCCGGAAGGCCAAATTGCGCGTTGGATAGAGCGATTGCAGAGCTACGATTTCTCAATCGAACATCGTAAAGGAGGAAACCATGGAAATGCAGATGCTCTGTCACGACGCCCATGTAAACTAGAATGCAGACATTGTTCAAGAGCGGAAGGAAAAGAAAACATAATTGACATTCGTTTGCTAAATGTTTTGCCCGATGAAAAATGGACTCCGGAACAAATTCAAATTGATCAAAAGAGTGATCCCGACCTCACAAAAATCATGATGTTCAAGGAACAGCAAAGACAACCATCATGGGAAGATATAGCTGTCGACAGTGCCATAACTAAAGCTTACTGGGCACAGTGGCAGAGCTTAAAGCTACAATATGGTTGCTTATATCGTGTATGGGAAAATGAAGATGGCACATCCGCTCGAAGTTTGACTGTTGTTCCCAAGTCAAAAATAAAAGAGATACTAGCGGAATACCATGGTGGATCTAGTAGAGGACACTTGGGCATAAATAAAACGGTCGAAAAAGTAAAGAAACGTTTTTATTGGATTGGATGCCAAGAGTCAGTCGCAGATTGGATTCGCAGTTGCCCGCAATGTCTACCAGCAAAAGGGCCAACAGTCAGAAGTTGCGGTAGGATGCATCAGTACAACGTGGGAGCACCATTCGAGCGTATTGCCATGGATGTCGCCGGGCCGTTTCCTATCAGTGATGTGGGTAATAAGTATGTCCTTGTCGTCATTGACTACTTCAGCAAGTGGCCTGAAGTGTATCCCATGCCGAATCAAGAAGCCACAACAGTTGCGGATGCATTAGTTAACAACTGGGTAAGCCGTTTTGGAGTACCGTTGGAATTGCATTCAGACCAAAGAAGAAATTTTGAGTCTGCAGTTTTTAAGGAAGTATGTAAAGTCATACACAAAACACGAACAACGCCTTTGCACCCGCAATCAGACGGCATGGTGGAGAGATTCAATCGGTCTTTGGAAGAGTATCTCAGAAAAGTGGTTGATAAAAATCAAAAATATTGGGATACACACATACCACTATTCCTCATGGCTTATTGAACGGCGGTTCATGATACCACAGCTTCACCATCTAAAATTGTTTTTGGAACGTGTCGAACTGATGCATGCAGTATATAAGGGAGCCGCATCTGAGGTACAGCACTTCAGTTGTGATTTAATAGTGAACTAGTGCGTCTCGTGAATGAACATTGTAAAGATAAATTGTAGTAATTCAGCAGTTAATTAATACTAGTTGAAATAATACTAGTTAAAACCAAATATAAGTGCGTTTTTATTTTGTACACAATCCAGCGATACGAACTCGTAGAACAGTTTTCCGTAGACTGAATTTTCGTAACAATATGTTACTTTTAAAATAATTTTATGTAGCTTTATGACATTTAATTTGTTACAACTACTTGAATTTTGAATAGTTAAATATAAATATACACTTATGTTTGTCTGTAGTTATAAGGAATTGCTTTTTAAATCGTGTTGGGAAAGTTAGGTCACATTTGTAAGTTTGGTACACGGGGCGGGCCCGACTATGGAATACCCTACACCTTTGGTGGGGATATAAATGTGGAATATTTAATTATATACCTTAATTTTAAAGTTTTAATTATGCTGAACCTCCCTACCCTCAGAATATTATTCACATATCATAAATTTACGTCTTATATCCCCATAATTTCAAAATTGACATAGAAGTATAAAAAACTAATAAAAAAAATAAAAAATATATTTGGGCGAACCACGTCTATATTTTAAATTTTGTCAGGCTAATATTTCATAGATTTGATTTTAATAATTGACGGTTCAAGTTTCCACTATGAAAACCCGGGAAATAATGAAAAAAAGGTGGACGGATCACGCCCATTTATGTACCACATATTTTTGTTTGAAATATAACAATATGTTTTAAATTTTATAACTATATCTTGAATACATTTCGAGTTATTAGTTCCTAAAGAGTTATAAAAAAGTGACTAGTATGGGAGGTGGGCGTGCTCGTTGACCGATTTGGCTCATTTTCAAACTCAGTTCCTACTTTTGGCTAAAATATATTGAGACGAAATTTCAGCGCATTCTGATCAGTATTTTTCAAGTTTTTCTGTATTCGGACAACAAGACGGACAGACAGACGTACATGGCTATACGGACTCGGGTAGAGATGCTGATCAAGAATATGTATACTTTTTAATACCGGACACGCCTCCTAAGGGGCGTTACAATAAATGCACAAAGTTAATTTAAACCTGTACCTCATAGGTGTAGGGTATAAAAATATAAAGAACTTATTATATATAAAAAAATTCATCAAAATTATTTCAAAATGTATAAGGAAAAATAAAAAAAAAAGTTTATATTATGAAACGAACAAAAAATGTACGAAAAAAAAATCAACTAAAAAAAAGGTAGCTACGATTTTCGGCAATCATTTCCTCCTGCGGCGCCAGTTGCAGAACATAAAACAAAACGAGCATTTAATGTGTCACTGTTAAAACACATAAAACCTTAACATACAACCATAAACGACGTCTGTTAAACATGTTCTTGACTTCATATAGTGACCTTGATAATGTATTATAATTTCCCTCGTCGAAACTTTTACCGCATACATCTACCAATGCGCTCTTTGCACGATAGTCCAAAAACAACTTCGCTATTTACAGCTTTTGGAACGTAAAAGCAGCTACGGTATCGTTTGATAAAAAAAATAAATCCCGTATCCAGTAATTTCGCTACTTCGACAGACAATGATATTTGGTTTTGAATATATGTGTTGTTTTGAATATATGTTGAATATATTTTTTTTTTTTTATCGTCCTGCAATTTTCCTCCGTTCGTCGACCACGCTACAAAAATGAAATTAAAATGACGTGTTGAAAAAAAAAATTGTATAAAAAAATCTAAAACAATTTTCCCGAAAACTCACATTTAAACCTTTATTAATTCACCAGTAGCCATATCTGTCGCAAAAACCGTCCCGCCAAAACGACTTCCTTTACAAAACGGACTTATTTTATATATATATGGGTGATTCCACGTCAGATCAACCAGAGGTTTGGCAGCACCATCTCAGAAATTAATGAAATTTTGTAGGATGGATATATGACTTAAACTTAAGAAAAACGCAAAATTTCAGTTTCCTAACTGAAGTAGTTTTATAGATATAAATCCTTGAAATATGAAAAACTCACAAAAATGCAAAAAGTTGCGCTAGCTTAACTTACTGTAACTTAAATGGTTAATGGTTACTGAAACCATTTAAACGGCCTTGTAAAGGTAATAAAAATTAGCAAAAGTGGTAATATTAAAATTTTTAGTATTAGTGTGACCATAGGTAGAAAATAATCATAATATTATTAAAATAGAATTATCTCAATAACTCCCTTTTTTAAAAATTTTAAAAAAATATATGTAAAAGAGTATCCTTTTGCTAACAAACTATAAAAATTTCAGAGTGGTGTTTGGGCTTCTTTTCCAAGTTAATAATCAAAATGTTTTTAAAGTAAACATTTTCGTATGCAATTTTTATTACAAATTTTTTTAATTATTTTTTTTGTAATGTTATTAAACTATAAAAACCATTAAAATTTATTTTATAGCTTTTAAAAAGAATAATTAATTTGGGGTGAACATATTTCTTAGGTGACCAAACGTAAATATAGATCTTTAGGTTGAGCTTTACGTTACCAGCTGAAGTGAAAGATTTTTTTTCTTCTTCATATTATCCCCTCTGTTTGGATTCAAAAATAAAATAAATATATAAATTAGGGTGCGGTCGGACCTGTTGTACCCTAGAAAAATCGAAAAACTTGTACACCTACCTATATTAACATATAGGTACTCAAATAAAAGGTAATGATCTCACGATTGTAAATATGTAATTATTTTCCTAATCCGATGACCCTTTTTAGAATTATTTATGTTGAAGGATCGACTGCGACTTATCGTTCATGTACGTGTGTGCCAACTGAAACGTATTCGTTTTTCCCCAGACCGTTTTTCTCCAACCCTTTTCCACTCATCCATTTCTTATTCGGAAACCATATTATGGTTTCGCCTATCACTCAAATTACCACTGTTCCCTCACCTCTCAAAGATTTTAAATTAAACAACCTTGGAATATGATGGCTCTCAGCCCGTAAATTTCTCTTTCGGGACTCTATCACCCTCTGACAGATCGTTAGCTGACAAATGTATTTTATTTACATTTACAGCACACACAAGTATATTCAATTTAGATTAAACATTTAAAATCGTTTTATTATGAAATTTTGATGGACCTCCGGCATCACCCGCAACACCCAGCAATTTGAGTACAAATATAACACGCACAGCTCAAATGGTGAGAGAGCTCGGCCGAAGTTCCACACAGGACTGTAGCGCCAAACTATTATATTATAAATAAAATTGAACAATAAAATGAAAGCGGTTAAAAATAAACATTAAGAAATAAGGAAGCGAATAATGCGTGCCTTCAAATTTAGGTTTTTTAGAATCTATGCACGTGAATATATTCTATAAGCTGTCGGTAAAAATCACATCTAGGAGTTCTCTAAAAAAAAGTTGTTTCTAGAGCTCTTCTATGCTGTTGAGAGTTAGCATTATGACAGTCACTCATAGCGTGACAGTTCATTGATATTTTTCTAGTGGGTATTTGCTGTTGCTAAATATTAATTGCTAAATATTTAAATTATATTATATGCATTCCAATTGTTGTTAAAACAAAAAGTAAATGATGTTGGTTTGATGACACACCTTTTGGTCGTTGCCAAAATAAGCGGCGACAATTTACTTAGTCAGCAATTGTAACTATAAACCAAATTCGCAGCAGCGTCAAGTTGCTAGCTTGAAGAAAATAAGCACGTGGTGCAATTTGTTTGTAAACAAAGATGACTTCAATTCAATGACTTTGCGATGGTCTAAATTCAATGTCATCGCGGGTTGCTGATTATGCAAGAGTTGGTTTCACGGTCAGCGTTAAGAAGTCGAGTTGTGGATCGAACTTGAGTTCTTTACGGAACTTGTGATTGGTTAAAATTATGCTTCTGGGAATAAGCAGCAAAACACAATGTGATTGGCCAAAATTATGTTTCTAGGCTGAAGCAGCAAAAGACACTGGAAAAGTAGCATTGAAACTTAGATTAAGTATTAGTATATAAGCTGTAGTTATTTAGTTTTTAAGAGAGTTGTGATTAGATTAAGAAGTGAGTCGAAGAAGTGGAACAAAGAAAAAGGAAATAAAAATTATTAAGAGGATAAACTTGAAATGGAGTAAGTGTTATTATTTATTCAATGTCTTATTTTTAGGTGATAAAAAAGGGACTTTAACATTGGCGCAGCCGGTTTTAGAACCAAAAACAACCGCTCTAGATGGAAGATAGAATTTTTTTTTTTAAATATGTTTTTAAAACAAATAGTCAATAATTTAAATAAAATCTAATTTTGGTAATTTAAATAATTTTGTTGGAAATGAAATCTTAACTGGTATTTTTAATGGAAGCCCTACAATGAAAATTAAAGATAACACAACATGAAACAACAAAATTAAATGGATAAGACGGCCAACCTCCGATCAACCGAAAACAATATAAATTACCACATGTTCACAGAGAAGAAATCAACAAACAGGTGCAGAAGTTATTAGACGACGATATTATATCACCAAGCACGTCGCCTTGGAATTCACCACTATTGTTGGTACCTAAAAAGAGTGGCAAGGACGGACAGAAAAAATGGAGACTGGTAATAGATTTCAGAAAATTGAACGACGCAACGATTAAGCAAGTATTTCCAATACCTCGTATTGATGAAATTTTGGATCAATTAGGTCACAGTAGGTATTTTTCAACATTAGATCTTGCAAGTGGTTATCACCAAGTGCTAGTGGATGAACGCCACAGAGAAAAAACAGCGTTCAGCACGGGCTTGGGACATTTTGAATTTAATAGGATGCCATTTGGATTAACGGGGGCACCCGCTACGTTTCAAAGAATAATGAACCACATTTTAACAGGATTGCAGGGACTTGATTGTTTCGTATATCTGGACGATATAGTTGTGTATGGAAAAAACATAATGGAGCACGAAATTAGACTATGTAAGGTGTTAGAAAAATTAAGGGAAAATAATTTGAAATTAAATACAGAAAAATGCAATTTTTTAAGGCGTGAAGTAGTATATTTAGGGCACAAATGCACGGAGTCAGGCGCAATGCCAGATCCCGATAAAATAGAATGCGTAAAAAATATTCCGGTACCCAAGACCAAGAAACAGGTACAAGCCTTCTTAGGTTTAGTAAATTATTACAGAAAATTCGTTAAGAATATGGCAAGGTTAACACTACCGATTAATAAACTGTTGCGGAAGGATGCCAGTTTTGTATGGACAGACAAGTGCCAGGACTCATTTATAAAACTTAAGGAAGCAATTATTTCACCTAATGTTCTAGCATACCCAGATTTTTCAAAACCATTTGTATTGACAACAGATGCAAGTGGAGAAGCTATAGGAGCAGTGCTGTCACAGGGCGAGCCAGGTTCTGATCGACCAATCGCATTTGCAAGTAGAGCTCTGAATGATGCAGAAACAAGGTACTCAACAATTGAACGAGAATTTTTGGCAATAGTATGGGCCACAAAAAATTATAGAGCATATTTGTTGGGGCGTCCATTCACGGTTTATACGGATCATCAACCACTGCGTAGCATAGCGAATTTAAAGGATCAAACGTCAAGGCTAGCCAGGTTCAGGCACAAATTATCAGAATATGAGTTCGAAATAATTTATAAACCTGGCAAAAAGAATTTAAATGCTGACGCATTAAGTAGGATTCCACAATTAGAAACAGAAATTGCGGCAGTTCAAACCCGTTCTAAAAATAAACCAAAGGCAATAGATCCACCACCGGACGTCAGTAAGCCAGTCTTGGACGACACAGTAACGGATATGGATGGTGAAACAATCTCGAGTCAAGTATTAACCGATCCTGAAGAAATTAAAACAGTACTTAGAGACTTTCACGACTCGCCGTTAGGGGGTCATCAGGGCACACTGAAAACATATTTTCGAATAAGAAAGCAATATAGGTGGAAGGGTATGCAAAAACAAATTAAAGAATACGTAAAAAATTGCCCTAAATGTCAAGTTAACAAAAGTTCTAAGCTAACAAAAATGCCAATGGTCTTGACAGATACACCAACGCGCCCATTTGATAAAGTTTATATGGACTTAGTAGGAATTTTACCTGAGACAGTATCTGGCAATAAATACATTTTAACATTTCAAGACGATTTTTCAAAATATATGTGCTGTGTAGCAATACCAGACGCAGAAGCAAGCACAGTGGCTAAAGCATTTTATGATGAAATAATAACACGCCACAATATTCCGAAAATTCTAGTAACTGACAATGGCTCTAATTTCGTGTCAAAGTTATTTTCTGATACATGCAAATTATTGGGTATTAAAAAAATGCACATTACACCCTATCACCCACAGGCCAATGGATCATTAGAACGCAGTCACAGACCATTAGCAGAATATTTGAGATGTTTTGCTAAGGAGGATGGTTCCAATTGGGATCAATGGTTAAATTCGGCAATGCATGTCCATAATAATACGATGCATGTGTCAACTGGGCAAACACCTTTCCGAACACTATATGGTTATGATTCAGATATGCCAACTAATTTGAAACGTAAAGTTTCACCGCTATATAATGCCGATGATTATAACAAAATATTAAAATATCAAATACAGCGGGCGCATGAAATAGTGAGACAAAATCAAGAAAAGGTAAAAGAAAAATCTAAAACAAGCTACGATAAATCATTAAATCCCATTGAGTTTCAAATTGGGGAAATGGTTGTAATGAAGAATCAAAATAGGAAAAATAAATTTTCACCAATATGGGTAGGGCCCTATAAGGTTTTGTCCGTCACTACCCCCGTGACAACGACAATATTAATAAAAGGAAAGGGAAAGAAAATACACAACAATTTGTTGAAAAAATACCATAATTAGAAATTGATGTATTAATTGTTAAAATGCGGAATATATTTATAAATAAATTGCGAAAAGTTTAGTATTGTGTGATAATGAATAGGAAATAGGAAAACAGAAGAAAACGGTACCCACAGATCGCTATGTATTACTTAGGGTTAATTTACTAGCATGTGGCGGACCAAATTTAAAGGTTATGAAAACAAGAAATATTAGGAAAAATATAAATAAGAAAGAATTATAAATGATAAACGAGTTTTTTATACGAAATAAATGCAATAAAATATATTTGTACGAAATTGAGATATTGAACAAATAGCTAAGTACTGCTGAGCGTAGATAACTAGCATAGAAATTTTGAATTGTAAAGTGAATTATGAAATTAATGGTTGAATTATTAATTTTAAATTAAAATATAATGAAAAGTAGATTTTGATGAATTGAATTTTGAATAAATAAAAATTGCTGAGAGCTAGAAAATGCTCCAAATGATATATAGGAAAAATATGATTGAATTAAAGACTAGAAATAATATTATAAAAAATATATAAATACGTCTACAACGAATGAAAAATAGTTTTTTAGAGCTAGAATATGCTCCAAAAGAGATTATTATGATTGACTTAATTGATTAGAGAAATATTATAAAAATTATGAGAAAATGCATACAACAGTTGCAAAATGCATACAAGACTTTTTAGAGTTAGCAAATGATCCAATTGTTATGTTGATATTTATTTTATTAAAGCAGCTAAGTATTACTTCCGGTAATTTACTAGCCTGTGCAATAAATTATGAGTTTATGTTGAATGAAAAAAAAAAAAAAAAAAAAAAAAGAAAAATGTAGAAATTGAAGTTGAGGAAATGAATATATATAAAACAAAAATATAGTTAAAAGATATAAATTATTAAATAAAATAATTGTATTAAGGATAGAAACAAATGAGAACGGCAATTACATTTTATGTAAGGATTCGATGTACTCTTCGAAAAGAGTCGACATCCGTAAGACTTTATGCTAATCTTAAGCTATTAATTAAATAGTTTGAAAAGAACAGCAGCAAATTGTTTTTAAGCATTTCACTAAATACGACGAATACTAGTCTGCAACTTGATCAATTGCATACGTGTATTACGAATCGTTTTAGGTGAACTCGAGCGAAAACTTAAGATGATCACTTAAGTTTCGTTAGAGATTGCGATAGAATGAAAAATAAATAAAAATAAAAATTGCATATATGTCGAATGAGCATTTTTTAAAATAAACAGCTTAAAAATAAGCTAAACTTCACAAGGTTTAAAACAAAAGAAAAGTGGAAGATGTTTTACTAGTAGAATATGTTATTCAGATAAAATATATTCTGTAAGAATTATGAATAAATTAATACTTTTTTTTTCTCTTCTGGAAAAATGTTTATGAAACAACAAAACCAATATACGTATTTATTATTCTGATTAGTTTAATAGATATTAAAATATAAAAATATAAACTTAAATAAATATGTTATATGACACATGTATTTTGTACATACGACAACTTATATTGTAAAATATTAACACAAACTATAAGATAATGTCAAACTTCGTAATATAAGAGAATGCTAATTTATAAGAAAAATGTGTTTTTTTTTTATTTTATAAAATTTTAAAGTACAATATTATATAAGGTAATATATGAATGATAATTTTGATAGAGATATAACGATGTTATTATATTAATATAATTATGTTTTATAGACACTTAAATATGTGAGTGATTGTAATGATGAATACACGAAAATGATTAGATTTAAGTAAAAATAATTATAGCAACGAAATCTCATTGAATACTAAAAATATTGTGATAAAGTTTTATTAGATAAAGTTTTATTAGAAAAATAAGTTGGCAATAATATGGCTAATCCTGCTCATTGTGAGGGTCCAGGTAGATTCAATTCACAGACCGACAGCGTTGGAGCAGCATTCACTCGTAATCCTGCTCATTGTG
Organism: Dryomyza anilis; assembly: GCA_951804985.1. Taxonomy (NCBI): domain Eukaryota; kingdom Metazoa; phylum Arthropoda; class Insecta; order Diptera; family Dryomyzidae; genus Dryomyza; species Dryomyza anilis. Next base: position 64,393,504 of record OX638130.1, read on the forward strand.
AGGGTCCAGGTAGATTGAATTCACAGACCGACAGCGTTGGAGCAGCATTCACTCGTGTTCGATCGGAACACAGATATAGGGATCTACAGGGCGGAGTGAACAGTAATCACGAAATTTGTTGTAACTGACTCAAGCGAACAATTGTAGTTAACAGATGACTTCGTGTCAAGGGTACAGGGTTCGTGTACAAGAAACGAACGGTTGCGGAAAACCTACGATACGCGTAAAACATACGGAAAACATATGCGTTAAACTACGTAAAACATATGATAGAGCAACAAGTAACGGTGATGGCCAGTAATTACGACAGGTTGTCCAGAACGTTGCAAGCAACCATTAAAGAGATAGAGGGGTTGCGTGTTGGAATGAACGCTACACTAGAGGAACTCACCAGAATTAAACACAATCACATAAGGAGATGGCATCAATTTCATAGTGTTGAAATAAAGAAGATTGTGAACACAAATCTGAAAAAGCTTCAGAAACAGAACCAGAAAGTTAGCTAGAATGAATCTGAGCATAGCATGTTGCACCCGGACGTTTTGGGCCAAGACGTTTTGGGCTAAGCGTTGCTGAGCGAATTGACAGTGGAACTGAAGATAATGTACGAATCAGAGTGGTTCTTAAAGATCATATTGAATTTACACATCGAAGCTAAAGCGACATCGCAATGAAGTGTCGGAAGCAAGATAGACGGAGTCAGGAGCAGTCGGGACCCCGAGAAGTATTCTACTCAGGGGCTGCTAGATCTGTGAGATCGATGACGGCTTCACTAACAAATAAGATGGTGCGAACCGCAGTCCGAAGGAAAGAAGACAAGTACAAGAACTCATATCTGGAACTTGAAGAACCAGTATCGCTACCACATATGAAGATCGATTAACCATGCCAATAGTGACGAGAGTTATGTTTACAGCAGAGCCCGCCAATATACCAACGGAGACCGATCACGATATCTTGACAACAACATCTGTAATACATAGACAAGGTGATTGCGGAGCAGAAGTATGCGGTTATGTATGTATTAAGTATCGGTAGTATGTTTGTATTGTACAGTAGTGTAAGGTACTGGTATGAGATGCTAGTATAAGATTGTTGTAAGTCGAAAAAAAAAAATTTTTTTTTTTTGTAAGGGGGGAGGAATGTTGAGAGTTAGCATTATGACAGTCACTCATAGCGTGACAGTTCATTGATATTTTTCTAGTGGGTATTTGCTGTTGCTAAATATTAATTGCTAAATATTTAAATTATATTATATGCATTCCAATTGTTGTTAAAACAAAAAGTAAATGATGTTGGTTTGATGACACACCTTTTGGTCGTTGCCAAAATAAGCGGCGACAATTTACTTAGTCAGCAATTGTAACTATAAACCAAATTCGCAGCAGCGTCAAGTTGCTAGCTTGAAGAAAATAAGCACGTGGTGCAATTTGTTTGTAAACAAAGATGACTTCAATTCAATGACTTTGCGATGGTCTAAATTCAATGTCATCGCGGGTTGCTGATTATGCAAGAGTTGGTTTCACGGTCAGCGTTAAGAAGTCGAGTTGTGGATCGAACTTGAGTTCTTTACGGAACTTGTGATTGGTTAAAATTATGCTTCTGGGCATAAGCTGCAAAACACAATGTGATTGGCCAAAATTATGTTTCTAGGCTGAAGCAGCAAAAGACACTGGAAAAGTAGCATTGAAACTTAGATTAAGTATTAGTATATAAGCTGTAGTTATTTAGTTTTTAAGAGAGTTGTGATTAGATTAAGAAGTGAGTCGAAGAAGTGGAACAAAGAAAAAGGAAATAAAAATTATTAAGAGGATAAACTTGAAATGGAGTAAGTGTTATTATTTATTCAATGTCTTATTTTTAGGTGATAAAAAAGGGACTTTAACAATGCTGAACGCCTTACAATAAAAATTGTTTCATACTAAAAATAATTAAGGAAAGTATCGAGTCGGTAAGGGAATTTGGCTGCATAGATGATGTGTTGCTGTCGTTGTGCCGCTTCTTGCTGTTGCATAAGAATTTTTGTTACAACTTTTTCGATTGAAAACATTTTCACGTGAGTTTAACTTTATCTCGTCGCCACTGTTATGTTCTGCCACTGTATGTGCAGTGGCGGATCCACAGGGGGACGAAGGGGGCAATCGCCCCCTTTCCCCTAAGACGCCATGATTTTGTCAAAATTTTATATTTTTTAAGAAATATTATTACAAAAGTAGGAAATTTTATACTTCTCTGAGTACAACTCTACGTTTACTTTTAAAAATATATATAGAAATCCCTACAACACAGTTGAAAAGTATCATTAATTCTTTATTTAAAAGTTGTCATCGGTTTTTTATTAGATAGGAAAACACATATAGTGCAAAGTGCTTGAATTTAAAAATGGCACAAAAAGAAACCATGAAGGATCAGCAACATCGAATAATAAACTTTAGAAATAACGCATTTTTTACTTCACCTTCGTTTGTTAAAGGTAAATGTGTGCAAATAAGTTATATCGGGCAATCCACTACTATTTTTTAGTTACTTGAAACTTAGCACTCAACGGATAATTTAGTTGAAATTCAATATTTTGCAAAGTAAACCATAAGTTAATTAAAAATTGGGTCTCATTTAAATGTAATGAAATGATTTTTATAGTGGTTTAGTCGTTTTTTAAACCTCTTACACAAACAGAAATTATGGTCCAAAAGTTATAAAACTGATTTTGGTGGTTTTGGTTCATTTTTTACCATTTTTTTTTACACTGCTCTACACTAATTATGGTGCAGTAAAAGTAGCAGCAAGTATTGGATGCACTTGTGGCGCTGATTCCGATAATAGCATTAGTTTTGTCAACTTGGCTATAGTTTTTGAGATCAATTTTTGAGGCCATTTTTCAATTTCTCCTTATTTTGGTCTTCTTTTATATCTAAAATTCCAAGAAACTATAATAATGAAAATGTCTTTTCGGTATTAGACGCATAAAAATACCGCGCTACAATACAACCATTTGAGTTAATGCGTGAAAAAATTAGTTGTCGAGATTTAAGCAAAAAAATTAAAATTTGTTTAAAAAGTTGAAAATTTTTGGTAATAAAAAAGTATAAAGTATATAAGTATATATAAAGTATAAAGTTTATTATTTAGTCGACAAAAATGTTAAAAAAATATTTGTATGAACTTTAATATGGCGCCAAGTATCCTCTTTAAAACCTCATTTACATAATAAAGTTTTTCATACATAACATTTTTCTTTTTTTGAAAAATTTTAACTACTACTAGCTTAAATCTCGAAGAACCAAGTTGGCCCGGCGCTGCTTTCATCAAAGTAAACTCTGAAAAAAAAATATTTTCCATCACGTGTTGATAATTTAAATCCCGTGAAATTTTATTTTCACTTTTACCATTAAAATGTATTATTTCATGAGCTGACACTTTTTTAAATCATTGGATTTACTTAATTGTCGTAGATAAATCAAGCGTAAGAAAAAAGTACGCCATTTTCCTTTTTTATAGTAGTCAAATGTCAAAATAACTCAACAAATTTTTTTGCAAATGTTCAAAAACTCAAGATGTTTGCTATCAGTCAACTGTAAATATCTCAATGGTCATTGCTGTTGTTGCAAACATCTCGTAACTTTCTGCAAATATGTCATATTTAAAAAATATTAATAGTTTTGCTGCAACTTTATTGAAACTTATAGGATGTTTGAATATTTGCTACAAGGCGTAAATTTAAACTGATATTTGCAGCAAGACTTTCATAAACATCTTGTTTTCTTAGTGTGGCTTTTATTTTTGACTTGGGAACAATAATCAAATTTTGTGCAGATCTGCAATTTTCAGTTTCCAACACACGATACAAACAACCATTTTGTAGCTTCAGGCTTTGCCACTGCGCCCAGTAAGCCCTGCTTTTTGGACTGTTGGATGCTATCTCTTTCCATAATGGCTTTCTTTGTTGTTCCTTGAACGTCCTAATTTTTGCGATGTCAGAGTCCTTCTTTTGATCATTTCGTATTTGCTCTATACTCCATTGATCATCTACCATGACATTTAACAACGAACGTTAATTATGTTCGTCTTTCCTTCTTCTCTTTGGCAATCTCTGGATTCCATTTTACAAGCTCGCGCCACACAATGCCTGAATTTCCACGATGTCCCCTGGTGTTATTTTGAATATCTTCAGGTATCTTTTCTGGTCTGTATCTCTTAGGTTGTTGCACAATTACACATTTACGTTTTTCACAACAGTCGGGTCCCATATGCCCATATTTTCCGCAATTGTAGCATTTACCTTTCAATTGTGTGTTTTCGTTGGCAGATTTAAGGCTGGCTTTGGACGCTCTACTTTCTCCTACTTTCTCTCCTCATCTAGTACACGTGTCTCCATCGCTGGTCGGCACAATGTAGACGCTATCTCCTGCGTAACCGCTGTGGTGACCGTTTCCATAAATGTCTCCTTTGCCATAGTCATTACTGCACGTTTTGTCTCAGGATCACGTATGCCATCAACGAATGCATTTATTTTGCACATTTCCAAGAAATCACACGCTGAATCAAAATATGCCAAATGTGCAAGTCTCTGAACATCCCTAGCATATTCCTGCAACGATTCGACATTATTTTGCCTTCGGAACTTCAGCTGCCATATTTTCGTTGCAGTGCACCCATGACCGCTGAATAACTGTTAATGTCAGTTTTTGGAACTGTCAGCAAAACTTCGGCTGCGCCTCCTTTCAGGGCCACAATAAGCGCTGCTACCATGTCTTCATTGTTCCATCGATTACTTACAGCCGTAGTCTCAAATTGCAGCTTAAAAAAGTTGAGCGCTGGTTCCATCGTAAATCGGCGACTTTAGCCTCGTACCACTAACAACATACTATGTAGGTCCACTTAGCTGTAATGCACCGAAATATTCTTGCATTTTTCTGGAACTTTTTGTCAATGCCATTTTCCAATCTTTGAATTTTATCATCAACACTGACTTCCATATCCCTTACATGCTCCTCAAGATCTTTTACTTTGCCATTGAGTGTATTAGAAACTTCTAGAAGCTGCTTAGAATGTTCCTGCATCTGTAACTCCATTTTTTCTTGATGATGGTTTTATTTTCCAGAAGTTTCTCCTCAAGCCGATTTGAATTTTCTTGAAGTTTCTGTTCCATTTTGCTGGAATTTTCTTGAAGCTTCTGTTCCATTTTGTTGGAATTTTCTTAAAGCTGTTGTTTTATTGCACCGAGCAACTGGCTCATATCAAAACTTTGGGACTGTACTTTAGCTCTACTATCGTACCTGCAGTTGGAAGATTATGAATCGCCAGCTCTTTCTTTAGCTGGTCGACTTAAAGGTGTTCTAATTTAACCATTTTGTATCACAATCCCACTTTTGACACCAATGTTACGAAAATTCAGTCTACGGAAAACTGTTCTACAAGTTCGTATCTATGAATTGTGTACAAAATAAAAACTCTCTAATGTTTGGTTTAAATTATAACAAATAAATTTATTAATTTACTTTAATAAACAACTTTACTAATAACAAATTCTAACAGCTGCTGCATGACCACAATTTAACATGACATTTATCTCACGAGATGCACTCGACCACTTTACAATCACTACTGAAGTCAAGTGCCTCAGATGCGTCGGCCTTATATACTCCCGGCATCAGTTCGACACGTTTCGACAAGCTTCGACTTGTTTCGAGAACCTTCTAACCGTTTCGTGAATGACGCATGCTCTTTCTAACACGTGCTTAGTGCGCTGAATTGTCTTGCGTCTCATTAATTATTGTTGATTGCTTGCACTATTCAAATTACATCTTTTCGTAACAATATTTTCAATAAATTAAAATGAAAAATACTTACAATTTTAATTAAGCCTTAAAATTTTCATTTTTGTTTATTGACACCAAAAATTAAAAACATATGTTTCTTCTGTCACTTTCAGTAGTTCGCAGTGTTGCATAAGTCCACACTTTCGCACTTTATTTTTTAAAATTAAAAGTACGAAATTCTTTATAGTTCGTACTAAATAATATCTTTCGTTTTTTGTTGTTGTAGAAATGTACGTTTTGTTTGTGAAGTTCAAAAGTTTATATTTTCAAAATTATACTATTTCCAATTTTTAAATGATTAAATGATTTTAAAAAAATGTTGGTTAATATTTTACATTTTAAACTCTTAAATAAATTTAAAAATCAATACATATAAAATTCACGCCAAATGGTAAATTTCAATAGTTATTAAAAACTACGTACAATGCCTTTAATAGTAGTATTCAAAATGCTTTGTCAAACTGCAGTAAACCCAGTTGCTGCAGTAAACCCTGACACACCAAATAATCTCTTAACATTTGAGCTATACGTATTACATTTGTATGCCGAACATACATTTCAATGACCAAATCGAACGACGGGGTGAGAGATGCTTTTAAAAGGCAATTTGTGTTGTTGCCATTGTCTTCCGAGAAGAGGCCCTAGTATTGAAACAAATGTATCCGCATAGCCACTCAGCATCAGCACCGAGAAGTCCGAGGATGAAATAAGGTAAGTCGAGGTTTCTACATGCACGCAGACTTCTACTAATGTTCGATGTTTTGCAGAGACCTTTGCGATTAGTTCTTCAAGATCATCAAACTGACGAGCAAAAATGTGGAACACAAAGTGCTGACTGCGCCGCAATGGTCTGTGTAAAACTATCGCACATATCGGTGTTGCACGTTGAACAGGAGGTAGTTGGCGATGACACCACAGCTGTGGACAGTATCGAGTGTGATTTTTAGCGCATGCATTCAGTGCTGAGCGGACCGATGTCTATGCAAAGCTGCTAAACATTGAGGCCAACAAGGCGGTGCCGCACGCCTCTATGATATTGCTTACGGTTCTCACGTTCTAGAAATGTTGTGGGATAATTTTACAGATAGTTGCAGATTGTTCTGTCACAGGCACTTGCAACTACGTTGCACCAATACGTTGATGGTCAAGTTAGTATGCGGCAAAGCCGCCATCGAGTTAAAGCTCTCTGTCAGCGTGGCGAGATTGTGATTGTAATACATTTTTATACATAACTTCTGAACCCGTGATTTTACCACTCTAATTAAAATCTTAAATAAAAGATAAAAATTCAACCTTGAACATCTTTTTGGCAATTTGGTATTTTAAATTGGTTGACTACTGTTTAAGTTACGTTTAATTGTTTGCACCACCTTTGTGATTTTTATACAGTTTTTTCTAATTGTAAACCAAATCTCTGAAATTTAAACAATTTTTTAATTTTATGTTGTTTCATCACACTTACAAATTTCATTAAATTCTGAAATGGTGCTGCCATAATTTGAATTTTTCGGTTGATTTGATATGGAATAACTCATATGTAACAATATTGATGGGTCTTGACTCAGGAATTGGCCCAGAAAGTATCCAGCCGAATTAATTTTCTTGCGCCAACAAAGATTCTACAATGTTGTGCTGAACACCGTTACGTATAATTTGTGGGTATAGATCACATCCTATAATCAGGGTATTATAAAACTGGCTATCAGCGAACTGGATACCATTTAAATTTCCATAAAGGGTCCGGTCGATTTGATATGATGGCAAGTCACTTTTGAGGGTTTTACGTACAAGTGCTTGCGTTTTGACTCTGAAATTCGGGTTAATCGGTGAACGCAATGTCAATGTGTACGATTTGGACGGGGTGGCTGCAACCGTTTGGTTGAGTCCTGTTACCTGAGCGCCTACTGCGTTAGTTGGAAGTCCTATCCGCTTCCTCAACTGCTCCGTGATAAAAGTCGCTTCAGATCCAGAGTCGATTAGAGCGCGCGTCAGGAACATTTCGCCTTCGGGTTTAATGTTGAGCATTGCTGTTCCCAGAAGAATCCTCTTCATCGCAAAACGTGTCTCTTCGATGTCTTGGGTGGGTCTTAAGTCAGTACACTGTATAAGGGTCGTGAAAGCTTGCCGCTGTGAAGTTGACGGCTGATCAGATTTAGAAGCACTTGTGCTACGGTCTTTTGGGTCTGCTTTCGAGTCTAGCGATGCTAAATGTAAAAGCGAATGATGCTTTTTGCTACCAAAGCGACATTTACATCCGCTCTTACAGTCCCTGATGCTGTGAGATACTGCTAAACAATTACAACAGCACTCAAATCTTTTCACAGCAACGTGTCTGTCCTCTACTTTCATGAATATGAATCCGGGGCACTCATGAAGAGTGTGCTTACCATTGCAAATTCTGGAAAAGGCCAACTTACCATTTTGATGGCTTGGCAAGGATGGTCCTTTCCAAAACAATTTTGTAGTCCTTTATTACAAGGCTCGAAGGACCAAATGTTCGGCTGGAGAACGAAGTAATAATATATATATATATATATATATATATATATATATATATATATATATATATATATATATATATATATATATTTATTTAATAAGACCTAAAATTGAGGTTAGGAAATATATTAATATTACACTAAGAAAAGAAATATGATTACCAAAAATATCACAGCCCTAAATATAAAGTTATTTACAAATTATTTAGATCGTATTTGATAGAACCATCTCTCAAAATCCGTCAAATACGATAAAGATTTGTAGCAACCTTCTTTCAAATTTACGATTATGTATAGCAACCATCAATTAAACATCTTACAAATAGGAAGAAAGTTGATGAATATTTGGAAAAGGTAGAATTCGCGGAGTAATTTTTATTGAATTGAAAGTAAATTATATAACCATAATTTTTTTTTTCTAGAATTAAAACAGAATCCTTGTTATACATCGCCATCGTCTTTATAAATCCTTCGAAGGTAAAATTATACAACGACTTGAGATTTATTCGCAGAAGAATCAAGTCCGACTGGTGATGCTGTCATCAAAGTAAACTCTGAAAAGAAATATTTTCCATCACGTGTTGATAATTTAAATCACAGTATATTTTATTTTCACTTTTACCATTAAAATGTAATATTTGAGTTGGCACTTTTTTACACCATTTTATTTACTTAATTGTTGTGGATAAATCGAGCATAAAGAAAAAGTACGCCATTTTCCTTTTTTATGGTTGTCAAATGTCAAAATGCTCAAAAGTTTTGCAGCAAATGTCCAAGAACTCAGGATGTTTGCTATCAGTCAACTGTAAATATTTCAATTTCCATTGCTGTTGTGGCAAACATGTCGTAACTATCTGCATATATGTCATATATAAAAAATATTAACAGTTTTGCTGCAACTTTATTGAAACCTATGGGATGTTTGAATATTTGCTACAAGGCGTAAATTTAAAGGATAGTTGCAGCAAGACTTTCATAAACATCTTGTTTTCTTTGTGTAGAGAATTGACAAGCAAATAGGTAAAATTTGCAAGTATAAACACTTGCAGTCTATACAATATGCATTAAATTTAATATACATAGTTTTTCTTTCTCTAAAATTTCCATTTTATTTATTTTTGCTTATCTTTCACAACTTCAATTTGAAGTGATATTTTATCGAAAATATCGACTGTCGAAAGTGCTATAACATACTGACTTTCGACAAATCGTCGAACTTCGAACTGTGAAGTTATAACAACTTGCCACAGGCTGTTCTTTTTTATTCGAATAATAACTACAGTGATTTCACAGCTACTGGAGTATTTCTATAACAGGCTGTTCTTTTTCATTCGAATAAGAACTACAGTGATTTCACAGCTACTGGAGTATTTCTATAACAAGCTGTTCTTTTTCATTCGAATAAGAACTACAATAATTTCACAGCTACTAGAATATGTCTATAACAGGTTGTTCTTTTTCATTCGAATAATTACTACAGTGATTCCACAGTTACTGAAGTATTTCTATAACAGGCTGTTCATTTTCATTCCAATAAGATTTCACAGCTACTGAAGTATTTCTATAACAGGCTGTTCATTTTCATTCCAATAAGATTTCACAGCTACTGGAGTATTTCTATAACAGGTTGTTCTTTTTCATTCGAATAAGAACTACAGTAATTTCACAGCTACTGGAATATGTCTATAACAGGCTGTTCTTTTTCAGTCGAATAATTACTACAGTGATTGGTATTTTCCTGTTATTGCGAATATTCACAAATATATCAAAGTAGCAATCACTGCTACTGGAGTATGTCACCGTTACTTTTGAGTAACGGTGAAAAAAATAACTGTTACCGAAATATCTGCACATGCCTAAACATAATCGAGGTTCCCGGTGAACGGAAACTCGGCGGATTGTTTTCCTTCCGACGGAAAATTAAATTTAATCAACTAGGTGATTTCTGTAATTTTGTCGATCAAAGTTGTCGAGTCATATTGTCGATTTTACGTCATAATGACGCTATTTTCATTTCGTTACACGCTGCAAAAAAAGGGCTCTCCCAAACATAATTTTTCAGGCATTACATATATCTTTGGAGCTTTATGCAAACACAAGTATTATTTCATTTTCAAACATTACTATAATAACAGCCAAACATATTTTTGTGTTCGTTCAAACATATTTATGTTCAGAATGAATAATTTTCATACATATATATGTTTGAATGTGAAAAACATTTTATTTTCATGTAAACATATTTAACATGTAACATAACATGTAAACATATTCATGTAAACATGTAAACATCTTAGCACTTGATTTTCAGAAACTAGCTGCAGATAAAACATTTGTAAACAGAATTGTATTGATACTTGAACAGTGTTGTAATGATCTCTGATTTACATTGTGATATCACGGAAACATTTTGATGTTGCCCCTTAAAATGGTGTATGTTCTAATAGAAACATAATTATTACTACACTCTAAGAAAAAGTTACTATAATAAAAGTAGCAAACCGGTTTCCTCTTATTAATATAGTAAATTCCAACGAATGTGTACAAATTAAATTTACACATAAAAGTATGTATAACTAGTAAACATCTGTACCCTAGTGGAAATTTGCCCGCAACAATAGCAGGGTTTACATTATCTAAACAGTCAATGGTCCCGATCATTACTACATTAGTTGTCCCTCCTAAGGAAATTTCAATCGGGTAATGATCGGGATTTAATGAGAAAAGCCCTAAATATATTTTTTTTAAACGAGAAACTGTCAGAAATATTTTACCATTATTATGAACATATTTTTTACGAAATATTTACAGTTAACGGTCATTTACCATCATATGTACATTTAATGATCACGCATACCTTCTTATCTTAAATTTCATATATAATTTTTAGTTTTCCAAATGTAAAAATAATGAAACATTGAAATAATAATTTTATAAGTTGTCTAAAATCATAATATATGTTTAACATTGCTAGCCTTGATAAAATTATACAGGCAATTCACATTGAGATTAATAAAACTGCTAAAAATTTGACTCCGTCGTTTTAAAATCTTTTTAAAAACACATAATTAAACCTAACATTGCTATATCTGCTGCAAATCGGACGTAATATGACCATCCGATTGACTGAAACCAGGGCCGGTCCTAAGAAGAATCTTAGGGGGGAGTGTGACACATAAAATTTCCGAATAGATTTTTTTTTTAACATAATAATTGAATTCATTTAACATAGGAAAAGAGTCGTATACCGGATAAATATACTGCACAAATTCGCGTAAAAAATTTGTTAACAAATAATAAATAGTTACATTAAAATAAAAACTGAAACAATACATTTTTGAAAACGTCATTATTTATATTTTGAATATATCAAAAGTTATTTTCATTATGACTTAAAGCAGGCATGTCAAACTCATTTGGCATCACGGGCCGCATTGGCAACTCAAAAGATGTGGCGGGCCGCAATTGTGTACCATACAAAAAAAAATCGCTAGTTTTTTACATTTGGTTCTTCTGTTGTAAAATAAAATATAATGTTAAGATGATAATATTTTCCATTGATCATCGTTAAAAGCGCCACAGGCGAAAATTTTGCAAAAAATGATGCGATTTTTTTGTGATTGAAATATATCGAAATAATGTTCGAATTTCTTTGGTCCTGCCAAAAATTTTGTCAGTGGTATATACAATGGAGTATATTTCAAACACCAGAGACAATTTTGTAAAACAGATCTACCAATCATCCAAAATTGTTGCAACTTTTTTTTTTTACAAATTAACCAACGCTCAGGGGATGCCCCATATTCATGCAAAGCACAGTGTTGATCGTAAGAAGGGATGATAGGTTAAAAGGAGGGAGGAAAGATAGAGTAGTGTCGGTGAATGTTTGTTTTGAACTTGCCAATATCAAAAATGTCGGGAAAAATAGACGCAGGGAGATTGTTCCACAAACGAATCGTGCGACTGAAGAACGAATTCTCTCTATAATGCGTGGTTCTGTTGAGAGCCGACTGGACTACGAAGGGCTGGGCTTGGATTGACGAGAGAACACACGACCTGGTGGAATTAGGCCATGTATTTCCCTCGAACACTTGCCGTTGTAATACCTATAAAAACAGGCTTACACACCCAACGGTCCTTCGGTGCTCAAGAAAACCAATAGACGATGAAATATTTTCAGACGATGAAATATATTTAAAGGCACGTTGTTGGATTCGGTCCAGGAACTCCAAGGAGGATTTTGAGGCCCCTGCCCAAATGTGCGAATTGAATTCCATTTTAGGCCGTATATAGGTAATGTAGACAGTGCGTAAGTCAGCAGGAGTGAAGTATGTTTTACACCGTTTTAAAAAACCGCGGCACTTGTCCGCTTCTTTCGACACGTTAAATATGTGGTAATTCCAACGGAGATCACATTGAATTGATATGCCCAAAACGCTGACTGCGCAATATCCACAGCACCCATATTGAGGAGAGGGAGGGTTGAATCCATTCTTTTGTGAGATAACAGACAACATTGGGGCTTGCTTGCATTAAAATCTACTCTGTTTGCAACACCCCACTCCAAGATTTATTTAAGGTCATTGTTGAGTGTGTCATTCATTGTGCGTCATTTACTCCCAATCTCCAAAGCGTTTGGGCGCTTGTTGAACGAATATGAATGACAAATGTTACTGTCATCTGCAAAGGAATGAATTGGGTTCCGGGTCAATGACAAAAGGTCATTGATAAATACCAGAAATAGGGACGGGGATAGGACGGAACCATGCGGAACTCCAGAATTGATGAAATGTTGTTCCGAAAGAACACCATCCATCGCAACTCGTATTGAACGACCCTGGAGAAAATTCGATATCCATCGAGTAAAAGATTCACCGACACCATATGCAATTAGTTTTGAAACGATGGCTTTATGCCACACTCGATCAAAAGCCTTGGAAATATCGAGAGCAACAGCCTTGCTCTCCCCGAAAAGGTGAACACAATTATTCCACTTTTCGGAGAGGACCGCCATCAAGTCACCTCTGGATCTGGTCCTATGGAAACCGTATTGTCGGTCACTGAGCAATTCGTTGTGCTCAAGATAGTTCACAAGGTGGAAGTTAATTACGCTCTCCATTACCTTGGAGAGTGCAGAGAACATTGCAATGGGTCGGTAATTAGCAGGGTTCGTGGCCTCGCCCTTTTTCGGAACTGGCTGGACATTGGCAACCTTCCAACAAGATAGAAAAACTCCTGTCGTATAGGAGATGTTAAAAAGGTTACGCAACGAACAAGCCAGCGTTGACGCGCACTTCTTCAACACATGGGCAAATATGACATCTGGCCCAGAGACTTTGTTAAAGTTGAGGTTTGCTAAAACCTTTTTAACTACCCGAGTACGAAAATGTATCTCCGGCATTGCAGAAGAAACAAAATCGACGACAGGCAGTGGTTTATTACTATATGGGAGCGTTGAATTATTTGAAAATAATCCTGCCAAGAGATTAGCTTTATCAACCGGGTCAGTGAAGGTCTGGCCATTCATACTAAGAGTTGGAGTAGACGATGTCGTCTGATTCTTCACCCTTTTTACAAATGACCAGACATTTTTACTACCCCTGTGATAGAGTAGGACCTTTATGCACGCGTATTGTTCGTGAAGAAACTTTTCGCGCGAGATCACGGCATTACAGCGATTCCTAGCCTTTATACGAAGTCTTTCAGTATCAGCATTCTTGTTAGAACGCATAGTCTGAAAGGCTTCCTCTTTCGACCTGACTGCAATCCTGCAAGTCTCATTAAACCAAGAGTGGTCCTTGGGTTTAATGCTAATCTTTTTAGAAGGTATGAAGGACCACATACCTAATAAAATAATATTTTGTACCATTAAAGCCGCGGCATTTATATCTCTGTCTGCGAAACACAATTTCCAATTAAAGTTGCAAAAAAAATTATTTAACGCAACCCAATTTGCTTTTTCGTAAAGCCATACAGTCCTCTTCGGGCCTTTAATCGAAGAGGCGCGTAAACTAGAACACGAAAACTCAGTGGAAACAGTCGGAGTTACCAAGAGGTGCAAGGACTTTGTGGGAGATATGTCGGTTCCTTCACCAATTGAGTGAGTTGATTGCACTCTGCAAACAGCTCAACATAACAACCCTCCTGTGTTGGAAGACCCGAGTGGCTCAACCAAGTGGCATTGTGTACATAATTTCACTGCCTGGGAATTGCTCCAATATATTTGAGATCGAATCAGATAAAGCATCCAGCTTATTACAGGTGGAAACCCTATCTAGATTCGGACTGCTATAAAGAAAGCACAAGTGCATGATGTGTGTTTGGATTTTGAATTTAACCCGAATTGTATTAAATTCGCTATCCGACACACTATGTTGTTGCTGCAGTTGATACACAACGTCACTCCGAATAAATAAAGCGAGAAATATGGACAGAAAATAATGGCACTAAGTGATACCCAGGTATCTGAAAATCCAGTGGATCTGCATCCTCACTAACCTGGGTCTCACCCAGTGCCTATTAACGGACACGTACGCATATTTAGAGAAGAAATTCGTTCTCAGCCCACGAATGTTGCAAAAATCTATGCGAAATTTTTGCGACATTTTTTCTACTGGGCAACTTCAAAACAAACATACATACTACCAGCGCGCTGAATTTGACACAAACAAATTATTGCTGTTTGTATATTTATTTTAATTTGTATTTTATAAAAGTTGAGATTGAACGTATAATTATTGATTTTGAATTTTGGTATTGTTGGACGGCCACATTAAGCACAATTTTGACACACAAATTAGACTAAAAATCGACGGACGGAACACGATAAAAAGACAAGAGGCGGCACGACACGTCCGTCCCCCATAAGTGCGTTGACGCTACTGACACGTTAACGCTGCAAAAAAAGTGCTCTCCCAAACATAATTTTGCAGGCATTATATATCTTTGGAGCTTTATGCAAACAAAAGTAAATAAACATTACTATAATAACAGCCAAACATATTTTTGTTTTCGTTCAAACATATTTATGTTCAGAATGAATAATTTTCTGCGTTATTTCAAAGATATATATGTTTGAATGTGAAAAACACTTTATTTACATGTAAACATATTTATGTTTACATTTAATTTTAATGTAAAAATAGTAAATTTAGTGCTAATAATTATAATTCTCTAATTATAAACTTAAACTTTTATTTTTTTTATTACACTTATTTTATTTTTACTTAATAATTTCATTTCCATCTATTGTTCCTATTTTGAGTTCAGTGATTGACGGATAAATTTGATATTTCACAAGCAACCACTATCTGGTATTAACAGTAATTGGCGGTACTTAAACAAATTCTTCCACCAAAAAGAACTTTTGAACTATATGAAAAGTATTAATGTTAGTGTTACTGAGTGCTAAAAGTATGCATCGTTGTTATTTAATTGTGACTTCGTAATGCCAAACATACATATTATCAAAATAATGCTATTATTTTTAAATTCGTTGTCACCCAGTAACAATCACGAATAACCAAATACATATAATTCAAAGAATCTTTTATTGACGTTGGGTGTGGTAAATAGCAGAAATATCAAACATACATATATTAATATTTGATGAAAAATATATATTTCTACAGAAACATTAATATAGTAAATTCATGTAACTCCGCGATTAATGCAATTTATGTTTAAATATCGTATAATAATATTTCAATTTGAACAAAATAATAATAATACCATTCAAATAAAATGTAATTAGATATTACTCCCAATATTAATATGGTGATTTCGAATTACGTTATAATTACATTCGAGCATATTCAAACAAATCTTTTCCGTGTACCAATATCGAAGGCTAAATCGTACCAAAACCAAAATAGTTCAAAGCGACATATCGCCGTTTTTTTTTTCGAAACGATAATAAAAACGATTCTGGATTAATATTGCATCAAATAGCTCAAATATATAGAGATATATTTCAAAAAATTGCGATGTGGAAAATGGTTAAATATCCTAACATAAAATTTTACTCTACTAAAATTACGAAATTTTAAAAATTAGCAACGAAATCGAATTTTTGTTATCCAAGTTCGAGAAATCTTCGAGGCATAAATCACATGGCAGACTTCTTACCAAACATATTGAAAAAGTTCTTTTTAAAATATCGTATATAAATTTGATATTTATATAAATTTGAAATTTATATAAATTTGAAATTTATATAAATTTGAAATTTATATAAATTTGAAATTTATATAAATTTGAAATTTATATAAATTTCAAAATTTATATAAATTTTAAAAAGGGTTCCTTTTTATGCACAACTAATTTAAATTGCAAGGACAATCCAATGAATAGATTTCCATACGGATTTAGGAGTTATAACAAAGATAATTTTATTATCCTTAAAAAGAGGTTTGCAGCATTCTACGGTCAAGAGTTTTTTTCTACAACCACAAAAAGTGATTATTGATTAATTTTTTGAAACTTTGGTCCACTGTATCTCTGGAGAAGGTGAGTCTGGAACTCTGATAGATTTGGTGTGGAATGTCTCTAAACAAAAAGTTTTACTCACTAAAAAAAAATATTAAAATGAATACATTTCCAATTTTTACAATGAAAGACTCTTGTCTACAAATTTTTGATTCTTGTTTTATTTTGATTGTGCCTTTATTTGATACTGGAGATAATTCCGAAAATGGTTTTGTTAAATAGGGTCTAGTTTTTAAGATTTTTAAGTTTTAATTATTTTTATCTCCTTTTATTTTTAATAGTCGAACGAAAAACAATAATGTATTTATCATTTCGTTGTTAGACGTACAAAACTATACGCTACTATATATTTTTTATAAATACCGGTGAAATATAACCAAAAACTTTACATTAAATTTAAAATTTTCTGAATAAAAAACAACATTACTTGATGAAAAAAATAAACATTATTGTTATGCCATTTGTTCAACGCCATGTATAATATTTAAAATGAAAATTCTCAATTTCTCATTATTAAATTTTGGAAGATATAAAAATATTGATTTTTTTAAATAAATTAATAAGTTTTTAACAAAGAATAAATGGTAATCTTGATTATGCCTCCCTTATTTAATATAATAATCATTTTAACGCCTAAAAATAAAATATTTTTAAAATTTTTCAATTCTTAAAAATATAGTTTTCTTATATTATTTAAAAAGTCTTCGCGGGCCGCACAGAAATGTTGGCGGACCGCGTGTTTGACATGCCTGACTTAAAGTAATCCGTACTCAACGTGTCGTTTTAAAGACGCAGAGATAAAAATTGTTTTCTGCAAACATAATATATTTGCAATCGTAAATTTAATGTCTTTTACAGGATTTTACTTTCAATTTCAAATTTTTTAAATTATTTTTGTATTAATTTCAAGATTCATGTATGTAACGGGTAATATATGTGTGCTGCAAAACATATTTTTTCCCTGTGTATACATAAATCAAAATTGTAAACACACGATATCCAACAAAAATATAAAAAGTGACCTCAACGTTACGTGGTACCCTTTAAAAATAAAAAAATTAAATTTTTTAACTTTTTTGGAGATCGGTAAATTGTGACCTATGATCCGACCACTTATGTTCAAATACCTCATATAAAATGTACATATAAAGATCAATTTTTATGTATACGTGCTTAGGTAAACTTTTTTGGTCAAATATATATTGACATCATGCTCAAATACATGATAATAATGTTTTCCGGCGAAAAGACTTGTGGTTCCGACCGACTATAATTTTGATAATCCTAACTATCATAATTACACCTACTTTAAAATTTCCCATGTGATCTAACCTTCCCAACTGGTTTGTATTAATAATAGAAGCACCGCAGGAAAATTTTTTGAAAAAAATTCATTGGACATTTTTTGTTTTAGTAGCAAATTTTCTGAACATAATTGATTCATTAATATTTTTGCTTTTTTTTCGAAAATGTATACTCGTATTTTTAATTGACCCTCAAAATTTCCTTATGAAAGATTCACAAAATATATTAAAAAATAATTAACAAAAAAAGAAAAATAGAAATAACATACATTTTAATAACATAAGTAAAAATCTTATTTTTAAGAAAATAAGGGTGTGAGTGAGTTCAACTAAATTATTGATTAAACTAATGTAGTGTTTGGAACATTTTCTTAGAGAACATTTCCTATAATGCTATTTCAACGTAAATTTCATTTTTATTCCAAATATTTCTACCATTTTCTAATATTTTCTACTCGATTATATTTATTTGACAATTTTATGTTATATTTATAAGAATATATGTCAGTTTTCAAAACTGATTTTGTAAATTTTCCGTCTGCTTCCAAATACTTTCATTTGGATATTTTTAAAAATAAAAATAGTAAATTAGTTATATTTTTCCAATATGTTCGAATCGGTTCCTATTTATTTTGTAATTGTATGGCTATCTTAGAATAAATATAGGTTATTAAACATTTACAAACTGCTTTTAGAAAAATTCCGAATGCATCCAATTATTTTTGAATTTGTCCGAATCGGATTTTTTAATTTTCTATTTAAAAATGTGTGAAACTTTTCCAATATAACCGACTCGGACTTTATATATTGGCAATTTTTTACTATATAAAAATACATGACAATTTTTAAATGTTTTTATTTTTCAAAAATTTATGAGTGATTTTAAATATTTTCGAATTTATCCCAGTCGGATTTAAACCATTAATTCGATAAACTATTCGTGTTAAATATTTAAAATATTACGATTTTTTTTATCATTTTATGATTTATCCCTGAGCACTTGAAATTTACATTTTAAATATATACATAAAAATGAATTAATTCATGTGTTTATAATCTTAATGACACATTAAATTAAACATGATTTAAACTAAACACAACTGTTCTAAAAAATTAAGTTTAATTTTTTTTATTGAAAACTGCCTTGTGTTACAATCAAGAACAAAAAGCCAAATGCATTTTGTTAAAACGTACGATTTGAAATTGCTGTTGTCTCATCAGGATCCCGTGATTCATATTGCAATTAGTTAAAATGATGCAATATGAAGTTGAATCAACATCCGCGATGTGCAAAGCATGCAACCAGTGTTGACGCATCACGCTCTGCAAATCTTTGGTGGCCATAGGCTCCTCATCTATTCCAAGATCCAATCAGACTACACGGTAGATGCGGGATTCATGCATCTGGGGTTTTCCAGCAAAAACCAGTCAGCAGAGGTCGCGTTAACATACACCCAGAAAAAAATCATGGTAAATTGATAGTATTTCAATAGAAAAACAATAATTTATACCATTAATATTGGTCAATAGGATACGTTCCATTTGTTCAGTAATATTGAAACTGTTAATACAATGTGTGGTTATACCATATATTTTATAATGTGATATTTTAATTACAATAAGAAAGACCTATACAAATTTAATGATACGTATTATTAATTTAATGGTCGAATTAATTTTCCTAATAATTTATAAAAACAAAAATGTATTTCAGTTAATTTATTGTATATATTATTTTATTTAAATGTCGAAATTGATATTCACTTTTACAACATACACATAAAAAGACACTTCTTGCTGCAAAAGGATATAACACTTAATGTTTGCTTTGGTTTCCAATAATTGATTGTAGTACTTGAGTCTGCAGTTGTTTTTGAGTCCGTTGCCATAATAGAAGTTCGATGTATTATTTAAGTTCTGTAATAAATAAAAATATAAATATAAAAAAATATATAAATATAATTTATTTACATTAAATACATTGAGTCCTTACCAATGTCGGGTTTAATAATGTGGATTATTCCAAAAAAATACATGCGACCATTTTGAGCAAACACGCAGAATGACGTACAAAACGAACATGTTTGTATTCGTTTCATGTTTTTTTACACCACGTTTATTATTATAGGAGGAAACCATTAAAACAACATTATTTATTCTATTTAAAATAAAAATATTGAAATATTTAAATTTATGGTACTGAATTTTTCAAATACTATTGAATTAATTAGAAAACTTTTGATTTAAAAAGAAAAAACTATTAATACATGTACCATAAGATCAATGGTCGTACCATAAAGTACTTAATGGTACATTTTCTTCTGAGTGTAATAGCCAAATCCTTGACAAGTCTGACGTTATTGTTAGCATCGGCCTTCTAACGCATGGTCTCGATGATGTCATCATTAATTTCTAAATCCATCTCGTCGATCATACAGCCCATTGTGAATAAGTCTCGCAGCGTTTGCGCGTCTATGATGTTTGTCCATGTCGACAGAGCATGCATGTCCATGCGATAATGCAATGCATGTCCATGCGATAATGCAACGAAATGGTTGGAGAAAACAACCATATCGTTAATAACCCTGCAGTATAACGGACTAGTTGAATACTAGTATTGGTCTAGTTCTCAGTAGAAACTCAACTAGCCCGAATTCGACCCCATTTTCATACAATGAACTGTTTCAATGCTCATGTCCTACGATGTGTCAATTGTCCCCTCTTGCATTACATGTAAGTAGTTTTTAAACTAGCTTCTTGTAACCAGGCTATAGACAAATTTTTCTTTAATGCCTCTCTAAACTGGTTACTATTTACCAGTTGAAACACTAGAGCTGTAAGCTATTCGACGACAATTGACATAGTCAAGCGCATAAAAATCTATGTTTTCGCTGCCTAGGTCATGTGAACCGAATGGATGAATTTGCTCCAGTCAAGAAAGCTTGTAAAATGAGACTTGATGGTGGACAGCGTAGGAGAGAGCGATTGGCTCGGCTTGTTATCAGCAGTCAAGCCACGGTTCAAATAGGTTATTTGTTAAATTGTACAAGTCCATGGCGGAAAGAAATAAAAGAAATTGCACGATGGAACCCACAATAAAGTTAAAAAGAAAGATGTTTCCTGCAAAATAGATAAATGAAATATAATTTGTATTTCATAATTTATTTTGTTTTTGACACGTTCCTCTACGAACAAATTTTTGAACTGTTTTTCTCTGCATCCATTTTAACTAGCTAGCGAACTAGAAACATTATATTAAAATGAAAAATACTTACAATTTTAATCAATCGTTAAAAATTTTCATTTTTGTTTATTGACATCATAAATTAAAAACATATGTTTCTTCTGTCACTTTCAGTAGTTCGCAGTGTTGCATAAGTCCACACTTTCGCACTTTACTTTTTAAAATTAAAAGTACGAAATACTTTTCAATTCGTACTAAATACTATCTTTCATTTTTTTGTAGAAATGTACGTTTTGTTTCTGAAGTACAAAAGTTTATATTTTAAAAATTAAAAAAATATGTTCGTTAATATTTTACATTTTAAACTCTTAAATAAATTTAAAAAATCAATACAAATAAACTTTGCGCAAAATGTTAAATTACAATAGTTATTAAAAACTACGTACAATATCTTTAATAGTAGTATTCAAAGTACTTTTTCAAACTGCACATTAAAGAAAGTTGTGAAACATTTTTAAGTGATAAATAATAATAGTTTGACGCTATATCTTTGATAATCCCAGGCCGAGCCCTCTCTCAACATTTCAGTTCAAAGACCAAAGCGAACGACGCAGTGAGAGGGGCTTTTAAGTGACACTTTATGTTGTTGCCATTGCCGAGAAGAGGTCCAGTATTGAACAAAATATATCCGCATCAGTACTCAGCACCGTTAAGTCCGAGGATGGAATAAGGTAATTCGAAGGTACTACACTCAGAAGAAAATGTTCCATTAAGTACTTAATGGTACGACCATTAATCTTATGGTTCATGAATTAAAAGTTTTTTATTTTTAAATCTAAAGTTTTCTAATTAATTTGATAGTATTCGATAAATTCAGTACCATTAATCTAAATATTTCAATATTATTATTTTTAATAGAATAAATACTATTGTTTTAATGGTTTCCTCCTACAATAATAAACGTGGCATAAAAAACATAAACACGAATATAAACTTGTTCGTTTTGTACGTCATTCTACGTGTACATCATTCTACGTGGTCGCATGTATTTTTTGTGATAATCCACAAAATTAAACGCAACATTGGTAAGGACTTAATGAATTTAATGTAAATTCCTTACATTTAACCATTTCCTATTTATTACAGATAATAAATAATAAATGGAATGGCGACGGACTCTCTAAATGCAGAATAAAGTATTGTAAACTGAAGCGAACATTGAATGTGCTATTACCTTTTGCAACGAGAAGTGTCCATTTATGTGTGTGATTTTTTAAAAGTTAATTTCAGTTTCGACATTTAATTAAAATAAATTATACATTCAATTAACTAAAATCCACTTTTGTTTTTATAAATTATTAGTAAAATGTAATTCGACTATACTATAAAATTAATAATTCGTATCATTAAATATTTATAGGTTTTGCTTATTGTAATTAAAGGAGCACATTATAAAATTTATGGTGCAACAAAATATTGTATTAACAGTTCCAATATTACTGAATTAATCCTATTGACCAATTTTAATAGTATAAATTATTGTTTTTCTGGTTGTAGATGCACACAGACTTCTACTAATGTTCGATGTTTTACAGGATCCTGTGCGAGAAGTTCTTTAACATCAACAAACTGACGAGTAAAAATGATGAACGCAAAGTGCTACATCCGGCAATGTAAGTGTGAACAAATATACATATAAACATTACTTAACTAAAACACTTTCGGCGTGTTGATTTTAATCAATAGCAAAGTTTAAAAAATTGCTAAAATGTTTGTATTTCGATTTCGTTTAACAGTGGTTAATGAACATTTTAATTTAGGATAGTTTCTGCGGTGTAACAATAATGCAAAAAAAAAAAAATTTTGAATATGACACAGAATGACAGTGATAACCAAACTTAGACTGATTAATTTATTTTTGATGTTGTAATTTTCATATGTAAATCAAAAATGAATCGTTGATTTGATTTCATTGATATATTCCTATAAATCTTATATACTAGACATTTGCATAAATGGTTTTGAGTTTCCTCTGCAAATATGCTCTACTGCACTCTACAGTTTTGAATTCATAGAACAAATGACAATCGACAGTATTATGGTGAAGTCTCTCTGAGCGACTTCACTTCACTTCAGTATTTGTTTCATTGGTGTCAAGCACTGTCAAAACATCAAGCCATTCAAAACATTCAATGTTTTGAAAAACACAACAAATGACAACACAGTCGCTTAACATGCAACGAATACAGTAGGTGCAGCGAGGGAGCGCAACGAGTAACGAGTGAGAAGACGAACATTGAAAACAACAACAAATCTGGCGCTCGTTCGATGGCAGTAATGTTGTTATTGGTAGTTATGTGTTAATAAAAAATATTTAAAAAATTTTAAAAAAATTGTTACAAAAAAATGTTGTACGACAAAACTAAACGCTTTGGTCGAAAATCAATAGAAACAAAAAAAAAAAAAAATAATTAAATAATGAAGAAAAATAAATAAGGAAAATTTTTTTTTTCGATAAATAAAAAAATTAATATAAAATATTATATGATTTTCTTATACCTTTTGCTTTTTTTCTTTCTTTCAATATTAATGAAAATTCCTACTCTATTCCTTACTCTAGTAAGAACAATAAAAAACCAGTTTTAAAGTAGGTATAATTATGATAGTTAGGATTATCAAAATTATAGTCGGTCTAAGCCGACTATAAATACCCTACACATATGTGTGGTTACCATTCAAAGTGATATATAGGTCACCAGGGTATACGAAATCTGAAAATAACTACAAACATTCAATCGCTGAAGAATTTCCATTCATTTGATACCCATATTTACAAATGGGAAGGTGTACCGAATTTCGATATTTTTTTTGTGAACCACAAGTCTTTTCGCCGGAAAACATTATTATCATGTATTTGAGCATGATATCAATATATATTTGACCAAAAAAGTTTACCTAAGCACGTATACATAAAAATTGATCTTTATATGTACATTTTATATGAGGTATTTGAACATAAGTGGTCGGATCATAGGTCACAATGGACCGATCTCGCCAATTTTTTCGCACATACAGCGTAGGTATATTAGTAATCTAAGTTATAAGTTTCATTTATCTAGCTCTTCCTACTACTAAAAGTAGTAGGGATTTCAACAGACAGATGGACATCGCTAAATCGACTCAGGAGGTCATGCTGATCAAGAATATATATACGTTTCCATACCGGAGATGCTTCCTTCTGGGTGTTACCAACGGCGTACCAAACTGAATATACCCTTTCACTCTTAGTGCAGGGTATAAAAATGAAAAATGCTCTAAGTACTCGGTGTCATAAGCAGTTCATTTCCGTATATACATTTTTATTGTACATCATCATAGACCTCTTCACTTCAGTTTTGTTTTGCTTGTGTTTTGTTTTGAAAGTACTTGGTTAGTTGTTGTTGTGAGCAAGACATTCATTTGATTTTCAAGCATAGAGTTGACGACAATAAATGTTTTGAAACAAAGTGAATGTCTTGAAGTGGGTTTCAAATGGACTTGTGCAGATGTCTATTATTTACCATTTTTTATATATTTAAATATGTAATATTTTTAAAATTCTTTTATTAAATACACTGTATTACATTTAATACTGAATTTTATTTCATAGGGTATTTGTAGGGTTTTTATAATGCAAACATTTTTATGCTCGGACTCTGACAATGGTCTCTGGCAATGGTCAGGTAAATAATGAAATGGGGAATTACCAGATCAGTGCATGATCATGACCTGAGGTGAGTATATGATCAGGGCACTGCGTTACAAGGACATCGTGCAAATGATTTGTACCTCGTTTGGGCCTAGTCATAACCCGATCATCTCAAATAATTACATGATCAGTTCATGAGCATGGCCCTAAGCAAATTTCTTCTAGGGTAGTGTCAAAATACAAATTTATGAGTATAATAAATACACACAAAACCCTGTATTTATTCACATAATGCGTGTTAAAAAAGGACAAATATTTTTAAGGTTAAATATTTTTAGAAAACTTTTTTCATCTCAACGGGGGGGATTCAGCAAATGTGAAAAAAAAATCTGTACACAAAATGAAAAAAGTCACAAATGTTTATCGAATGTCCGAAAATAAAAATGTACATCTTGGAAGATGTCATTTCAATTGCACACAAATTAAAATGGCGCAAACAAGATCGTTCGTGTTAGCTAATGATCATGTTACACATATATGTGTGCGAGCTAGACGTCATTTTTACAGCACTTCAATGTGTTTATATACAAAACAGAATCTGTAAATTTATTATTTTAAAAATGAGATTACATATTTTTCATGAAAAACACGTCAGATGTTTACTTTTACGGACGTATTAGTGTTTTTATTTAAAAAAATATTAATATAACTGTAATAAATGTAGCGAATTCACTACTCCTAAATCAGATTTTTTAGAGTGTACATCAAAACCAAATAAATATTTGAACCAAAATATAAATATGTTCAAAATAAAACATGATTTGGGACGACCTGAATATAAATATATTTCCAGAGACACATATAAGTTGTTTCAGTTCAAAAAGTAGTATCATTGCATAAAAACATATCTAAATATTTTTGGAAAAAAATCCTGAAAATAAATCAAAATAATATATTGTTTTTTTTTTAATTTTTTTTTTAAATCATTAAACATGCACAGTGTTAATTTATAATATTTGAATATATAACAAAATTTTTAAATGCATAAATAATTGGTTTAAAACTGCAACTACAAGTCTCAGTACAGCACATAGCGTAGGCAAGGAATTCGCGGAGGCTGTTGTAAAAAAAAATTCCGAATTTTGTTGTGGTTTAAAAAAAAAACATTCAGAAGCAATAAAATTATATACTACCATTTGTACTTTTTCTAACACAATTTGTATATATTTTAGTCTAAAAATGAAAAAAATTATTACCGATACGAACACGCTTTCTCAACGAACAACAAAAGACACGTAGGCATAAAATTGCGGTCATCGAGTGCCAACTTCGTATACAAGAAGAATGTTCCAAAAATACTTTTATTTACATTTAATTTCATTTTTTTGTTTGTTTTCATAAATTCAATTTCGATTATAATTTAATTACACTTCGTATACAAGAAGAATGTTGTAAACATACTTTTATTTACATCCAATTTCATTTTTATAACCTACACCTATAAGGTACAGGGTATATTAAGTTAGTGCAGATTTTCCCGATGGCCGGTATGGAAAAGTATATATATTCTTGATCAGAATCACTACCCGAGTCCGTTTAGCTATGTCCGTCCGTCTGTCTGTCTTGTCTTGTCTTGTCCGTATACGAGGAAACTTGAGAAATACTGGTCAGAATGCGATTAAACTTGATCACAATATGTTTTAGCCAACAATAGGAACTGAGTTTGGAAATGAGCCAAATCGGCCAATGGACACGACCACCTCCCATACAAGTCTCTTTTATATAACTCAAAAACTATTCAAGATATGTTTATCAAATTTAAAATGTATTGTTAGAATTTACCTAAAAATATGTGGTCCGCGATCCGCCCACATTTTTTTTTTTACATTATTTCCCGTTTTTACTGCTAAGTATGTCGATATGCCTAGGAAGATTATAAGTAATATAGAGTTTTATATGTACAGGATGGCCCGCATCAGGATGCAAATATTTTGTGGACTGATTCCTTGGTTCATTTCATGAAAAAAATGTTACAAAGATGGGAACACCGAATGATATACATGAGTTTTCAAAATTAACCTTATAAAAGTAGATAGAAACTACTATCTACAATTTATATCTTTGTTGAATAATATTATATTCAATTATTTAAAAAAATAATAACAATGACATTTTGTATTAAACCCTTGATTTTTTTTTTTTAAAAAATTTACTTAGAAAACATTTTTTTTCATTACTCAGTTTTTGTTTTAATTTTTAGTATATATATTGATATATATTGAGAGGTAATTTGCTCCACTGTGCAAGATTAAATGAGATGGAAGACAATTCAGCGAACTAAATAATGTGTTAGAAAGAGACGGAAGATCATTCAGCGCAATGAGGCAATCTGCGAGAAAGAGATAGAAGATCAGCGATGCCAATAGCATGCGTCATCCACGAAACGAGTAAAAGGTTCCCGAAACATGTCGAATCCTGTCGAACTGATGCATGCAGTTTATAAGGGCGCCGCATCTCAGGCACACCACTATAGTAGTGATTGAAAAGTGTTCGAGTGCATCTCGTGTAAGAACAGTGTCAAGTTAAATAGTGGACATTCAGCAGTTATTAGTAAAGTTATTTATTATAGTGAATTAATAAAGGTAATTGTTATAATTTATTCCAAAAATAAGAGTGTTCTTATTTTGTACACAATCCATAACTTGTAAAAAAAACTTCAGGAAAATTCTGAACAGCTTCAAGAACAGAAATGATCCCGCTGTACTTTTGTTGCCCCTAATGTTGTCCATTACTGCTAAGGAAGCAATAATTTATATATATATATATATATATATATATATATATATATATATATATATATATATATATATATATTGTTACGAAAATTCAGTCTACGGAAAACTGTTCTACAATCTTTACAATGTTCACTCACGAGACGCACTAGTTCACTATTAAATCACAACTGTTGTACAGTGCCTCAGATGCGCGGCCTTATATACTGCAGGCATCAGTTCGACACGTTTCGACAAGCTTCGACTTGTTTCGAGAACCTTCTACTCGTTTCGTGAATGACGCATGCTATTGGCATCTCATTCGCACTCATGTGTTTTAATGTGCTGATCTTCCATCTCTTTCTCGCACATTGCATAGTGCGCTGAATGATCTTCCGTCTCTTTCTAACACATTGCTTAGTGCGCTGAATTGTCTTGCGTCTCATTTATTATTGTTGATTGCTTGCACAGTGGAGCAAATTACCTCTTTTCGTAACACTGCCCTCCACCTAAATCTGTTCGTCCCGAACAGATATTAATCCTCTCTCTCTCGATACAGCGCCAACCTTTCTAAATGTACCACTTTCATTTTCCGTCTAACGCCTGCAGTATTCTGAATCCGATACACGACATCGTTAATTCTTTTAATTATCTTGTATGGTCCTTCCCAGTGTGTTTGTAGCTTAGGGGATAAGCCTTTCTTCCTTTGTGGGTTATAGAGCAAAACAAGTTGTCCTTCTGTAAATCCCTCTGAATTTGTGCGCCAGTCGTATCTGGCCTTCATCTTATCACTCGCAAATTGTGTACGCTGTCTTACAAACTGATGCACTTCGTTCATTTCTTCACTTTTTCTGAAAACATAATTGTGTACTGGAATTCCAGCTGAAGGACTCACACCAAACTTTAAATCCGCAGGTAATCTTAAGTCTGTTCCAAAAACAATTTTAGATGGTGAAGCTGCTGTGGTATCATGAATCGCCGTTCGATAAGCCATGAGGAATAGTGGTATGTGTGTATCCCAATCTTTTTGATTTTGACCAAAGGCGTTGTTTGTGTTTTGTGTATGTTGAGGACTTTTACTTCTTTAAAAACTGCAGACTCAAAATTTCTTCCTTGATCTGAATGCAATTCCAACGGTACTCCAAAACGGCTTACCCAGCTGTTAACTAATGCATCCGCAACTGTTGTGGCTTCTTGATTCGGCATGGGATACACTTCAGGCCACTTGCTGAAATAGTCAATGACGACAAGGACATACTTATATTACCCGCATCACTGATTGGAAACGGCCCGGCGACATCCATGGCAATACGCTCGAATGGTGCTCCCACGTTGTACTGATGCATCCTGCCGCGACTTCTGACTGTTGGTCCTTTTGCTGGTACACATTGCGGACAACTGCGAATCCAATCGGCGACTGACTCTTGGCATCCAATCCAATAAAAACGTTTCTTTACCTTCTCGACCGTTTTATTAATACCCAAATGACCACCACTAGATCCACCATGGTATTCCGCTAATATCTCTTTTATTTTTGACTTGGGAACAACAATCAAACTTCGAGCGGATGTGCCATCTTCATTTTCCCATACACGATATAAGCAACCATCTTGTAGCTTTAAGCTCTGCCACTGTGCCCAGTAAGCTTTAGTTATTGGGCTGTCCGCTGCTATATCTTCCCATGATGGTTTTCTTTGCTGTTCCTTGAACATCATGATTTTTGTGAGGTCGGGATCACTCTTTTGATCAATTTGAATTTGTTCCGGAGTCCATTTTTCATCGGGCAAAACATTTAGCAAACGAATGTCAATTATGTTTTCTTTTCCTTCAGCTCTTGAACAATGTCTGCATTCTAGTTTACATGGGCGTCGTGACAGAGCATCTGCATTTCCATGATTTCCTCCTTTACGATGTTCGATTGAGAAATCGTAGCTCTGTAATCGTTCTATCCAACGCGCAATTTGGCCTTCCGGATCTTTGAACTGAAGTAACCATCGTAGTGCTGCGTGATCGGTTCTCAAGTGAAACTATTGTCCGTACAGATACTTATGGAAATTTTTCACACTTTCAATTACAGCAAGAAGCTCCGTCCTGGTGACACAGTAATTTCGCTCGGGCTTGGACAATGTTTTACTGTAGTATGCGATTACTTTTTCCTGCCCATTGATTACTTGCGAGAGAACTCCGCCCATTCCGTATCCGCTTGCATCCGTATCAAGTATAAATTTCTCACCTGGAATTGGATACGCAAGAATTGGTGCCGAGCACAGTAGATCTTTTAATTTCAAAAACGCCCTTTCTTGATCATCACCCCATTGAAATGCGCGGTTCTTTCTTGTCAATTCGTGAAGACTGCTAGCAACATTGGCAAAACCTGGAACAAATCGCCTGTAGTATGTACATAGCCCCAAGAAACTTCGTAGGTCATGTAGGTTTTGCGGTCTGGGCCACTCCTTTACTGCAACTATTTTATCTTCATCGGTATGCACTCCTTCCGTGGTAACTCGATGACCCAGATACTTGACTTCTTTCTTGAAAAGTGAGCATTTCTTTGGGCTAAGTTGTAGACCCGCACTTTTCAATCGAAGAAATACTTCCTCTAGATTTCTTAGATGTTCGTTGAAATCCTTGCCCATAACAACTATGTCATCAAGGTATACTAGGCATGTTTTCCAGTGTAAACCTTTTAATACGTGCTCCATTAACCGCTCGAATGTTGCTGGGGCATTGCATAGTCCAAACGGCATTACCAAAAATTGCCATAGTCCATCTCCAGTACTGAATGCAGTCTTCTCTCGATCTTTCTTATCGATTTCCACTTGCCAGTAACCGCTTTGCAAGTCCAACGTTGAAAACCACTTAGCATTAGATGGTGTATCCAAGGTGTCATCGATTCTAGGCAGCGGATAACTATCTTTCTTGGTGACATCATTAAGTTTTCGGTAATCAACGCAGAACCGAGTACTACCGTCCTTCTTTTTCACAAATACTCCTTGGACTCTCAGATGGTTCCACCACGCCATTTGTGTGCATTTCTTCAACCAAATGTGATACTTCATCTCTTTTCGCAAGTGGTACCCTTCTTGGTGCTTGACGAATTGGGTTAGAATCACCAGTGTCTATTCGATGTTTTACAATGGCAGTTCTGCCATCCTTTTGGCCCTTTTCAGCAAATATACACCGATATTTATCAATTAGCTTTTGCACTTGACTCTTTTCTTTGGCAGCCAAATCCTTCGTCCACTCATTTATAAACCTGTGAGTATATTGTTTGTTTATTTGCGATGTGCCGTAGTCTCTTGATGGATTTGACTCACAATTTATAATCGCTGATGCCTCTTGACACTGGCCTATCACTGTTCCCTTTTTAATTAATTTGGACGAGTTTTCCATGTTGAGAACTCTTATTGGAACAACTTTGTCTTTTGTCGCTTCTACTAATGTTCTTCCGACAACAATATTACTTCTGCTCATTTGCTCAACATTCGCTTCTATAACCCACAACTTGCTTATCCCACAATCTCCATTTAATTTCGCCCAAACAATTGCTTCTGAATTAGGTGGTATTTTTCTATTTTTGTGAGCGATAACTTGTTTAATTTTCGGGCTCTGGTCACAATCAATGTTTAGTTGGATCTCTGTGTTGTCATAACTCAAAATTTTTCTTGTTAGATCTAGTGTGAAACGGTTCCTTATCATGAAGTCCATGCCAAGTATAATTTCGTCTACTATTTCCGCAACTATAAAATCATGCTTAATTGTCGTAGTATCAATTGTGATTTCCTTGGTAATCTTTCCTCTGATATGGGCCTCTTCGCCTGTAGCTGTTTGCAATCTTATTCCTATAAGTGGCTCTACTACGTCCTTAACAAGGTTACTTCTTATTATAGAGTGTGAAGCTCCCGTATCCAATGTTACCATATATGCTGTACAATCAATGTCTCCTTCGACAGTTAAGCTATTTGGCTTTCGAGCAATTTGTGAAATGGAGATTCTGGGGCAATCGGTTATGGGAGTCAGATCGTGCCCCGCAGATCTGACTCGTTTTAGTTTAAAGCTTGATTAAAATTTACGCTATTTTGGACATGATCCTGTCTTTCTTCATGTCTGGGTTCATCTGCAGATTGATTTATTGAGCGCTTGCGTTTTTTACGACAGTCACGTGCCTTATGCCCATATGTATCACAGTTGTAACATTTACCTTTGAATTGGGTGTCTTTGTTGGCTGATGTGTGTTCGGTTTTAACGCCTGCTTTAACTGCTTGGCACACTACTTGAAATAAATCATCGTTCTCCACATCAATTCTACGCGCCTTTGGAGCCGATCGGCACAACGCATTTGCTATCTCTTGTGTTAGAGCGATGGTAACCGTTTCCGTAAATGTTACCTTGGACGCAATCACTGTTGCACGTTTTGTCTCCTGATCGCGTATGCCATCAACAAACGCTTCGATTTGCACTTTTCTATGAAATCACTTGCTGAATCTGAATACGACAAATGCGCAAGCCTCTCGACGTCCGCTGCATACGCCTGCAATGTTTCACCATTTCTTTGCATTCGGCCCTTTAGTTCCATTCTGTAGATTTTCTGCATGTGATCACTGCCGTATTTTCGTTGCAGTGCAGACATAACCGCTGTGTAAGTGTTTCTATCGCTTTCTGGAACTGTCTGCAATACTTCGGCTGCGCCTCCTTTTAGCGCCACGATAAGTGCGGCTACGCTGTCCTCATTGTTCCACCGATTACTTACAGCCGTGGTCTCAAATTGCAGCTTGAAAATGTTGAACGCTGTAGTTCCATCGTAAATCGGTGACTTTAGTCTCGTACCACTAACAAAATGCTGTGTGGGTCCATTTAACTGCAATATATCGAAGTCCTTTTGAATTTTCTGTAGCTTTTTGTCGATTCCATGATATTTCTCATCAACGTTATTTTCCAATCTTTGAATCTTATCGTTAACGCTCATTTCCATGTCATTTACATGTGCCTCAAGCACCTTTACTTTTTCATGGAGTGTATTAGAAACTTCCAGAAGTTGCTTCGAATGTTCCTGCATCTTTTCCTCCATTATTATTTGATGTTTGTTGGAATTCTCTAGAAGCTCTGCTTTGAGCTGATTGGAATTTTCTTGAAATTGTTTTGAATTTTCTTGAAGCTTTTGTTCCATTTTGTTGGCATTTTCTTGAAATTGTTTTGAATTTTCTTGAAGCTTTTGTTCGATTTTGTTGGCATTTTCTTGAAATTGTTTTGAATTTTCTTGAGCCATTATCTGAAACTGTTGCTGCATAGCTCCGATCAACTGGCTCATATCAAAAACTTGGGTCTGTACTTTCTCCTCTGTGTCCAGATTTTTCGATGACGATGCTGCAGTTTCAATTTCAAATTCGTGCTCCGCGAGAAGAATGCCTTGGGCCTCCAATTCTTCCATTAGGCGCTTCTGCAGCTCTACTTTCGTACCAGCAGTTGCAAGATTACGAATCGACAGCTCCTTCTTAAGCTGGTCGACTTTAAGTTGATCGAATTTAACCATTTTGTATCACAATCCCACTTCTGACACCAATGTTACGAAAATTCAGTCTACGGAAAACTGTTGTACGAGTTCGTATCGCTGGATTGTGTACAAAATAAAAACGCACTTATATTTGGTTTTAACTAGTATTATTTCAACTAGTATTAATTAACTTTATTAATTTAAATAACAACTTAAAGAATAATCACTTATATCAACTGCTGAATTACTACAATCTTTACAATGTTCACTCACGAGACGCACTAGTTCACTATTAAATCACAACTGTTGTACAGTGCCTCAGATGCGCGGCCTTATATACTGCAGGCATCAGTTCGACACGTTTCGACAAGCTTCGACTTGTTTCGAGAACCTTCTACTCGTTTCGTGAATGACGCATGCTATTGGCATCTCATTCGCACTCATGTGTTTTAATGTGCTAATCTTCCATCTCTTTCTCGCTTATTGCATAGTGCGCTGAATGATCTTCCGTCTCTTTCTAACACATTGCTTAGTGCGCTGAATTGTCTTGCGTCTCATTTATTATTGTTGATTGCTTGCACAGTGGAGCAAATTACCTCTTTTCGTAACAATATAAATAAATATATATATATATATATATATATATATATATATATATACATACATATATATATATATATATATATATATATATATATATATATACATACATACATATATATATATATATATATATATGTATATATATTTATATATATATATATATATATATATATATATATATATATATATATATATATATATATATAGCCAAAAAACATGATTATTTTGACCTAATGTAATTTTTCGTAAATATAAATTTTTTATAATTTTCATTCTGTAATTTTTGAATATTCCTTGAACAACAAATTTTTAATCGCAATCCGTTGCAATCCAGATACATTTTCATAATTTTTAACCAATTCATAGTCTAAATAATATATTATATAATGTATTATATAATGCCTGTCTCATACGAATTATGTAGTCAGTGCGACGATAAATAGGTGGATTGAATTGTTTCACTATGGTAAAATGAATGAACGCTATCAACTTTCATTATATTGTGTTCTTTTTCGAGTATTAATTGTTCAATTTTTTTGTTCATTTACACAGATAAATTTTCCAAACTACTGCATAGAACTTTGTTTTTGTTTTGATATGCACATCCATGTACTGCAATGTTCTTTATGAAGTGCCAAATGAATAAATGTTCATCTTTTGTACTTTTTTATGTAGATTGAAAAATTATGCACTTCTAGTTTCTTTTTGTAATATTGATCAGATTAGAGATGGGCACGTGAGTGAGTTTTGACTCACACTCACTTACGCTCACGAAATAATTTTTCTAATCACGCACACTCACTCACGGTCTTTTTTGCACTGCAAGTTTTCTTTAGAGTCGTCTAAAATGGCGCAAACAAGAGCGTTCGCGTTAGCTAATGATCTTGTTACACATATATGTGTGTGAGCTAGACGTCATTTTTACAGCACTTCAATGTGTTTATATACACAACAGAATCTGTAAATTTACTATTTTAAAAATGAGATTCATCTCAAAACAGTTAATTTGTGTAAAATAACATATTTTTCATGAAAAACACGTCAGATGTTTATTTTTACGGACGTATTAGTGTTTTTATTTGAAAA
This sequence comes from Dryomyza anilis, assembly GCA_951804985.1. Taxonomy (NCBI): domain Eukaryota; kingdom Metazoa; phylum Arthropoda; class Insecta; order Diptera; family Dryomyzidae; genus Dryomyza; species Dryomyza anilis. The sequence continues at coordinate 64,428,435 of OX638130.1, forward strand.
AATATTAATATAACTGCAATAAATGTAGCGAATTCACTACTCCTAAATCAGATTATTTAGAGTGTACATCAAAACAAAATAAATATTTGAACCAAAATATAAATATGTTCAAAATAAAACATGATTTGGAACGACCTGAATATAAATATGTTTCCAGAGACACATATCAGTTGTTTCAGTTCAAAAAACATATCTAAATATTTTTGGAAAAAAATCCTGTAAATAAATAAAAATATTTTTTTTTTTTTTTTGTTTTAATTTTTATTAAATATCATTAAACATGCACAGTGTTAATTTATAATATTTGAATATATAACAAAATTTTTAAATGCATAAATAATTGGTTTAAAACTGCAACTACAAGTCTCAGTACCGCACATAGCGTAGGCAAGGAATTCGCGGAGGCTGTTGTAAAAAAACTTGCCGAATTTTGTTGTAGTTTAAAAACATTCAGGAGCAATAAAATTATATACTACTATTTGTACTTTTTCTAACACAATTTGTATATTTTTTTAGTCTAAAAATGACAAAATTATTACCGATACGAACACGCTTTCTCAACGAACAACAAAAGACACGTAGGCATAAAATTGCGGTCATCGAGTGCCAACTTCGTTTACAAGAAGAATGTTCCAAAAATACTTTTATTTACATTTAATTTCATTTTTTGTTTGTTTTCATAAATTCAATTTCGATTATAATTTAATTACACTTCGTATACAAGAAGAATATTGTAAAAATACTTTTATTTACATCCAATTTCATTTTTATAACCTACACCTATGAGGTACAGGGTATATTAAGTTTGTGCAGATTTTCCCGATGGCCGGTATGTAAAAGTATATATATTCTTGATCAGAATCACTACCCGAGTCCGTTTAGCTATGTCCGTCCGTCTGTCTGTCTTGCTGTCCGTATACGAGGAAACTTGAGAAATACTGGTCAGAATGCGATTAAATTTGATCACAATATGTTTTAGCCAAAAATAGGAACTGAGTTTGGAAATGAGCCAAATCGGTCAATGGACACGCCCACCTCCCATACAAGTCTCTTTTATATAACTCAAAAACTATTCAAGATATGTTTATCAAATTTAAAATGTATTGTTAGAATTTACCTAAAAATATGTGGTTCGCGATATGCCCACATTTTTTTACATTATTTCCCGTTTTTACTGCTAAGTATGTCGATATGCCTAGGAAGATTATAAGTAATATAGAGTTTTATATGTACAGGATGGCCCGCATCAGGATGCAAATATTTTGTGGACTGATTCCTTGGTTCATTTCATGAAAAAAATGTTACAAAGATGGGAACACCGAATGATATACATGAGTTTTCAAAATTAACCTTATAAAAGTAGAAACTACTCTTTAATTGTATCTTCTACAATTTATATCTTTGTTGAATAATATTATATTCAATTATTTAAAAAAATAATAACAATGACATTTTGTATTAAACCCTTGATATTTTTTTAAAAAAAAATTTACTTAGAAAACATTTTATTTCATTACTCAGTTTTTGTTTTAATTTTTAGTTATATATTGATATATATTGAGAGGTAATTTGCTCCACTGTGCAAGATTAAATGAGATGGAAGACAATTCAGCGCACTAAATAATGTTTTAGAAAGAGACGGAAGATCATTCAGCGCAATGAGGCAATCTGCGAGAAAGAGATAGAAGATCAGTGATGCCAATAGCATGCGTCATCCACGAAATGAGTAAAAGGTTCCCGAAACATGTCGAATCCTGTCGAACTGATGCATGCAGTTTATAAGGGCGCCGCATCTCAGGCACACCACTATAGTAGTGATTGGAAAGTGTTCGAGTGCATCTCGTGTAAGAACAATGTCAAGTTAAATAGTGGACATTCAGCAGTTATTAGTAAAGTTATTTATTATAGTGAATTAATAAAGGTAATTGTTATAATTTATACCAAACATAAGAGTGTTCTTATTTTGTACACAATCCAGAACTTGTAAAAAAAACTTCAGGAAAATTCTATATATTTTTATATATTTATATATTTATATATTTATATATTTATATATTTATATATTTATATATTTATATATTTATATATTTATATATTTATATATTTATATATTTATATATTTATATATTTATATATTTATATATTTATATATTTATATATTTATATATTTATATATTTATATATTTATATATTTATATATTTATATATTTATATATTTATATATTTATATATTTATATATTTATATATTTATATATTTATATATTTATATATTTATATATTTATATATTTATATATTTATATATTTATATATTTATATATTTATATATTTATATATTTATATATTTATATATTTATATATTTATATATTTATATATTTATATATTTATATATTTATATATTTATATATTTATATATTTATATATTTATATATTTATATATTTATATATTTATATATTTATATATTTATATATTTATATATTTATATATTTATATATTTATATATTTATATATTTATATATTTATATATTTATATATTTATATATTTATATATTTATATATTTATATATTTATATATTTATATATTTATATATTTATATATTTATATATTTATATATTTATATATTTATATATTTATATATTTATATATTTATATATTTATATATTTATATATTTATATATTTATATATTTATATATTTATATATTTATATATTTATATATTTATATATTTATATATTTATATATTTATATATTTATATATTTATATATTTATATATTTATATATTTATATATTTATATATTTATATATTTATATATTTATATATTTATATATTTATATATTTATATATTTATATATTTATATATTTATATATTTATATATTTATATATTTATATATTTATATATTTATATATTTATATATTTATATATTTATATATTTATATATTTATATATTTATATATTTATATATTTATATATTTATATATTTATATATTTATATATTTATATATTTATATATTTATATATTTATATATTTATATATTTATATATTTATATATTTATATATTTATATATTTATATATTTATATATTTATATATTTATATATTTATATATTTATATATTTATATATTTATATATTTATATATTTATATATTTATATATTTATATATTTATATATTTATATATTTATATATTTATATATTTATATATTTATATATTTATATATTTATATATTTATATATTTATATATTTATATATTTATATATTTATATATTTATATATTTATATATTTATATATTTATATATTTATATATTTATATATTTATATATTTATATATTTATATATTTATATATTTATATATTTATATATTTATATATTTATATATTTATATATTTATATATTTATATATTTATATATTTATATATTTATATATTTATATATTTATATATTTATATATTTATATATTTATATATTTATATATTTATATATTTATATATTTATATATTTATATATTTATATATTTATATATTTATATATTTATATATTTATATATTTATATATTTATATATTTATATATTTATATATTTATATATTTATATATTTATATATTTATATATTTATATATTTATATATTTATATATTTATATATTTATATATTTATATATTTATATATTTATATATTTATATATTTATATATTTATATATTTATATATTTATATATTTATATATTTATATATTTATATATTTATATATTTATATATTTATATATTTATATATTTATATATTTATATATTTATATATTTATATATTTATATATTTATATATTTATATATTTATATATTTATATATTTATATATTTATATATTTATATATTTATATATTTATATATTTATATATTTATATATTTATATATTTATATATTTATATATTTATATATTTATATATTTATATATTTATATATTTATATATTTATATATTTATATATTTATATATTTATATATTTATATATTTATATATTTATATATTTATATATTTATATATTTATATATTTATATATTTATATATTTATATATTTATATATTTATATATTTATATATTTATATATTTATATATTTATATATTTATATATTTATATATTTATATATTTATATATTTATATATTTATATATTTATATATTTATATATTTATATATTTATATATTTATATATTTATATATTTATATATTTATATATTTATATATTTATATATTTATATATTTATATATTTATATATTTATATATTTATATATTTATATATTTATATATTTATATATTTGTATATTTATATATTTATATATTTATATATTTATATATTTATATATTTATATATTTATATATTTATATATTTATATATTTATATATTTATATATTTATATATTTATATATTTATATATTTATATATTTATATATTTATATATTTATATATTTATATATTTATATATTTATATATTTATATATTTATATATTTATATATTTATATATTTATATATTTATATATTTATATATTTATATATTTATATATTTATATATTTATATATTTATATATTTATATATTTATATATTTATATATTTATATATTTATATATTTATATATTTATATATTTATATATTTATATATATATATAAATTATATATATATATATATATATATATATATATATATATATATATATATATATATATATATATATATATATATATATATATATATATATATATATATATATATAGCCAAAAAACATGATTATTTTGACCTAATGTAATTTTTCGTAAATATAAATTTTTTATAATTTTCTTTCTGTAATTTTTGAATATTCCTTGAACAACAAATTTTTAATCGCAATCCGTTGCAATCCAGATACATTTTCATAATTTTTAACCAATTCATAGTCTAAATAATGTATTATATAATGTATATTATAATGTATTATATAATATATAATGCCTGTCTCATACGAATTATGTAGTCAGTGCGACGATAAATAGGTGGATTGAATTGTTTCACTATGGTAAAATGAATGAACGCTATCAACTTTCTTTATATTGTGTTCTTTTTCGAGTATTAATTGTTCAATTTCTTTGTTCATTTACACAGATAAATTTTCCAAACTACTGCATAGAACTTTGTTTTTAATTTGATATGCACATCCATGTACTGCAATGTTCTTTATGAAGTGCCAAATGAATAAATGTTCATCTTTTGTACTTTTTTATGTAGATTGAAAAATTATGCACTTCTAGTTTCTTTTTATAATATTGATCAGATTAGAGATGGGCACGTGAGTGAGTTTTGACTCACACTCACTTACGCTCACGAAAGAATTTTTCTAATCACGCACACTCACTCACGGTCTTTTTTGCTCTGCAAGTTTTCTTTAGAGTCGTCTAAAATGGCACAAACAAGAGCGTTCTCGTTAGCTAATGATCTTGTTACACATATATGTGTGTGAGCTAGACGTCATTTTTACAGCACTTCAATGTGTTTATATACACAACAGAATCTGTAAATTTACTATTTTAAAAATGAGATTCATCTCAAAACAGTTAATTTGTGTAAAATAACATATTTTTCATGAAAAACACGTCAGATGTTTATTTTTACGGACGTATTAGTGTTTTTATTTGAAAAAATATTAATATAACTGCAATAAATGTAGCGAATTCACTACTCCTAAATCAGATTTTTTAGAGTGTACATCAAAACAAAATAAATATTTGAACCAAAATATAAATAAGTTCAAAATAAAACATGATTTGGAACGACCTGAATATAAATATGTTTCCAGAGACACATATCAGTTGTTTCAGTTCAAAAAACATATCTAAATATTTTTGGAAAAAAATCCTGTAAATAAATAAAAAAATATTTTTTTTTTTTTTTAATTTTTATTAAAAATCGTTAAACATGCACAGTGTTAATTTATAATATTTGAATATATAACAAAATTTTTAAATGCATAAATAATTGGTTTAAAACTGCAACTACAAGTCTCAGTACCGCACATAGCGTAGGCAAGGAATTCGCGGAGGCTGTTGTAAAAAAAATTGCCGAATTTTGTTGTAGTTTAAAAACATTCAGGAGCAATAAAATTATATACTACTATTTGTACTTTTTCTAACACAATTTGTATATTTTTTTAGTCTAAAAATGACAAAATTATTACCGATACGAACACGCGTTCTCAACGAACAACAAAAGATACGTAGACATAAAATTGCGGTCATCGAGTGCCAACTTCGTATACGAGAAGAATGTTACAAAAATACTTTTATTTACATTTAATTTCATTTTTTGTTTGTTTTCATAAATTCAATTTCGATTATAATTTAATTACACTTCGTATACAAGAAGAATGTTGTAAAAATACTTTTATTTACATCCAATTTCATTTTTATAACCTACACCTATGAGGTACAGGGTATATTAAGTTTGTGCAGATTTTCCCGATGGCCGGTATGGAAAAGTATATATATTCTTGATCAGAATCACTACCCGAGTCCGTTTAGCTATGTCTGTCTTGTCTTGTCCGTATACGAGGAAACTTGAGATCAGAATGCGATTAAACTTGATCACAATATGTTTTAGCCAAAAATAGGAACTGAGTTTGGAAATGAGCCAAATCGGTCAATGGACACGACCACCTCCCATACAAGTCTCTTTTATATAACTCAAAAACTACTCAAGATATATTTATCAAATTTAAAATGTATTGTTAGAATTTACCTGAAAATATGTGGTCCGCGATCCGCCCACATTTTTTTTTACATTATTTCCCGTTTTTACTGCTAAGTATGTCGATATGCCTAGGAAGATTATAAGTAATATAGAGTTTTATATGTACAGGATGGCCCGCATCAGGATGCAAATATTTTGTGGACTGATTCCTTGGTTCATTTCATGAAAAAAATGTTACAAAGATGGGAACACCGAATGTGTACATGAGTTTTCAAAATTAACCTTATAAAAGTAGATAGAAACTACTATTTAATTGTATCTTCTACAATTTATATCTTTGTTGAATAATATTATATTCAATTATTTAAAAAAATAATAACAATGACATTTTGTATTAAACCCTTGATATTTTTTAAAAAAAAAATTTACTTAGAAAACATTTTTTTTCATTACTCAGTTTTTGTTTTAATTTTTAGTATATATATTGATATATATTGAGAGGTAATTTGCTCCACTGT